>CM032449.1:8159344-8394344 GCA_019049505.1 Pachyrhynchus sulphureomaculatus
CATATATATTCATATATATTCATGTATCCTTTTTTAGGAACATTCTGATACAGAATGGAAATTTGCTCGGACTAAATTATGGTTGAGTTATTTTGAGGAATCAGGTACTTTACCGCCACCATTTAATATTTTCCCAAAGCCAAAACACTTCTTCAAACTTTTGGGACTAAGAAAAAAGGATAAGTTGAACCGGAGTCCACCAAGGTAAAATTATTCAATACAAATAAAAACAGTAAAAAAAAAAACAAATATGAATTAGCTTAAAATAGTTGATCGTCGTGGTGGGGGTGTGGCCGTTACTATGTGGTAATTTTATCATTTTAGTAACGGAAAGAAATAAAACAACTTATTATGTATTATTACCACTATATTGCACAAGTTTTGCGACCTGCAGTTTCGACCTATGCGGTCATTATCAAGCTTACGTACTAAACTGAATTAAATAGACAAGTCATACTAAAAATTAAAGTTAGGTGGTAGGTATAAAATATTATTATACGAGGCTGGTTTGAAAAGTCCGTGCAAAAATAAAACTACTTTATGTGTTTGGGGTAAACCTTTTTATTTTTCGACATAGTCCTCCTTTTAGGCTTATACACTTCGTCCAACGATGTTCTAGTTTGTTTAATCCCATCCGAATAATAGGATTTGTCCAAGTCTGCAAAATATTCATTAGTGTCTGCAATCACCTCCTCGTTTGAATAAAAATCTTTGTCCCGCCAGCCATTTCTTCAAATTGGGGAACAAATAGTAGTCCGAGGGAGCCAAGTCTGGAGAATAGGGGGGATGTGAAACGAGTTGGAATCCTATTTCCATTAATTTTGCGACCACAACTGCTGAGGTGTGTGCTAGTGCGTTGTCGTGATGGAAAAGGACTTTCTTGTGGGCCAATCGCGGGCGTTTTTCTTGCAGCTCGGTTTTCAAACGGTCCAATAACGATGAATAATATTCACCTGTAATAGTTTTTTACCCTTTTCCAGATAGTCGATGAGGATTATCCCTTGCGAATCCCAAAAGACAGTCGCCATAACCATTCCAGCCGCCTTTTTTGGTGCAGATTCCCCCTTGGTAACCCATTGTTTAGATTGTTGTTTTGGTCTCAGGAGTATAGTAATGTATCCATGTTTTCATCCACAGTGACGAAACGACGCTTAAAGTCCTCCGGATTCTTCTGGAATAGCTGCAAACCATCCTTGCAACACTTCACACGATTCCGTTTTTTGGTCAAGCGTGAGCAAATCGCGACACCCATCTTGCGGATAGCTTTCTCATGTCCAAATGTTTATGCAAAATATTATGTACCCGTTCAGTCGAGATGCCCACAGCACTAGCAATCTCACGCACCTTAACTCTTCTGTCATCCATCACCATATCATGGATTTGATCAATGATTTCTGGAGTCGTAACCTCCACAGGCCGTCCAGAACGTTCAGCGTCACTTGTGCCCATATGGCCAGTCCGAAAATTTTGAAACCACTTATAAACTGTTCTAATCGAAGGTGCAGAGTCACCATAATGTTTATCAAGCTTCTCTTTAGTCTCCTGAGGCGTTTTTACCTTTCATAAAGTAATGTTTAATCACCACACGAAATTCTTTTTTCGTCCATTTCTTGAAAATCACTCGACTTCGTTGATTCACACACGAATGCCAAACATAAAGAAATAGACCAATATGGCTGAAACTTGGTGTGCGTTCATTCAAGAGAGGCTACTAACTAAACATGACCTCGATACGCGCCGGTGGTGCCATCTCTCGGACTTTGCTCGGACTTTTCAAACCAGCCTCGTAAAACATTATTATTTAATTCTAGGGTTAATACAATTGATCTTAAGTGGTAGGTAGTAATTTTATGGTTTTATGACGGTAAATAGCGGTGAATAGAAAAGGTCTAGTTGGTCGTTTAACAGATTACAGTTTTGGTTTTTCCGATGTTTATAAATTTCCAATGATTCTAAGATATTTAATTTGAATATATGAATTAGCTTTGTCAATTTTATGCTAAATCTTTAACATAACTAGAGCTTAATCTATATATGAAAGAGCCCCTATACGTAGTAACTTATTACCCAATGCCTCTCATCAGTAAATTGTTTCTTGTTATAATGCAGCCCCGAAAGCAAAATTATTTTTCTATAATGTCCCAAATTGTTGATGGTTATACTAGAATACTAAATAATCTCATTCCTTCGAGTACAATGTTCATTGTTCTTCCATTCCAAATTTTTATCCATTCCCTAACTGTTTTTCTTAGTGTTTATCTGTATTATGTGTGTAAAAAATATCTTTTTTTTGACATTTTAGAGAAGAAATCGTGAAGAAAAAGAAAGAGACTATAGATATACAGCAGTGATGCGAGCCTTAGTATGGAGATATATATCAACAATGCATAGAAAAGCTGATGAAAGTGAAGTTACTGAAGATGATATCAACGAGTTAAAAAGTGATGTGTCTGCTTTTAGATATGAACTATTAGAAGTACTAAGTAAAAATGGAATGGATATATCTTGTGCGGAGAAAAAAGAGAAGGGTAACATTGTTTTTTTTTTCGATTTATAATTTTTTTTTTTATTAGTCTAGCACACGTGCTACAGGGAAGTCCCTAAAGCGCTACAGGAGCGACACGCGTGCGGAGAAAGCGATTCACGTTGTTCTTGAATCGCTGTAGATCGTACTCGGTGGGAAACACAGTCCTGGGCAAATTATTCCAAAGGGATGATGTTCTCCATATAAAAGACTGCTTGAAAAGCGTTGTACTAGGAGTAACAAGCTGAACCTCATACGGATGTGAAGAATTAGCGCGACGTGTACTTCTAACATGCACCGCTCTGGGAGGAATTAAGCAGGCCACATCTTTCGAACACTTTCCTTGAAAGTACTTGTAGAATAGGCTCAGGTCGCCAACCGTTCTTCGATGTTCCAGCGAATCAAGGCCGTCGGTCAGTTCCGGGTCTCCAATCAGACGAACAGCTCTTCTCTGAATAGAATCCAACAAATGCAGTGTATGTTTGGGAGCGGAGCTCCAAACATGGGAGCAGTATTCCATAGTTGGTCGAATTTGAGCTTTGTAAAGGATTAACAGATGTTGTGGAGTGTAAAGCTTTCTGGTTCGAAATAATATTCCCAACTTTTGAGAAGCTCTCCTTGCTATGCCTGCAACATGTTCATGCCAGGACATATTTGCTCCCAAATTAACGCCCAATAAATTGAGTGACGATGTTAGAGGAATGGAGTGCCCCGACATAACTATGTCGGGTTCAGCAACGTTAACTTTTTTAGAAAAAACTGCCGCCTGGGTTTTTGTAGCGTTCTACTTGGTTACTGTCACCCCAAGATAGAATTTCTCCCAGGACTTTGTTAAGTTCAATGACTTCCTGCTGTCTGCGGATATTCGTCTGAGTAGCCGATGTCCGAGCTTTCAAAGTGAATGAAGAGATAAGTGTACTGTCATCTGCAAAGCTGTAGATTGGATTCTCGGTCTTTCCAGCAGATCGTTAATCTAAATGAGAAAGAGAGTAGGAGACAATATGGAGCCTTGGGGTACACCGGCGTTGATAGTGAAGGTGTTAGAAAGAAATCCGTCGACTGCCACTCGTAAAGAACGCTCTCTGAGGAAACATGAGAGCCACAAACAGAACCTTTCAGACATACCATAAGAACGTAGCTTAGCCAACAGCCCATCGTGCCAAACACGGTCGAATGCCTTGGATATGTCAAGAGCAACCGCTCGAGATTCTCCAAAGTGTTCAATTGCGTTGTTCCAGACATGTATTACATAAGTCAGAAGATCTCCTGTTGATATATTTGTACGAAAGCCATATTGGTGATCGCTAATAATAATTTATATCGTTATATACTATAAAACAATGTAGCCTGCAATCCACTGACTTCTCTCACATCTGATATACCGAGCGTTTATTTAATTTTGGAGCAGTTATAAAATGTTTTTATTTTTCGTTAATATGATTTTTAGTGTTCCGTACGGAACATTTATAAGATGACTTCGGTGTCTGTCTGTCTGTCACCCCCGATTTTCTCCGAAACTGTTTGTCATAGAAAGTTGAAATTTGGTAATAATATAGGCCCGCTTGTGAAAACACGAGTAAAAAATATAAATATATTGTAATACTTGCGCGCACTTTTCTTTGTATTATTTTTAAAAAATCGCGAAAAATCGCAGTTTTATCAAAAAATTTTAAAAAAATTCTGGAATATTCTCCACGGGGTGTAGATTGAATGAAAATTATCACAAGTGCATTACCTTTAATAATTTATCTGGTATATAAAAAAACAAAAATTTCAAGGTCATCAGTTTTCAGTACAGATCGGAAAAAACCTTGTTGAAAACTCATTTGGGATGTGTGTTTTGTAAAGTCACTGATCATACCTCCGTAACAAAACTTTTTATTTTAAAAGAAATCAACGTACGAACAACTTGCACTTGAGCGGTTATTTATTTTACCAAAGCATTAAAAATTTCTGCTCAATACAAACAAAGTAAAGTCAGCGTCAACAGACACCAGCACTCTCGCGGGAGGAATTTCAACAAATATTATTTTAGAAATATAAGTTAACTGAAGTAAGAAATGAATTTAAGCAGTAAATATTCACTCAAAACTATCCTTCGTTGTTTTCATCGCTTTAACCAATTTACACGCTGACCTATAGACCCAAAATTTTGATCTGTCGACTAACAATCTGCCTAGTTGTTCATTCTATCGGGAGAGTCGAATAAGAGCCTTTAGCGTTGATCTTGGGGCCTCCGTGCCCTGGAATGCCCAGATCAGGCCTAAAATGATACATCTAAAAATGGACTGTCGTTTAACCACTTGAATCTAGTACCATAATATTTGTTGACAGTAAAAAAGTAGCAGATACCACTGAGACCGGACACAGCTTTAGGGCCCAAAAAACATCGATCCAAAAATGGATTAAAAATTTCATATAAAATAAAAGCAATTCTAGCATAAATTCAAAAAAATCAGGTAAATGAAGGCTTCAAAAATCAAGTTAATGTTTTATTTCCAATTATCGCATATTAACTCCCAATACCTCGACTTATTTCCCATTATTTAGGCTTATGTCGCATTATCTATCATTATTTCGCCTTATTTCAAATTATGGCACATTAACTCCCAATATCTCGACTTATTTCCCATTATTTTGTCTTATGTCGCCTTATCTATCATTATTTCGACTCATTTCAAATTATGACACATTAACTCCCAATATCTCGACTTATTTCCCATTATGTAGGCTTATGTCGCCTTATCTATCATTATTTCGACTCATTTCAAATTATGGCACATTAACTCCCAATATCTCGACTTATTTCCCATTATTTTGTCTTACGTCGCCTTATCTATCATTATTTCGACTCATTTCAAATTATGACACATTAACTCCCAATATCTCGACTTATTTCCCATTATTTAGGCTTATGTCGCCTTATCTATCATTATTTTGTCTTATTTCAAATTATGGCACATTAACTCCCAATATCTCGACTTATTTCCCATTATTTAGTCTTACGTGGCCTTACTCATCATTATTTTGTCCTATTTCAAATTATGGCACATTAACTCCCAATATCTCGACTTATTTCCCAACACTTGAAAAAAAATTAGAAAATACTTAATTTTAAGCAAATACTTTAAAATTTATCTGAAGTTTTTTTACAATGTATTAAAAAAAGAAATATTTTCTAACATATTTTGTATAATAAAAATGCACAAGAAAATTTTTAAGAGTACTTACCATATGAATTTCTTGCAACTATCGGCACAATACTTCATAGAAAGTAGAAAATTAACCCTTTTCGAACGTAATTATACTTAAAGAAACCGGAAATTTTGATTTTGATGCCAAAGGCTGGTATTACAAACAAATACCGATTTCGACCTAATTGGGCCCATATACCGAAACGATTTTGTTCATTCGGACTAGTTGTTCCGAATTCGACGAATTCTGTTACATATCTTCTTCTAAAGGTGCCTATCCGTTTCGGATGTTGGCGATCAAAAGAGCTATTCTGACTTTGTTGACAGTTGCCATAGCGCTGTGCGTTCCTCATTATGTCGCCCAGGTATTCAAGTTTTCGCCTCTTCACACTAAAAGATATTTCACATTGCTTGTCCATTCTTCTTAGAACTTCTACGTTTGTTACTCTGTCCACCCAGGGAATTCTCAGTATTCGACGATAACACCACATTTCGAAGGCCTCAAGTCTCCTCATGGTGGCGTCGGTCAAGGTCCAAGATTCGACTCCGTGCATGAGCACTGAGAAGACATAGCATCGAAGTAATCGAACCTTAGTATTAAGTAGTATGTCTCGACTCTTGAAGATTTTGTTCATCTTAATGAATGAAGTTCTTGCCATCTCGATGCGTCGCTTTATTTTGACTGCGTGATCCCACCGATCATTTAAGGTGGTGTCTAGATAAGTGAAGCCACTGACTCTTTCTATTGGTTGCTGCTCAACCACTAATTCTCGGGGTGGTACCTGGTTTTTACTAATAACCATATACTTAGTTTTCTTGATGTTAAATTCGAGACCAAGGAGTTGACTTTTTTCTAACAGACTTAAAACAAGAGACTGCAAACCCTCTAGACTGTCTGCAAAGATAATCGTATCATCCGCATATCTTATATTATTTAGACGTTCTCCATTCACCAGAATTCCTTCATCAATCTCCTCTAATGCCGTTCTTATAATTTCTTCTGAATAAATATTGAAAAGGAGAGGCGACAGGATACAGCCCTGGCGCACTCCACGCTGAATTGCAACATCCTCTGTGTATTGTCCATCTATTTTAATGGTAGCTGTCTGATTATAGTAGATGTTATTTATAACTCTTATGTCTTTATCGTCGAGGTCAATAGACTTTAGTATTGAGAGCAGTTTATCATATTTAACTCTATCGAAAGCTTTCCGGTAGTGTATGAAGCAAACGTACACGTCACAGTTAACTTCTACAGCATTAAAACAAGACTTGAACAGCAAGAAGAGCATCTCGAATACCCAGCGCATTCCGGAAACCAAATTGAGTACGGGATATGTTGGTCTCACATTTTTGTATATTCTGTTGTGGATAATCTTAAGAAAAGTTTTAAGAAGTTGACTCATGAGACTAATGATTCTAAAATCCCCGCATTTCTTCGCGCCAGGTTTCTTTGGTAGAGTTATAAAAGTAGATTTTAGCCAGCTTCGAGGAATATTTCCAGATTCGTATATATCATTGAACAATGAAGTAAGCCATTCTATTCCTGCATCATTCATAAGTTTAAGAAATTCTGCATAGAAATTATCTGGACCCGTTGATTTTCCGTTTTTCAATCTCCTGATTGCAGCTCTCGGTTGTAATTCTAGGTCCTGTTTTACAATCTGTAATAGCAAAGGTTTGTCGGTCATCGCTGTTACATATAAAAATGGTCAATTCACCCTCTCAATAGATTTTTCGGATTCATGGCGAAAGGCCTGAACACTATGGCGGATTGTACGGGTCGAGAAACATAAAAAAATAACAATTTCAGTCATCCGGTACGTATTTTATGTAGAATCTATAATAACGTCTATGCTATCTGTCGGAGGCTCGAGACGGTGACAGCATCGACCATCCAAAAAATGTTCAACCAATGAGAAAAATGGTGGGACCGGTGCATTCTGGTGCAGAGGGACTGCTTTGAGTGATTCCGTCTCCTCTAGATTTTGTAGCGTCAGTTTGGGAACTTTTGAATCGCACCACGTAGGACACATCAATGGATAATATTTTCTATTCTTTTTTTAACATTACTCATGTTTTCCCACCGTAAATTTCTAATTTAAGTATTTAAATTATCTTTTTAGTGTTCCGTACGGAACACTTATAAGATCACTTCGGTGTCTGTCTGTCTGTCTGTCTGTCTGTCTGTCCGTCTGCCTGTCTGTCTGTCTGTCTGTCTGTCTGTCACACCCGATTTTCTCCGAAACTATTTGACATAGAAAGGTGAAATTTGGTAATAATATAGAAATTGATGGCCTCATCAGAGCCATGTAGTTTTGAGAATTAAATTTTGACTTAAGGGGTTAGTTTTGGGGGGTGAAGTCGGAAGTGAAAAAAATTTTTTTGTTTTTTTTTTTTTTTTTTTTACTAGGTCATCGAGTGTGGTGTCAAATGAAAGCTTGTGAAAACACGAGTAAAAAATATATATATAATATTATACTTGCGCGCACTTTTCTTTGTATTATTTTTAAAAATTCGGGAAAAATCGCTGTCCCGGGCCTTATCTCGAAAAGTACTTATCAAAAAATTTCGAAAAAATTCTGGGATATTCTCCACGAGGTGTATATTGAACGAAAATTATCACGAGTGCATTACCTTTAATAATTTATATGGTACATAAAAAAAACAAAAATTTCAAGGTCATCAGATTTCAGTAAAGATTGGAAACAAACTTTGTTGAAAACTCATTTAGGGGTGTGTTTTGTGAAGTCACTGATCATTTTATACCACCGTAACATAAATTTTGACTTAAGGGGTTCGTTTTGAGGGGTGAAATCGGAAGTGAAAAAAATTTTTTTTACTAGGTCATCGAGTGTAGTGTCAAATGAAAGCTTGTGAAAACACGAGTAAAAAAATATATATATAATGTAATACTTGCGCACACTTTTCTTCGTATTACTTTTAAAAAATCGCTGTCCCCTACCTTATCTCGAAAAGTACTGATGAAAAAATTTTGAAAAAATTCTGGAATATTCTCCACGGGGTATAGATTGAACGAAAATTATCACGAGTGCATTACCCTTAATAATTTATTTGGTATTTAAAAAAAAAATAAAATTTCAAGGTCACCAGTTTTCAGTAAACATTGGAAAAAAACTTTGTTGAAAACTCATTTGGGGTGTGTTTTGTGAAGTCACTGATCATTTTATACCACCCTAACAAAAATTTTTATTTTTAAAAACAATCTACGTACGGAACACTAATTGCGCAAGTTCAACTTGCACTTGACCGGTTTTTTTTTAATAATACTTTTCAGAATCCCTCTGCTCAGCTTTGCGGTGTCGTTCCTCATCTATTATTCCTGTTCATATTGAAACAGAAGTTATAAAAGATAAGCAATCATATCAGCGAAAAATATTAACACTAAGTATATAATTTTAGCTGTTCTTGGTAAAAAGATGAAAGTATGGGAAAGAAGGCTCATGAAAGATTTCAAAGTCGCTCCAATATCAATTGACGAAAACGAAGATTTGTTTGCTCCGCCACCAGAGAATGAATCTTCATTAGCCAGGTAATATATGGTTAACCACGTGATGACTTAAGGTAAAACAGTTATTTTTTTCCAGATTTAGAAGAGTCGCCAGAATGGCTGCCCTTGACTCAAATCTGAACAAATGGCAACAAGTGGTTAAAGGAGCCTGTATTGCGTATGTACTTATTCTTCATATCATCTTTTCTTAGTGTTCCGGACGGAACACTTATAAGATCACTTCGGCGTCTGTCCGTCTGTCGGTCACATCCAATTTTCTCAGAAACTAGATGACGTAGAAAGTTAAAATTTAACTCTACTATAGGAATTGATCGCCCCATCGGAGCCGTGTAGTTTAGAAATTTAAATTTTGACATAAAGAGGTAGTTTAGGGAGGTGAAATCGGAAGTGAATTTTTTTTTTTTTACCAGGTCATCGAGTGGGGTGTCTAATGAAAGCTTGTGAAATTACAAGTTCAAAGATATATACAATGTAATACTTGCGCACACTTTTTTTGTATTATTTTTTAAAAAATTGCAAAAATCGCTGCCCTGCGCTGTACTGATTAAAAAATTTTGAAAAAATTCTGGAATATTCTCCACAGGGTCTAGATTAAACGAAAATTATCACGAGTGCATTACTTTTAACAATTTATCTGGTATATAAAAGACAAGGATTTCAAGGTCATTAGTTTTCAACAAAGATCGGATACAAAGTTTGTTGAAAACTCATTTGAGGTGTGTTTTGTGAAATCATTGATTCGTAACAATTTTTTTTATTTTAAAAGCAATCAACGTACGGAATACTAATTGCGCAAGTCCGACTTGCACTTGGCCGGTTATTTTTCAATGCTCAGACTGATACTCATAAATAAGGAAACCCAAATATGCAAGTGAAAAACTTTAAAATATGCTCATAAATATGCAAATAATTTTCTCAAAATATGCACATACATGTTGTAAATATGCAGTAAAAAAATCGAAATAGACTTGAAAAATGTAAATTTATTGTTTCTCATTACATGATACGAGTACTATACAAATGTAGCAATAAAAAACCCATTTTAAATTTTCAACATACAGGGCGAATGAACTAAATCTAAATATACGAGGCTGGTTTGAAAAGTCCGTGCAAAGTCCGAGAGATGGCACCACCGGCGCGTATCGAGGTCATGTTTAGTTAGTAGCATCTCTTGTGTTTGGCATTCGTGTGAATCAAGGAAGTCGAGTGATTTTTCAAGAAATGGACGAAAAACAATTTCGTGTGGTGATTAAACATTACTTTATGAAAGGCAAAACGCCTCAGGAGACTAAAGAGAAGCTTGATAAACATTATGGTAACTCTGCACCTTCGATTAGAATAGTTTTATAAGTGGTTTCAAAATTTTCGGACTGGCCATATGGGCACAAGTGACGCTGGACGTTCTGGACGGCCTGTGGGAGATTGCGACTCCAGAAATCATTGATCAAATCCATGATATGGTGATGGATGACCGAAGAGTTAAGGTGCGTGAGATTGCTAGTGTTGTGGGCATCTTGACTGAACGGGTACATAATATTTTGCATAAACATTTGGACATGAGAAAGCTATCCGCAAGATGGGTGCCGCGATTGCTCACGCTTGACCAAAAACGGAATCGTGTGAAGTGTTGCAAGGATGGTTTATAGCTGTTCCAGAAGAATCCGGAGGACTTTAAGCGTCGTTTCGTCACTGTGGATGAAACATGGATACATTACTATACTCCTGAGACCAAACAACAATCTAAACAATGGATTACCAAGGGGGAATCTGCACCAAAAAAGGCGAAGACCGTTCCTTCGGCCGGAAAGGTTATGGCGACTGTCTTTTGGGATTCGCAAGGGATAATCCTCATCGACTATCTGGAAAAGGGTAAAACTATTACAGGTTAATATTATTCATCGTTATTGGACCGTTTGAAAACCGAGCTGCAAGAAAAACGCCCGCGATTGGCCCACAAGAAAGTCCTTTTCCATCACGACAACGCACCAGCACACACCTCAGCAGTTGTGGTCGCAAAATTAATGGAAATAGGATTCCAACTCGTTTCACATCCCCCCTATTCTCCAGACTTGGCTCCCTCGGACTACTATTTGTTCCCCAATTTGAAGAAATGGCTGGCGGTACAAAGATTTTATTCAAACGAGGAGGTGATTGCAGACACTAATGGATATTTTGCAGACTTGGACAAATTCTATTATTCGGAAGGGATCAACAAACTAGAACATCGTTGGACGAAGTGTATAAGCCTAAAAGGAGACTATGTCGAAAAATAAAAAAGGTTTACCCCAAACACATAAGTAGTTTTTATTTTTGCACGGACTTTTCAAACCAGCCTCGTAATATTATACAAAGTAAAAAATAAATGTAAATAATAATGTATTTTATTACTTTACTTAAAGATGAACATATAATAATAATAATAATAATAATGTAGGTACATATTATAAAAATTTATATACGTAGTAAACAGCATAATAAAACATACATTTTAAATTTGATACATACAGGGCTATGCAAATAAGTAAGCGGAAATATGCAAATATTGCAAAAGACAGGGTCGCCGTTAGTTATAAAAACAATAAACTACTAAATGTTTCTCAAAATTCTCCATTAAAAAGTTTCGTCTTCTATCGTTGTATAAAAATTTATAAATTGAGAAACTCCTTTCCACATCGACTGATGTAATAGGGGCGTGTTTTAAAATTATTTAATAGCATAGGATCTAAATCAATGGAATCAGTAAAATCCCCCTTTAAAAACATTAGCTACTTGGCTGACAAATTGAAACCCACTATTTTTTTCCATAACATTCCGAAATTTTTGAAAAATTTTGCTTCCAATTTTACCTGCGACATTTTCAAAAGCGACCTCACATTGTTTTATTAGTTGAACACTTCGGGTTAATGGCAAATTAGATTCCTCCATTTGAGTTATGGTTTTAGAAACAAAGCTATAATTTGTTTTAAGGAAGGAATGTTTTTGTTTTATCTCCTTGTTTTTGAATAATCGTTTAAGTTCTGTAAGGGATTGGGAAGATTCGTCCGATAATTCTGCAATTAGACCATCTAGTTGACAGAAGTTGTCGCAATAAAAAATGTTGCTTCCAACCAAGTGCCCCATCTTGTAATAACAGGCTGAGGTGGAAGAGGAGTGTTTGGTAGTTTTTCTTTGTAGAACTGAATCCTTAAAGGCGCTTTAAAGAAGATTTTCTTCATGTTAGAAATTAAGCTATTCATAAGCGGAAAATGATTCCTAATTTCCTCAGCAACCCTATTTAAAGCATGAGCATATTACATGTATTAAGTTTGGATAAAAAATTTTCAAATTTTCCCGGCCTTTATCATGTACGGTGCTGCACCTGACAAAATAAGCAAAAAATTATCTCCTGGAACAGGCGTAGGAAGAAAAAAACTTCGATAGTTCCTCTTGAATAAATCTGGCCACTGTTAATGCATTTGTTTTTTCTAACTGTTTGGAAGCAATCAAATAAGATTTTGGCAAAATATCGTCGCTAAGAACACCAATCAATAAATGTGCAATATACCGTCCTCTTGAATCGGTGGTTTCATCAATACATATGTAAAAATGTTCGTTGCCAATTTTACCTTTAATTTCCTCAATTACCTGAATACAAGGAGCTTACGTCGTTTCTCCGTATTGTTGTTTGACCTGGGATATTAAATTTGCAATACTTCTGGAGGAAGGAAGTAAAGTTTTGATTACGTAGCTTCGATAACGGAATGTTTGATGCCAGCATTGCACGGCATAGATCTCGGTTAAAGATGTCTTGTTCATTTAGCTCTTTATTTTTGTACGTTGGTTGGAAACATTGCATTAATGTGTGTTGTGGCCTATCTCCAGGTTTTGTCTTATTTAATTTGGTAATATGGCAAGCAGTTTTCACGTGTTGCTCTATTTGAAATTTTTTATCGCATGGTATCTGCAATAAAAAAAAGAAAATTTAATTAAAATCCCAAGGAAAAAATTCGTTAAATAGAAATTTCGTTAAATAGAAAACTAGGTGCTTAGGGCAATCAAAAATTAAAATTCTGCTTTTTACCTTTTTTGTTAGATTACCTAGAAATACATACGTTTACGTATGTATTTATATTTCGTGGTTTCGTTAAATAGAAATTTTGTTCGTTAAATGGAACAAAAATAACTTAAATAACATTGAAAATAGCATCAACGGCAAAATCCTGACAAAAATTTCGTTATGTTTAAATATTAAACGAAAATGAAATACCGTGTATATTCAATAGGTATTCAAAAATTATATTTACAATTTTAACACAGGCAGAAAATAGTATATTTTTCCCATATCTATTCTTAGTTCTTTGTATGGTTTAATCCACACTGAGACACTACTGGCTTTGGGCATTTCACTGTAGTAAAATACGACTCACAAGATAAAAAGCACAAATCGACGTAACCACTTTAAAAGCACAACCACAAATGAAATCTAATAAATTAATAATACAAGTATGCTATGATGGCCATCTGGGGTTTAGTGACTGGTTTTTACTGACCATAAAATAATAAAATTTATTTGGGGAAAACCACCAGCGCGGCGGCCTAAACATTGACCCTTATTCCGAAAAATGAATGAAAACGCCTGCCAAAGAACTACATTATTATAAATTCCTTTAAATATGCACATATATGCTATTTTTAAAGCATTTATGCAAATATTTAAAAAAATGCATATAATATGCAAGATATGCGCTTTGCATATTTGGGTGTCCTTACTCATAAAAATGACTTGAAATTACATACCCAGACTTATTTTATAATCGTTTGTAGATCACAAATTGGTCGCTGCCACAGTAGGGACTCATTCAAGAAACAACAAAATTTACAGAGAGCCATGCGAGAGGCTAAAAAACTAACAGCTAAGAGCCCGGATCCATCTAGAGCAACGACACCTTTGGCGTTACCTGACTTTACCGGTGCAGATATCATTAATTTGATCAAGGATGACATTTCCCCAGAAGGTAAAAATGACAATATTCTAGAAATTTATGATTATTATGTAAAAACATTCTATTCTAAATCATTAAATTTCTTTATTCATTTAAAATATCCTTCAGGTATGTGATTTCACATATATTCCGAGACAATTTATTTATTTTTCAGCTACAATCAAAAGCCGAGTAAGCATCAGTCCAAACGTAACTATATTGACTCAAACACCAGATTCTTTCACACAGACTATACGTGTAATTCCTCCTCAATCACCAATTCTTAAACGACCAGACCAAGAAAAACAACAACAACCACAATCACCAAAACGAGAGCCGGATCTTATAAATTTAGAAAGTACGCAAACGTCACCACTTCTAACTCCAAGACAATTGGACACTACAGCCGACACATCATTTTCATTCTCAGAATCTTTGAGTCGGTTGGAAAGTAATGGGCAAACTGTTCTCGATATAGTATCCGGTAAGCTTTTTCCCTTTCCTGACCTTGGATTTTCATGCCTATGTTGGACTAGTGGTAATGGAAATAGTTTATTTAAATCATCTTTGCTTCCTTTAAAATTATTTTTCTGATTTTAGACATTAAAACAGCTACAGAAATAATGACTATCGAGCCGATACATTCTCCAAGCTTAACATCATCTGTGGACGGAAAAAGTCCATCTCCCGTTAAAGAAGTTAACATTACAAGGTCACCTCTAAAACATTCGGAATTAATCCAAGAAGAAGACCTGGACGAGGGGAGCAAGTCATCTACTCCTGAGAAAGAGATGTCAAAAAGTCCAATAAAAAGTTTCGATATTGGACAGGAATTTGAAAAAACTTCTTTTTCAAAAAGTCATGTCTCATCATTAAAATCAAGATTTGAAATAGACCCGAAGGAAGAAGAAATGAAAGCACCTGAGTCCCTCGAAAGAGATGTGCTTTCTTCAGGGGACTCAGAAAGTTGTGATGAACTAAACAAGATAATATCACCAGAAGGAACTTTGGACAGTTCCAAGGGATTAGAAAGTGGAAAAGCTCCTGTGGCTGATAAGGCAGATAGTGAAGAAAAAGTAATTGAAGAAAATGAAGATATTTCCGATGATGTAGATCAAGAAGAAGAAGATACTCAGAAGGATATCACAGAAAGCCTAGAATCATCCAAAACTGAAGAGAAAGGCGATGTTTCTGAAGAAGCTCGATTGAAAGTTGAAGATTCGGTTCCTGAAATTGTGGTAGAAACAGACCCTATCTTCACTCGAGATGATATAAGGGTAAATATTGTTTTATAGAATTGGTTGTGGTTTCAGATTCTGGGATCGGTATTTGTTATTGAACTGCAAATAAATCAAACAAATTGAAAAATCAAAAGTTACTTAATATCAGTGCCGAATCTCAGATGGTCTTATTATACACTTAATTTGAGATATTAAAACTAACTTATTTTATTTCAGATTGAACAGGCTCCACCTGTAACTCCTCCACGTCCTCTAACACCTCAGCCATTAAGTCCTCCTCCAGTAGAGTCACCACCACGAGCAAGTTCTCCCATGAGTCAACGAAATATTCAACGAATTTATGATAGTGGAAGGGCCAAACCCAAATATGGATGGCTTTAAACTCAGAATTCATAGGAACTTCTTAGTTAATAACAAAGATAACTGTGTTGACCCGATAGAATTGATAACCTAGTAGTAATCAGCCACTTTTCATCTCCCATATAGAAAATACAACGTATGTGGGTAAATGTATATGTATGTCCATCCGTCTGTCAGTTAGTATATAATACGTCGAATTCCATACGGAGCCACTTGATTAGCTTTTTGGATTGTTGTAGCTTTTACTTGATGGAAATTCATTATAAATATATAATAAAAGACTGTTTTTAGTCAATTTCCACTGGTTTATTTAAATTGCGATGACGCGTTTCGCTGTCGATGCAGCTTCTTCAGATCTACATTTTACACTGTCAAGTTAGGTTTAATATTCACAGTTTTATATAATTTCTTAATTATAATATTACACCTAATTAAATTACATTGATAGTATTGGAAAATCCACACAGATTTGGAGTTAAGAGAATAAATTCAATAATGGTGAATTGCTTAAATCTACCTGGTCGTTGAGTAAAGTACCTGTAGTCCTTAATCGATTTATTTGCATTGTCTCTAAAAGGTTTAGTTTTAAACCTTTTTGTTGGGTGTGTAAAATTTTGAAATTCTTGTTAAATGTGTGATTTTCTGTTAAAAGATGATTAGCATATGTTGAATTAGATTTTCTATGGATGAAACTTTTTTTCGTGTTCTGTAATTCTTTGTCTAAATGTACGTCCAGTTTGTCCGATGTATGTTTTAGGACATGACCCACATGTTAATTGATAAACCCCTGATTTATTGTCTTTATTGATTTGTGGTTTGTAGTTTTTAAGATATTTCCCTATAGTATTGTTAGTCTTGTAAGCTATGTTGATATTTTTTTGACTTAAAAATTTCCCCAGTTTTTCCATTGGCTTGCCGAAATAGGTTAGGCATTTAAAAGTGGTATTTCTGTCCTTAAAACGTGGGTATATTTCTGAGATTGCCTTGTTTCTAAGTTTTTTCTTAACGATTACTATTGATTAAAGTAACCGAATAACCGTTGTTAACGGCAACTTGTTTTATGTAGTTTAATTCTTTAGTAAAATTTTCTTCTGATAAGGGGATATTAGTTAGTCTATGTATAAAACTATGATAAGCGGCAAGTTTATGATGGTTAGGGTGGTGAGAACTATTGTGAATTGTGGTATCTGTATGACAAGGTTTGTGATATATTGCAAATTCATGTTTTTTTTTTCAATAATTTTAATAGAGAACGTATTAACAAAAAACAAAGTAAATGAAGTTATAAAAATGGACATAATTAATCTATCTATGTAATTTAATTAGGTGTAATATTATAATTAAGAAATTATATAAAACTGTGAATATTAAACCTAACTTGACAGTGTAAAATGTAGATCTGAAGAAGCTGCATCGACAGCGAAACGCGTCATCGCAATTTAAATAAACCAGTGGAAATTGACTAAAAACAGTCTTTTATTATATACTTGATTAGCTTTCGACGAAGATTTTGTTGATTTTTTATTTTACAATAATGAACTGATGTAGGCTTAAAACTGAGATCACGCCTACTTTATTAGCACATATTCTGGTAAATTCTACATACTCTTGAAGTACGACGTAACACCGCGTCCCCGCCTTTGATATTGCAATTGTTTGTAATATTCCTAACAAATTATGTAGTTTGTAAAGAATTATTTATTTGTTTATGTTGGTACGTCATCTCTCTTTTCCAGTTCGTAAACCCTACTCTTATATGTTATACATTGGACCTTGTTGACCATAACATTATTCATAATTTTAACATATTTATTCATATTTATTTTGTGCTAGGTTTCATCTTTTTATTCTTATTTGTACATGTGAAATTGCAATATATCTGCTTCTACAGTTCTGCAAATATGCTCCCTCAATTGCTAACACCAGTGTACACTGAGTGTATTGGCATCTTATTTTATTTCATAACAATAAAAGAAATAAAGTTTTATCCAGTGCTACCTAGCTTTACAAACGTTATATTTGTCGATCTGTAAAATTGCAGCTATGTGTGTCTGTCCCAGTCCCAGAGAATAGGGAGGACAGAGAAAACGTCTTCTCTTCCGCAAGGTGTAGTAATAAGAAACAGGGAAAGACCTGTTATTTTCAATCAGTAGAATAGTGTCAAACATAACATTAAATTTGAAATTTTTGTTTGGCTGTTTTTAAACTAGTAGTTCTTATTTTCAGTAGCTTTAGCTGTATTAACGTGCCCAAATATTATTTAACGAATCTTTTTTCTTATGGGCATAACTGCAGGGAAATCCCTAAAGCCCACACAGTCCTAGGCAAGCTGCTTGAAAAGAGTTGTGCGAGGGGTGACAAGCTGAACCTCATACGGATGAGAAGAATTAGCGCGACGTAAATTCCTAGCACGTACCGCTCTGGGAGGAATTAAGCGGGCTACATCCATCGTACACTTTCCAAGAAAATGCTTGTAGAATAGACGCATGTTGCTTACTGTTCTCCGATGTTTCAAATAATCAAGGTTACTGGTAAGTTCCGGGTCTCTAATCAGGGGAATAATTCTCTTCTGAATAGAATCCAGCAAATAGAGTCTATGTTTGAGCGTAGAGTCCCAAACGTGGGAGCAATATTCCTTCGTTAATCGAATTTGAGTTTTGTACAGAATTAACTGTTGTGGAATGTGAAGCTTTCTACTTCGAAATAATATTTCCAGCTTTTGAGAAGCTATCTGAGCCCTAATTAACGCCCAGCAAATGAAATGTCTCGACGTAACCATGTCAGGCTCAGCAACGTTAACTTTTTAAAAAAAAAAAAACTGCAACCTGAATTTTTTTGTAGCGTTAAATTCTACTTAGTTACTGTCACATAAAGATAGAATTTCTTCCAGGTCTTTGTTAAGTTGATCGACTTCCTGCTCTCTGCAGATATTTGAATGAGTATCCTAAGTTCGAGCATTCAAAGTGAATGAAGAATGAGCTGTAGTTTGTATTCTCGGTCCTTTCCAGTATATCATTAATCTAAATGAGAAAGAGAGTAGGCGACAGTATGGATCCGTAGGACACACCGGCATTGATAGTGAATCTATTGGAAATAAATCCGTCGACTGCCACGTAAGGAGCGCTTTCTGAAGAAACATGACAATCATAAACAAATCTATCAGCCGAAGTTTAAGAAATAATCTAAATTTTAGCGTGTGCAGTTGTGTTAAATATTTAAGTTCCTTTAAAATCATATATTATATTAGAGGTAGATAGCAGTAGATAGGTACCCCAACAATATCTCAAATTGAATTATTAATGAGAAATCATTT
Source organism: Pachyrhynchus sulphureomaculatus (assembly GCA_019049505.1). Lineage (NCBI taxonomy): Eukaryota > Metazoa > Arthropoda > Insecta > Coleoptera > Curculionidae > Pachyrhynchus > Pachyrhynchus sulphureomaculatus. The sequence goes on from CM032449.1 coordinate 8,178,470, forward strand.
TTTGTCGATTGATTGTCGACTGTTTTCTTATTCTTGTTTCTCTCGACTATTTTAACGAAGGAAAACTTGTGTTAGGAGGATATCCGAAGTTTAATACAACACGTCCAAGGACAAGATGGTACTAATACATACGCTAAATACATTAATCTGAAATTTGACAGTAACGATATAGTTTAAAATGGCTGTCATTTCATAGGAGCCCTAGCAAAATTAGAACGTTTATTCGTCCATACTCATTCTCGTATCCCGTCCTTACTTCTTACGACACCGTCTCCTCACGAAGGTTGGTGATAGATAAACGAACTTTAGAAACTACTGCTCGAAAAATATCGGTCGAAGCACATCCAAACCACCTTCTCATGTCCATCAGCCAAGAATTCTGTCGCCTTTTGATCGATCGTTTACCTTCTATTTTGCCTTTAATAATTAAACGTAACAATTCGTACTTTGGACCCCTTATTATATGTCTGAAGTATTGAGTTTTTCTTATTTTTATGATTGTTAGTGGTTCCTTCATTTTGTTCATTCTTTCCAGTATTTCTATCCTCTCATTAACAAGGTGTGGAATTTAGAAAATCACGGTGCTTTAAATTCCACACTACCATTTCGTAATGAGCAAAGTGAGTAAAAGCTGTGTCCCCACACTCTTGAGTTTTTTCCAAAAACAACGAGATGACGTGCTAGAACAAGACATTAGTGACTCAATTGTGACGAAAGAAGAAACTATGGTTCTATACCATACTCGCCTGTCTAAATGAGACTCTATGAAGTGGCATCATTCTGCTAATAAAGACAGAAGTGACACAACGCAAAAGAAATATCATGGTTACTTCTTTGGAGATTATTAAGGGATTTTGAGATCTACTTTAAAGACAGTTACTGGAAGTAATATGTGATTAGTGCATGAATTGAGGAATGTCATAAACGAAAAATGTTACGGAAAGCTGTTTTGTGGAATGGCGTTATTATACGACAATGTGCCAGCGCCTACTGCACTTGCTGTAAAAGCTGCTACTCAACAATGTGATTTCCAGGATGAAATGACCCACCTTACAGCCTCGTGTAGCAATTATTTATTATGAAATCTTTCTTGAAGTCAGACCTGCGTCGGAAAAAAATGACCTGTGATTAAGTCATTTTGAGATAAGTATGTGTTTTGGGTTATTTATAGTCAAAAAATATAAAGGGCTAAATGGGTGAGGGAGGGAGTCAGAGATATTGTTCCGTATGTGTTGTGTTGTTCAGTCTTTTCAGGTTTCTTGGAGTCTAAGAATCTGAAAATCGTTATTTGTTTATTTTCAAGTTACACTTATGAATAGTTAAAAAAATAAGGAAAGAAATTGATTGCTCTTTATATATAGTGTATTATGTATACGTACCTCAGAGTCACGGAACCTGAGAAATACTCCTGTATCCAGGAGATGCGAAGAAGGCGTCTATAAATGTACATTTCAAAATATTCCAGTCTCTTTGAGCCAGGGTCAAGGGTACAGCATTTACATCAATACAACAGTACGGGGAATACATGCGCTCTTATTATTCTCATCCGAAGTGCGAGAGTGAGACTTGTGCGGTGGAAAAATTTATTCATATTCATGTATGTTACTCGGGCCTGTTCAATATATTTCCTTTCTTGGGTCCCACTTGTAATTTATATTGGTTCCCAAATATTTAAATGTAGGGATCTGTTCTACGGTGTTTCCCTTATTTCAAGGAATTCTGGTGATAGATTTTTCTTTGTTATTATTACCATCCACTTGATTTTTCCCCGGCTCTTACAACTCGATTGATCAGTTGCTGCAGATCTTTGATATTATTTGCTAATAGAACAGTATCATAGAACAGTATCATGAGCATACCGTATGTCAAGTCGAGAAATTTGCACGTACAAAATGATCAACTAAGATCCCATGAATGCTATATTCAATGCCTTTCCACCTACGACTATAGTTTGTGAGCCTATCTATACTCTTCATCAGGTAGGCTTTAGGCAACGGTATCGATCATGAAGATCCCGAATACCGTAAAGAGTCTAGTTGGAATGATTCTCGTTGGCTTATAGCAATCATGGTGTCTTAAATAAACGAGATACTACCCGTTGGGCAAGATATAGACCCTTGCGCCATCTGTTGAGATTTTCGAACTTCGAAAAACTGCTCAACTATAGGTTCGTTCCAACCTTAAATCAGAAACAGATTTCCAGCAATTTGCAAATCGTGTTTATCGCGCATGTCTGTAAAATATTGACTTCTGATTAATGTTTATATGGATGGTTGGAACAGCTGATAATTTACTTCGCGTGTGAATAAATATAACCTAACAAACTTAGACCGGTCGAATCTTTGAATCTTGCTTTGAATAACCATAATTTTTTTTTTATTTACAAGGCTAAGCATAAAAGTCAAAATGGATCTAGAATGTATGTGATAAGGTTAATGTGTAAATATATCCAACATTATATATTAACGGTATAATTACTAAATCAATCCAAATGTTGGAGTTTGTGAGATGTTCTCACGACTTTCGTGGTGACCAAGCACTACAAGCCTTTTTAAAATACTTTTATACAAAGCTTCCACTTTGTCGGATTATAGGTTATGTTGCAAGCAAAATCAAAATAGTTGCAATACGCATGCGCCAAATTATTGGTTAGAAGATAATCCGCAAACTATTCTGATAGTTTTCAAACAGGTTTGAATTTTAGTTGGAACATAAAACTAACAGTTTGCTAACCGTTAATAACTTTGGTTTGAACGCAATTAACTTACTGCGCAGAATCCCGACTGTAAGAAACTGTTTCTGATGCGGATTGGAACGAACCTTATATAAACCTAACATTGTTAGGAAGGGTAAACTAAATCGATATTCCGAAATAAAATTTCGGAATATGGTTTGTTACTTGATTGGTCACTACAACATAAAGTAGAGAAATTTGCACATGCAGGCAAAGGCATGGAATATAGCATTCATGGGATCTTTAGTTGGTCATTTTGCATGTGCAGATTTCTCGACTTTGTGTTGTAGTGACTAATCAAGTAACAAACCATATTTCGAAATTTTATTTCGGAATATCGATTTAGTATACCGTATGTTCAGTATACTCCAATTAACTGTTATTCCTTCAATGAATTCATGGATGGCCTCATTAAACACAGCATCAGAATAAAGATTGAACAAAAGTGGTGTCAGAATGCATCCCTGTATTACACCTTGTGTTATTTTTATGTTTTCGGACTTATCCAGCCCATTTTTAACTTACAATGATTGATTCCAGCACAGATTTTTAATAATATTTAGATCTCTTTTATCTATATTTGTTGTTTATAGAATTTTTATTAATTTCTCGTGCATCACACACTCGAAAGCTTTATTGTAATGAGACATGCAAGTACATCTACATTCATATCTTTACAACGATGGACCAGTACATTTAATGAGAATAAAGCTTCCCGTGTACCCATGCCTTTTCGGAATCCGAATTGTGTGTTATCTATTTCTGCTTCACGTTTTCTGTATATTCTGGTATGGATGATTCTCAGGAATATCTTGAGAACATGAGACATTAAACTTACTAAGCGATAATCGTCACATTTCATGGATTTTGACTTTTTGGGATGAAAATCGACTTTAGCTAATCAAAAGGGATTTGTCCAATTTCATGGATCTCGTTAAATAAGATTACCAGCCGATTAATAAATGGGCTTTCGTCCGAAAATATGTTGAGGATTTCTCATTTTTCCAACTTTCTGTAATTGTATAGCATGAATAACTTCTCTTCTTGTTATTTCTGGCCCTGTCTCATTATCACTGTTTAGCAGTAAATTTTTTGATTTATGTCCATTGAAAAGTTGTTCCATGTATTGCTCCCATGTCTTTATTTTGTCCTTAATGTCTAGTATTAAATTTTTAAAATTATATTAAAAACGAAAACAATTATATATAGGGCAATCGTTGAACCTATACTGACTTATGGCTCAGAATGCTCGCAAATGAATTCTCGAGATAGAGATAGATTAAAAGCAGCTGAAATGGACTACTTGCTACGATCCTGTGAAGAGTCAAGATTAGATCATATTCGTAATGAAGAAATTAGACAAAGAGCAAAGATGACATAGACAGTGATAGATCGAATAGAAAAGCGACAGTTGATATGGTACTGTTAAGTAATGCGCATGGGAGAAGAACCTTGGCCGAAGAAGGCTGTACAATATGTACCGTGGAATAAAAGAAAAAAAGGGAAGACTAAGAACGACATGGAGAGAAAATATTGAGAAGGCAATGAGTTCCAGAGATTTAAAAAAAAACGTGCAGGAAGCGGCCAAGGCTGTAGAACCCCGCTTATATATATATATATATATATATATATATATATATATATATATATATATAAATATATATATATATATATATATATATATATATATATATATATATATATAAATATATATAAATATAAATATATATGTATATATATATATATATATATATATATATATATATATATATATATATATATATATATATATATACCTTTCTTGCCAACGAGAAGAGGCTCTGGAGCCCCCAAACTTTGATGTTATGTGGTTAAAAATAACGACTCAACCAACCACAAGGTTCGTCTGTATCCTCTATCGACCACCAAGTGATACAAACTTTAGAACACTTTTCGCTTCTCTTGCAGACACCATAGATCATTTACAAATTAACTAACCAAATGCCGAAATTGCCATCCTGGGCGACTTTAATGTCCACAACATCAACTGGCTTAAATATTCAAATACTACCGACGAACAAGGTCGTGAAGCCTAATCATTTTCAGTCAGTTGTGACTTGACTCAGCTTATTGATGAACCAACACGGATCCCTGATCGAGACGGAGAGTTCGCCAGTCTTCTTGATCTGTTTTTAACCACCAATCCGGAGATTTACACGGTCAGCGTAAATCCACCGTTAGGTTCTTCCGACCATAAACTACTCGTACTTTCGATATCGAGTATTCTACCAATCAGTGACAGAGAGGCGCCCAAACCGCGCAAGATTTGGCACTACAAATCTGCTAAATGGGAAGATCTCATGGAATATTTTCGAACTTTCCCTTGGTTGGACGTTTGTTTTCGATCCGACGACCCATCTGACTGCGCCAGGGAGGTTTCCGATGTTATTTTGGCCGGTATGGAGGCTTACATCCCTTTTTCGAAGAAATGCCCTTCCAACGGCAAGCCTTGGTTTGACCTAAAATGCAAAGAAGCTGTTGCTTCTAAACATCTTGCATACCGACAGTGGCGTGAAGATCCTAACACCATAAATCGTAACATCTTTGTTCGTGCCAGGAACAGATGCAAAGAAATTATCGACGAAACCAAGGAGGTACACAATCAACGGATTAGAAACAAACTTCTCGCTTGTCCCGGCAATTCCAGGTCCTTTTGGTCAGTCGCTAAGGCAGTTAGTCAAAATTTCACCAAATCCACCATACCACCACTCACACGGCCAGATAATTCTATTGCAACGACACCTGTTGAGAAAGCGAACTTGTTGGCTGAACTCTTTGCTTCACATTCTACTGTCGATTTCCAAGGAAAAACACCACCTACTATTCCCATAGTGCAGTCAAGAATGCCCGATATTGTCTTTAGACAGCGTATCATAAAACGTATTTTGATGAAGCTAGACACCAAAAAGGCTTCAGGCGCTGACGGAATACCTGCCATAGTTCTCAAGAACTGTGCGAGGGAAATAACACCAGTTTTCTGTAGACTTTTCAACCTATCCTACAAAAAGGGAATATTTCCTTCCTGCTGGAAATGTGCCACAGTTCAGCCGATATCTAAAAAAGGCAAGAAGACCTTGCCAAATAACTACCGACCAATCGCACTACTCTCAATAATATCGAAAGTCATGGAAAAGGCTATCAATCAGCATCTTCTAAAATATCTTGAAGGATTCAACATTATTAGTGATCACCAATATGGCTTTCGTAAAAATAGATCAACAGGAGATCTTCTGACCTATGTAACACATGTTTGGAACAACGCAGTTGAACACTTTGGAGAATCTCGAGCGGTTGCTCTTGACATATCCAAGGCATTTGACCGTGTTTGGCACGATGGGCTGTTGGCTAAGCTACGTTCTTATGGTATGTCTGAAAAGTTCTGTTTGTGGCTCTCATGTTTCCTCAGAGAGCGTTCTTTGCGAGCGGCGGTTGACGGATTTCTTTATAACACCTTCACTATCAACGCCGGTGTGCCCCAAGGTTCGATACTGTCTCCTACTCTCTTCCTCATTTATATTAACGATCTGCTGGAAAAGACCGAGAATCCAATCTACAGCTTTGCAGATGACAGTACACTTATCTCTTCATTCACTTTGAACGCTCGGACATCGACTACTCAGACGAATATCCGCAGACAGCAGGAAGTCATTCAACTTAACAAAGACCTGGAAGAAATTCTATCTTGGGGTGACAGTAACCAAGTGGAATTTAACGCTACAAAAACCCAGGCGGCAGTTTTTTCTAAAAAAGTTAACGTTGCAGAACCCGACATAGTTATGTCGGGGCACTCCATCCCTCTAACATCGTCACTCAATCTGTTAGGCGTTAATTTGGGAGCAAATATGTCCTGGCATGAACATGTTGCAGGCATAGTAAGAAGAGCTTCTCAAAAGTTGGGAATATTGTTTTGAACCAGAAAGCTTTACACTCCACAACAACTGTTAATTCTTTACAAAGCTTAAATTCGACCAACTATGGAATACTGCTCCCATGTTTGGAGCTCCGCTCCCAAACATACACTGCATTTGTTGGATTCTATCCAGAGAAGAGCTGTTCGTCTGATTGGACACGCGGAACTGACCGATGGCCTTGATTCGCTGGAGCATCGAAGAACGGTTGGCGACTTGAGCCTATTCTACAAGTACTTTCATGGAAAGTGTTCGAAGGATGTGGCCCGTTTAATTCCTCCCAGAGCGGTGCATATTAGAGGTACGCGTCGCGCTAATACTTCACATCCGTATGAGGTTCAGCTTGTTACTCCTCGTACAACGCTTTTCAAGCAGTCTTTTATATGGAGAACATCATACCTTTGGAATGGTTTACCCAGGACTGTGTTTCCCATCGAGTACAATCTACAGCGATTCAAGAACAACGTGAATCGCTTTCTCCGCACACAGAAATATACTTTAAATTCAGTGGGGCTGCCTTGGGTAGTGAAACCTTTTCATATATAAGTAATCGCGACTGACTAGTTAAGAAAAAATATACTTTAAATTCAGTAGGGCTGCCTTGGGCAGTGAAACCTTTTTTGTTAGTCGAGCCTTCGAAATTATATTTATTTCTTCTTCAGGACATCAAAGTAGTTTTTATAACAAAGAAACAATCAATCATTAGCACAAATGGACATTCCCTAATATACTGTTATTAACTACATAATATTCTAGTTAAAAAGTAAAAACACACAATAAAGCCAAAAATGCTTGGTTTTGGTTCTCTGTGCTTTTCCCGTAAACCAGTGGTTTACGGGATAAGCAGGAAAACACAATAAGGCCAAAAATGGCTGGCTCTAGTTCTCTCTGGTTATCCCGTAAACCACCAAAAATGGCTGGCTTCGGTTCTCTCTATTTATTCCGTAAACCACTGGTTTACGGGATAAGCAGAGAGAACCAGAGCCAGCCATTTTTGGCCTTATTGTGTTTTTTTCCTTTTTAACTAGAATATTATGTAGTTAATAACAGTATATTAGGGAATGTCCCTTCGTGCTAATGATTGCTGGTTTCTTTGTTACAAAAAACCACGTTGATGTGCTGAAGAAGAAATAAATATAATTTCGAAAGCTCAACTAACAAAAAAGGTTGTTTCACTACCTAAGGTCATAAATCATTAAATAAAGACTGCAGCCCCACTGAATTTAGAGTATATATATATATATATATATATATATATATATATATATATATATATATATATATATATATATATATATATATAGTATAATTTCATGCGGCCATTCTCTGGTAATTCAGTTTGAAGTTCAACAAGTTAGACTATCCCATTTTTTTGTCTCTCTATGGCTGTACCTCTACTCTAGGGCATAAATAAGAACGATCTCGATTCTAAATTAATTTTGCTCGTTATTGCTATTTCCTTCTATTTCATCAAGTCAAGTTCTTTAAAATCTATTTATTTTCAACAATTACCTCTTCTTTTAGCAAATTTTTAGCTAGTAGCATGTGTTATTCATTTAATAGACATGCTTTCTTCATATGCTTTTCTAAGGGTCATCTGCAATTATGTCACAGGAATAATTTACTTTGATCTGAAAGAAACATGAAAAGAGAGATCTATTTCAGAGGGATGACGAGGAAAGGAGACGAATGCATTTACCTGCGTGAACAACGGACGCTACCGATACAATTAAAGCGACAAAATCAAAACAAAACATTTTAATGTGTTGATTTAATTTTATCGATGTTGTCGTGTTGCCGAGTCGATTAAAATCGACTAGAGGAATAATATTTGAAAGAAAATTTCATTTGAATGTGTTATTTTGACTTTGACACTTTAGTCATGTGGCTCGTGGCAGTCGCTGACTGAAGATCCAGCCTAAGCGTCCTCTTGAACTGTCCATAATTTTACATATATTTAAGTACTTCTGCTATTGTACCAAAGAGATATCTAAATGTTTTTTGTATTGCGCCACAGGCGTAATTCATTAAATTGCAAAAAAAAGAAACAATAATAACTGTTTGACTGTTAGTTGTAAGATATGTGAACTTTTAGTATCGACTTTGTTGCAGAGAGAGAATTCTATATGCCCAAAAATTAGCCTCAAACGTAAACAAACGGACACGTTATCGACTTTTCAGTGCTAATTTACGGCTATCAGGATCGCAAGTTAAATTAAATCTAGCAATAAGGAACCATAAAGATATTAAAATAGAGGAGGTAAAGTATAGAGCCTGCTGTAAGCGAAAGCATGGCGTTGTTACAAAGAGAAAGAAATAATGAGTCATTCTTCTGTTCTTCGTTGGCTCCGAAAAAATACGAACAACATTCTCGCTTAGTGTTATGGTTGTGCGCCGAGTAAGAGAAATAGAATGACTCATATTATTTCTTTATCTTTCTATGAGCGTCATGCTTCTCGCGAGAACTTACCTCTTCTATTCTAATATTTTATTCTATAATTTATTTATAATTTATTAGCTTTTTATTATTTACTTAAGTAGAATAGTGTATTCCGTGAATTTTTAAATATTTTTTAAATATTTATTTGTGTATTTTTTTTTTCATATTTTACTGTTCGTTTCTGATGCTACACTATCACCTAAAATTGGCAATACCTGGGAAAAAATTAGACCGGTATTAAAAATTTTGAACACATTTTATTTAATTTTAAGGTTATTGTTTTAATTAAAGGTTTTGTTATTACAAAATAGTTACTTGATACAACATACAAAACAGTGGAAATATGGTATTGAAACTAACATAAAAAAAACTAAAGTAAAGAAACAAATAATTAGCCAAGTTCAGTTGTAATCTATTTGGTCATCGTCCATAACATCTTCATTTTCGGTGCTCTTATTCGTTGCTGCGTCTTGAGAGGCTATAATGTTAGTAAAGTACCGACTCCAAGGTAGGGGAACATACGGTAACAAGTCCTGAATGTCCTTTAATTTGGGGGCTGGTATTTTAATGGGAGCACTGTAAAGTCTCGTCAGTGTTTCACTGGCCAAATGAAAATGATCAGGATCATAGTTTTTCACCTTGCCTTTTTGTAGTTTGACTGCCGTTTTGACATCCAAATTGTAAGCAGAATGAATGTAGAAACCTTGCTTAAAGTTATTTGTAAATTCAAAGATCTTTCCATCTTTAAACTTAGCACCAGCCATCTGCATTTTAGTAATTTTCTTTTGAAAATTAGAGAAATTGAAAATCATGTCCTGTCTAAGTTGGACAACGCAAAACTGGTTTTTTCGGCGACAGCTTTCAATCATTAACTTATAGTGATCCATGGTATACACAGTGCTATTCCGTATTTCTCTCTCTCAATCCCTATCCCAGGGAAGGTATGAGTGCCCAGGTATCATAAAATAGTCTTTAATTTCAGTGAACTGGTCTTTGTGTATAAAGTATAGATTTGCCAAAACAAGATTTAAATTCTTGTTCTGTCCAGAACAGTTATCACTGAACATAATAACTTTTTTAACATTAACATCAACTTTACACAAATAATCGTACAAGCAACTTGCAATCTCACATGATCCACGCCTCCCTGTACTTTCATCCCAAAGGTACATCGTTGAAGAACCGGTTTTTACATTATGGATACAAAAGTTATAGGTCCATAGCTTCCTTTTGTAATACTAAATCCCAGTAGTCAGCTTTGGGGTTGGCAAAGCCTGCTGCAGATCAAAAGCTATGACCAGAAAAGAGTCATCGGCATTACTCCTTAATCCCTTAAGAAGAGACTGAGCAGCTTTTGCACGGGTCAGATGTAACTCCTTCTCTTGTTTAAGATTCTCGATTTCAGCAACATTTTCGGAATCGTGCATTTGACTACTTTTAATTTTTATGTCTACTTTATCGCAATAATTACAGGTGTCACTTTTTGGGGGCTCAAAACCAATATTGAACTGCATATTAAACGTATCACGATAATAGTGTTGATTTACCGGGCTGTAACCAGGATAATTTTCCGTAAGCCATTCATTGTAAAGAGAATAGAGCTTTTTAATATTAAGTCCAACAGGTAAGTATTTTCGATGAGGGCTTTTGGCGCGACTGTAATGACTGGTGACAGTAGGTAGTGACATGATGTGTTCTATTACTTTAGAAAGATCGTCATTTCCTATTTTCTTCGCGGGTTCACACCTCCCCCTTTGATCCGTTGTAACAGTTCCAGTTCTGCTGGTTTTGTCAAGTACGACTCGAACGCGCTTTTCAGAGATGCCATGAATGTTATAAAACGCAGTACGACAAACTTCACGATTAGCGTGATCAACAGTCACATTATATTGAATGCGGTTCAGGGTACGACTTGGACGCCCCTTTACGTAAGATCTTTTTACATCATTGCAGATCAACAATTTTGATAAGTAAGCATTCTGTAGATCATAGTTTCCAATTTGCCAAAAAGAGTCAAAAATATTGGTGACCAGTTCAGCGCCTATTTTCTCAAAACATCCACACTTGCAAGGAGGTCCAATTTTGCGGGCAACAACGTGCCTTTTGTTATTTCTTGAAATGTAAGCACTTCCTGAATTTCGTTTCAACTTACACTCGTTTTTTTGCCAATCATTCATCTTAGCAGGTCTCTTTCGCGAATAACCCGACACAGCACTACCATCTAAATGTTGTACACTTACTTCACTACTAGAAGGTCCAGGTTGCGCCATACTTTTCTTAAAAAAAGAAGCAACAAAACCAAACAAAACATAAACGTATTAACTTCAAAATTAACTTGAACTAACACGCAGAAAGCGTAAAATTTCAAGTAAACCTCATTTAGTGACGCAATACCGGCGGTTGCTCCGCGCGAAATTGTTGAGTTCGCCCTTACTACCAGCCCGGCTATCGCCTGTTCGAAATTTTTCATTTATTTGATACTGAAATTTGAAAGCGAAGCAAGGGCGAACTCAACAATTAGACCGGTATGTGATGTAGGAAAAGTACTATAAAATAGAATTATATAAAAAAAAAAATTTGACCCAATGTTGAGTTCGCCCTTACTATCCGCAACGCCTCATATGAGACAATTCTGTCTCTCTTACTCTGCGCTTGAGCGCTGAATTCCGGCGCCGAGTAAGAGAGACAGAATAACTCTCATATTATTTCTTTCTCTTTCTATGAGCACCACGCTTTTCGCAAGAACTTACCGCTTTTATTCTAATATCTCTATGTAAGGAACTATAGGGATATTAGAATAGTGGAGGTAAGTTCTTGCGAGAAGCGTGGTGCTCCTAGAAAGAAATGAGAGTCATTCTGTCTCTCGTCTCTCTTCGGCACACCCCCAGTGCGAGAATACTATTCGTATTTCGTACGGAGCCAAGGAAGGACAAGGAAAAGGAAGAGAGACAGAATTGTCTCATATTATTTCGTTCTCTTTTTAACGACTATACGCTTTCGGTTACAGTAGGCTATATATTTTTTCTCTCCTCTATTCTCATATCTCTATGTAAGGAACACGTAAGTGGCGCCATATCCTAAACTAATTTTGAAGGCGCCGATTTTAAAAATATAACCTTAAATTAGAGATTTCATGTTTTCATTTATTTCTGCATGTTTTAGCATCTCCTAATAATTATTTTTCATAATTTGTTATGCAATTAAAACATACTAAAAACAATTTGTCTGTTAAGCACAGTTTAACTAGCCAAATTGATTTTTTTTAAGTTTAGCTCAGTCAGAGATAAATATAAGAGTTCCTAATGAATTATCCTAGTCTTTCATAACATTTTATTTTTATTCGAAAATATTTTAAATGATACAAATCAACTATAATAAAGGGTGATTCATTTAGAGGTACTTTTTTTTAAATAAAAAAAAATGAATAAAAACAATTTTATTTTATAATCTTTATTATCATATAAAAGAACCATTCTTTACAATTATTTCTTAAAGATAATTTCTTTCAAATGTTGTCCGCGACTACGGTTAGCAACGTCCATTCTGAAGTTCCAATTTTCAATGACGCGTGTGAGTATTTCGAGTGGTATTTGGCCAATGACTCGAGTAATATTGGCCTCCAATGCCTCAATTGTAGCTGGCTTATCCATGTAGGCTTTGGACTTTACATAGCCCCAAAGGAAAAAGTCAAGAGGTGTGATGTCACATGATCTAGCCGGCCAATTCACTGGTCCAAAGCGTGAAATGATTTGTTCGCCGAATTGCTCTCGCAGTAAAGCCATGGTGTCACGGGCTGTATGGCAAGTGGCGCCATCTTGTTGGAACCAAATTTCCTCGAGACCACGGGCTTCAATTTCTGGCATCAAATAGTCTGTTATCATGGCGCGATAACGGTCACCATTCACAGTAACATTTCGGCCGGCCTCTGTTTTGAAGAAATATGGACCGATTATTCCACCGGCCCATAAACCACACTAAACAGTTGTTTTTTCTGGATTTAATGGCAGCTCTTGAACCTCTTCAGGTTGTTCATCACCCCAAATACGGGCATTTTGTTTATTCACGAACCCATTAAGCCAAAAATGGGCCTCATCGGTGAACAAAATTTTTCTCGAAAACAGTGGATCTTCTGCAAGCTTGTCAAGAGCCCAACGACTAAAACGGAAACGATTCGGAAGGTCGGTCGGCTTCAGTTGTAGCACTAGTTGAATTTTGTATGCTTTTAAAGAAAGATCCTTACGTAAAATACGCCAAGTTGTTGAATATGACAGGCCAAGCTGTTGAGAACGGCGACGAATGGACACTTCACGGTCTTCGCGTACACTCTCCGCTACCGCCCCTATATTTTCTTCACTACGTGCTGGATGTGGTCTATTCGGTCGAGCATTATCCAATAATGAAAACTGGGTCTCAAACTTATTGATGGTAGAGCGAATTGTGCGTTCGGTAGGCCGATTATGTGGACCATAAGTTGCTCTAAGCGCCCGATACACATTCCTCGTAGAACGCCCATTTTCGTAATAAAGTTGAACAATTTGTAGACGCTGTGCCGGGCTAAGTCTTTCCATTATGAATTGTCAAACACTACTGAACAGGAATGTCACTTCAGTTGACACGACGCATGCGCAATCTGCAATTAAATCCCCATCACAAAAAGTACCTCTAAATGAATCACCCTTTACATATAAATAAACAATTCAATTCAATTAATTCATCAAATGTAAATACTACTGAAAAATACCTTAGAATATTTAGCTGTATCAAACAGTAGCCAAAATAACGATTACCAATTTTAAATATTTTTTTCCTAATGCAAGTACACTGTGCGCATGAATGTTACAATTTGTTGCTTATTTAATGCTGCGTAATGTAAACATCATGTAAAACTGGTTTGTATTTTTTAAATCTGATTACGGGTTAATTAGTTTTAATTTTCGAGTACTTGTAAAACAAATGATATCTTAAAAAAAATTATTAGTACCTACATATTATACAAAAGGATAAAATTTAATAATTAGAAGACCGTGTAAGAAATAATGTGCATTAATTCCACAGATTTTTTTTTATGGGTCTAGCACATGTGCTGCAGGGAAGTCCCTAAAGCGCTACAGGAGCGACACGTGTGCGGAAAAAGCGATTCACGTTGTTCTTGAATTGCTGTAAATTATACTCGGTGGGAAACACAGTCCTGGGTAAGCCATTCCAAAGGGATGATGTTCTCCATATAAAAGACTGCTTGAAAAGCGTTGTACGAGGAGTAACAAGCTGAACCTCATAAGGATGTGAAGTATCAGCGCGACGTGTACTTCTCACATGCACCGCTCTGGGAGGAATTAAGCGGGCTACATCCTTCGAACACTCTCCATGAAAATACTTGTAGAATAGACTCAAGTCGCCAACCGTTCTTCGATGTTCCAGCGAATCAAGGCCGCCGGTTAGTTCTGGGTCTCCAATCAGACGAACAGCCCTTCTCTGAACAGAATCCAACAAATGCAGTGTATGTTTGGGAGCGAAGCCCCAAACATGGGAGCAGTATTCCATAGTTGGTCGAATTTGAGCTTTGTAAAGAATTGACAGTTGTTGTGGAGTGTAAAGCTTTCTGGTTCGAAATAATATTCCCAACTTTTGACAAGCTCTCCTTGCTATGCTTGCAACATGTTCATTCCAGGACATATTTGCTCCCAAATTAAGGCCCAACAAATTGAGTGACGATGCTAGGGGAATGGAGTGCCCCGATATAACTATGTCGGGTTCAGCAATGTTAACTTTTTTAGAAAAAACTGCCGCCTGGGTTTTTGTAGCGTTAAATTCCACTTGGTTACTGTTACCCCAAAATAGAATTTCTACCAGGTCTTTGTTAAGTTGAATGACTTCCTGCTGTCTTCGGATATTCGCTTGAGCCGATGTCCGAGCGTTCAAAGTGAATGAAGAGATAAGCGTACTGTCATCTGCAAAACTGTAGATTGGATTCCCGGTCTTTTCCAGCAGATCCTTAATGTAATTGAGAAAGAGAGTAGGAGACAGTATGGAGCCTTGGGGCACACCGGCGTTAACAGTAAAGGTGGTAGAAAGAAATCCGTCGACTGCGACTCGTAAAGAACGCTCTCTGAGAAAACATGAGAGCCACAAACAGAACTTTTCAGACATACCATAAAAGCGTAGCAGATTACCTAACATAATTCGGGTTAAGAAATGCCAATTTTGATACAAGCGATTGGCGTTGTTCATTTGTTTAGCCATTATAAAGTTTGTTAAATAAGGACGTCAGTTGTGAGCTAGGATTGAGCTTAGGACCAAGCTGTTTTTTTTTTCTTAAAACTATTTATCATATGCCATTGTAGCCATGCTTTGAAATAGTGTAATACTTTTTTCGACGCACTGCGGGAAAATCCTAAAGCTACAGAACCTGCACGGTAGGTAAAAATTCACATTGTTCTTTAATTGTTACAGATTATATTAACATTGTTGTAACTACTCGTATTATATAATAATGATTTGTCCTGTTATGTTTTTGAACCACAAAAAAATAATATATTTCTAGTGGAAAAAGTAATTATTATCTGGCATTACATATTACGTATTAGCGTAGTTGAAAACTAGAAAAAAAATATATAGTGGCTTATAGAGGAAAGCCATCAGTAAGTTTTGCCTTTTCATCAAATGTAAGAGAAGGTCCAAAAATAATAACGTGCCCAAAATCTATCATCAAACTACGTCATTCCGTATTTAATTCCACATAAGAGCTCATCAGATACCCTAGATAAAGATAACAATACAACTACAACAGTAGTAGCAGTGAGCGCAATTTTTCTCAACAGAAACAAAAAAATAATTAAATATTTAAATAAATGGACTAGAGGCAGCAAAAACTTTTTACAAAATAAACAAATTAATATTACCACTGATATTTTTAAAAAATGGAAATGATAAGACTAATAAAGGAAAAATGTAGTGCTAAAATTTTATCAAAAATGGCAGAACAGCGGCCGAGGAAAGGTTATCTGTAAATGAATAGATAAAAGACAATATATTGTATCTATAATTATTAATAATAAAGATTTGTTCGAATTGAAATTGACAACAGTAGCAGCGGTAAATTTAAAAACTATATCTCAAAAAAAATTGACAGCCTTCGAATCTCAGCGCCATCTGATTTGAAACGACCTATACTTTTCTGCGTTATTATTTTAATTTTTGCTGATTTTGATAAATGACAAGCTGTACTCTACTGACCACTAACTTGAATTTCTGAGCTGAAAATTAGTTGAAAATACCGTTGACGTTCCGCTATAATAGGTGTCTTCCGAAAATCAGAATATGCCTCCTATATCTTCGTTTTCCCTGATCTAGTTATTTCTTTATTGTTAACATTTTCTACCGACTCTTTTCAACCGTATTAATTTACAATATTAAAACTGAGATAACTTAATACAGAAAAATAATTGTAAATGGCTCCAACAATATACAGTTTGAAAATGTAATATAGATTCCAAAATTGTTTTCGGATTATCATAATTGAGGCCTTATAATTAAGAACAGAATATGGCCTTAAACAATAAGGGTAGTTAGCCAATTTAATAGCTTACATATCAAGTTATATTAAAAAATAGCAATATTACTGTTTAAATAGGAGAAAGAACTACTGTTGAAGTAAAAGTAATATTATAAACTTTGTTTTATTCTAAAAAAACCTTTCCCTCTAATATACAGTTTGTTTTTTAAAGTTAGAAGATTATTTTTACGTGGATGTAGTGTACAACCAGATGAAAATAATGCTCCAGCTGAAAAAATACCATATATAATGTCTTTAAATAAAGAAAAACCTATTGAATTCCACAGCAATTATCTCAGAATCGCTACCTCACCGGGGTTTTTCTTTAGTGGGTAAGAATTACCCGTGTTCAGTCTATTTAGAAAACGGAGATGTTGGTAGGTTGAAACACTCTAAATTAATGTCGCTTTTCTCCAACATAAGTTTAAAACGCTGATAACATTTTTGGATGGGAAAGTTGTAATCAGAGATTGTCAATTTCTATTTGGATATTTGGAGATTGTTCAATAATGAAAACTATCTCTTTAACTTTAGTCAAAGTATCGGGTCTTCCATTAAGGACTTGACAACTTTTTTTTGAAATAAAACGCAACCCATTTGAGACATTTCGAAAATTTTACAATCGGCTTGAAGTACAATCAAAACATTTATGTATGGAATTCGACTTCATTCATACGTCCACCACGGGCACGTTTGCAGCGGTCGATTCGTTGAACCCAATTTTCGATGACTCGGCCACACATTTCGACGGAAACGGCCGCTATCTCTCTTTCAATATTGGCTCTGAGCTCCTCTAACGACGCAGGCTTGTTAGCATAGACCAATGATTTAACGTACCCCCAGAAAAAGAAGTCTAGAGGTGTTAAATCACACGATCTAGGCGGCCATTCGACGGGACCATTTCTCGATATAACACGTTCACCGAATTTAGATTGCAGTAAGTCGATTGTTACACCCGCTGTGTGACTTGTGGCGCCGTCTTGTTGAAACCACATATCATTAATGTCTAGCCCATGCAATTGATCAAAGAAATAACGTTGCAACATGCCTCTGTAGCGATCTCCAGTGACTGTGACGTGACGGTTATTTTCATCAACGAAAAAGAACGGCCCAATAACACCACCGGCATGAAAACCGCACCAAACAGTAATTTTTTGTGGATGAAGTGATGTTTCTTCAAGCACATGATGGTTTTCACCTGACAAATAGCGCATATTCTGTTTGTTGACGAAGCCGTTTATCCAAAAATGCGCTTCATCGCTAAAGATGATTTTGCGATGAAATTGGTCATCTTCTTCCAACATTTCTAGAGCCCAATTGGAGAACGTACGTCGCTTCATATGATCGAGTGACTTTAGTTCTTGAGTTAACTTTAACTTATAAGGGTGCAGGCCAAGATCCTTTCGGAAAATTCGCCATAGTGTGGTCTGAGCGATGCCCAATTCTTGAGAACGCCGTGAAATCGACTGTTTTGGTTCGTTTAAGATGGACGCTTGAACGGCAGCAATATTCTGGCCACTTCGACCAACCCGGTGTCTCACTGGCACAGGAACATCCAGCAGCGAATATGTTAACTCAAATTTTTTCACTAGACTATGAATTGCTTACGAGAATTACGACCAAAAATTGGCGTTAACGCTCTTAAAGTTGCAGTCACCGACTCCAAATTTTGGTAGTAAATTTTAATTATTTGTAAACCTTGTTCGTTCGTGTACTTCACCATGATGAAAATGTTGACTTTACTGAATGTTTTGACGTTGATAGTTCGGTGATTGGCTTAAGGGTCCGTTCACAGTAAAATTTCAAAGTTGTCAAGTCCCAAATGGAAGACCCTTTATTAAGATTAAGGAATAATAAAAAAATTACTATCGCAGCTTTTTTGGACTTCTCAAAAGCTTTTGTCAGTGTTAATCACGGCATACTCATTGGAAAATTTAAATACATGGGATTTGGGGTGTTTCTCAACGACTGACGACTTCTTATCTGGATGACAGATGGTAATATGTGGTGGAAAAAAATGATAGGAGTGAAACAATTAAACGATACCAGGACCGAAATGGTATACTCCAAGGACGATAATCTCCTCTTTAAACTCTATAGGCTAATAAGCTTCACTTCCTGGTTAAGGATTATGTGATATTGTATGTGGATGACACTTCAATTATAATACGTGGCAATGTGGAGAATGTCATAGTTCACTAGACAGCTTACAGGCATGGATGAGACAGTATCAAATATATCTTTTTTGAGTAAGGCTATTAATCTATTGATCGGAAGATACATGTAGAGCTGTCGGGTGAACTCTCAAAGTACTACTTATTGAAAGTATTGTTATATAAGGTAGAAATGGGAAGAACGTGGATGTTCTTTCTTTAATAAGAATTCCGATAATCTTTTGGGAAATTCTCTGGATACTAACATGCGGAATTGCGCAGAAGAAATGTCCAAGCTTAATTTAAAATGCGACACGGAGACAGCTGCAGACCAATCTTTAAAGGTAGAACATTGTTCACCAATTTATTCATTTTTGATACAGTAAAGTCAGATAGAAATCTTTTTTTTTATGGGTCTAGCACACGTGCTGCAGGGAAGTCCCTAAAGCGCTCCAGGAGCGGCATGCGTGCGGAAAAAAACGATTCACGTTGTTCGTGAATCACTGTAAATTGTACTCGGTGGGAAACACAGTCCTGGGCAAATTATTCCAAGGGGATGATGTTCTCCATATAAAAGACTGCTTGAAAAGCGTTGTACGCGAAGTAACAAGCTGAATCTCATTCAGACGTAAGGTATTAGCGCGACGTGTATTTCTAACATGCATCGCTCTGGGAGGAATTAAGCGGGCTACATCCTTCGAACACTTTTCGTGAAAATACTTGTGGAACAGACTCAAGTCGCCAACCGTTCTTCCATGTTCCAGCGAATCAAGGCCGCCGGTCAGTTTCCGGTCTCCAATCAGACGAACAGCCCTTCTCTGAACAGAATCCAACAAATGCAGTGTATGTTTGGAAGCGGAGCCCCAAACGTAGGGGCAGTATTCCATAGTTGGTCCAAGTTGAGCCTTGTAAAGAATTAACAGTTGTTGTGGAGTGTAAAGCTTTTTGGCTCGAAATAATATTCCCAACTTTTGAGAAGCTTTCCTTGCTATGCCTACAACATGTTTATGCCAGGACATATTTGCTCCCAAATTAACGCCCAGCAAATTGAGTGGCGATGCTAGGGGAATGGAGTGCCCCAACATGACTATGTCGGGTTCAGCAACGTTAACTTTTTTAGAAAAAACTGCCGCCTGGGTTTTTGTAGCGTTAAATTCCACTTGGTTACTTAAATAACAAAGAAAATGTTTTTACACACATTGATACATGTTTGGCATTATTATTTGTATTAATGTTTATGTTCTTCAAATTTCTCCCACTGGCCAGTCATCACACTCTACAATGCGGCGAAAAATTATGAAATATTGAAAAATTTTAAATAAAATCGCTCCACAAAATTTTATCGTACTTTTATACGTTCTGAACAATATTCTTATCACTACATCCGTACACAGGCTCACCTTGGATGACGTTTGTGTTAATCTAACCTCAAACTTCTCAAACCTTGAAACTTCAACAATTATTTTCAAGAACTGCAAAAATCCGCTAACAAATTCTGGAAACAGAATAATTACTATTCCCCAAGTGATGGAATTGTGACTCATAAAATTATGCCGAAGAATTAACATTAAGCAACTCGTGTAGTAAGCGTATATCAGGTTAGTTTTATTTTAATGTGGTTATTGGCATTTAAATTATTGTTTATTTAAACAAATAATATTTTATTAGATTGTTATCTGTGGAAGGATTTACACTAGGATTTAAAATAAGTATAGTGAATAGTAACGTTGCAAGCTTATTTTGATATATGTATCAATCTATTAAATTATAATTGTATTTATTTTTCTTGCATGTAGGTACACACCTAAATTACCTAATTTTATTAAATAACTTCATATTGTAACACTACTCTTTTAACTAATAACAGTCGTGTTGTCGATTTTGTGAATTGAACTAAAATATATTTTTGCTGTGATTTTTTAAAACCTATTGGGTGTAAATCAAGTTCAAGAGCAAGGTATTGCTGAAGTTGTTATCAAGGAAGTGTAATAATATATGTAAGTATATTTTAGTTATCAGATAAAGTGTTAAGGTATTTGTTGTACATCTCAGAAATTTATTTAACATTTGATACCACACAAAAGAATTGTGAAAATATGGATATTTTTTGCACTAATGCTAAAAGTCGTTTATATAGAGTCTCATTTGCAGCACTATAATACAGAAACTAAATTATCATCGTAGTAATATTAAGAATAAATCAAAATATGAAAAATTATTAGGATATTATCTATTATCTATCGGATTTTCTTTTTAGAAATTATTCTCTATAAATTTTTGATATTTCTTTATTTTAAACATTATAATTATTGTTTCACTGCTTTTTGGAATCCATAAGATCTATCCTGGGCTCTTCTAAATTGTCAGTACAAGGATCCAATGCAGATCTCCTGTATTAAGTCTATTATTAGTTATCTGACTTTTTAGGTTAAAGTGAAATTTGTGTTACACTGAGAGGTACTGGAGGTTGTTATATCCTTAACACAGCCTTATGTGATAACAACTAACTTAAAAAAATTATTATTAAGTCTATCTATAATGATATTCCTAGCAACTCAATTATATCAGGTCTGGGAAAAAGTTTGTGGCTTTTTTTAGTAAAATTCAAGTGGTTTTCTTATCGTGTGAAAATGAATTTATTTAAACCAAATATGCTCCATTATTATCGACAATGTTTCGCTATTCTTCGGGTAGACTCATGATGCCATCGGTGAAGAACTTCTGTGGTTTCTGGTTGAAAAACTGAATCAAGTGGTTTTCACAAGCTTCTTTTGAAAGCAGCTTAATTCCATTAAGAGTATTCTGCAGAGATCGGAACAAGTGATAGTCAGAGGGTGCTATGTCTGGACTATACAGTGGATGCATCAAAACTTCCCAACTAAGCTCTCGCAATTTTTGACGGGTCATCAGAGAAGTGTGTGGTCGGGCGTTGTCATGATGGAAGACAACACCTTTCATATTAATCAATTTGGGCCGTTTTCTTGCAATTGCCTGGTGTAATCTCTCTAGTTGTCCACAGTAGAGTTGAGAATCAATCGTCTGACCAACTGGAAGTAGCTCATGATGGACGATTCCCTTCCAGTCCCACCACACACACAGCATCACCTTTTTCGGCGTCAATCCTTGCTTCACGAACGCTTGTGACGGCTCACCATCCCTTGCCCACGATCTTTTACGCTTCCAATTGTCGTACGTGATCCATTTTTCATCACTGGTTATCACACGTTTCAGAAATGGCTCGATTTCATTGCATTTCAGCAGCGCATCGCAGATGTTAATTCGGTCTATCATATTTTTCGCGCTCAACTCATGAGGAACCCATACATTGAGCTTCTTTTTGTAGCCAGCTTTGTGTAAATGGTTCAAAATCATTTTGTGGTCAATGCTTAGCTCCATACCAATATTGACACTGCTGATATGCTTATCTAACTGGACTTTTTCAAGATTTTATCAGCTTTTTCACTGATTGGACAACCAGAGCGTGACTTATCTTTCACATCAAAATTACCAGAATGAAAAGTACCTTCATCGTACACAGCACAAATTTTTTCACAAGCCTGCACAGCATTCTTTCCTTTGTTGTAATAACATTCCAAAATATAGTGCAATTTTTCATTACTTTTCTCCATTTTCAATCCCAAACAACTTTCCAACCACTGCACCAATTTCGATGTTTATACACTCAAACTAACACTGTGTCACCTTTCCAATGAGCGTTTAGTGGTGTCGCTGCGATCTGTGTTTCTTGAGTTATTTGCAATTGACGCCATCTAACGGGAAAAACCCAGACCCAATATAAACCTTTTTAACTCTTGTATTGCACTATTGTTTATTAACCTTTAAAGATGTTCTTGTTGTAAATGTGAAATTTCAGTGTGGCATTAATTTTTTTTTTTTATGTATTTATAACCGAGCTCAACACAAAGTAATTAACAGTGCCATATAAGTAATAAGTCTGTACTTAACAATGTACCTAAAGAACAGCATAACATTCACAGATGCTTGTGATGCACCAAA
The DNA here is from genome assembly GCA_019049505.1 of Pachyrhynchus sulphureomaculatus. Taxonomy (NCBI): domain Eukaryota; kingdom Metazoa; phylum Arthropoda; class Insecta; order Coleoptera; family Curculionidae; genus Pachyrhynchus; species Pachyrhynchus sulphureomaculatus. Next base: position 8,201,313 of record CM032449.1, read on the forward strand.
CAGTACAGTATAAGTTCATAAAACGAGGCCACAAACAAATTATTTAAAAGGCATCACATTGATGTGCAATTCGGTTATGAATTGAACATGTTTTCCACACCTTGATCTAGTAAGACCTCTGGCTATGACAAAATTGAGTTCTTCCAACAGAGAAAGACAAACAACACTACCATTAATGATTTTAAACAGAAATGTTATTGAATGAAATTCTCTGCATTTTTGAAAGCTGTCAAAATTAAACTGTTGCAATATTATTGCATTGGCTATCTCTTGTTATTACTCAGTATATATCACCACTACACCAAACACTTTATTTTTGCACTCACATGGTAAGTGAAACGCGCGTCGAGTGCAAAAATAAAGTGTTTGGTGTAGTGGTGATATATACTGAGTAGTATCATTGTGCCAAAGATTCCACATTCCCAACTTAGTATCTCTTGTTATGTTAATATTGAGAATGAGATCATCTCTGCAGCTGATAGGAATTCATTTCTCGGTCTAATAATTGACTCATCGCTGCGATTTAAGGATCACATTGGCAACATCTGCAGCAAAATTTCTTCAGGCCACTATGCCCTTAGGGTTATTGCAAGTAGCCTGGAGCTGGATGTGGCTAGAACCTCTTATTTTTCACTAGTTGAAGCTCATTTGAGGTATGGGATCTGTTTCTGGGCTTGCTGCTCTCGAGTTCACTTTAGTTCTGTTTTTGTATTGCAAAAGAAACCTATTAGATATATTTCAGGAGCTGGGTTGCGAGAGTCATGTCGACCATTGTTTTTGAGGTTAGAGATTCTTACTCTTTGTGCCCTATTTATCCTGGAAACTGCTATCATGATCTTTAAAAAACATCGTCAGCCGGCACGGCACTAGGCGAGCATTCGTCCCGCCATTGCTGGCCCCGAAATCGGTGCTGATGAAATCTGCAATTGTTTATAATGGCAAAAAGATATACAATCATCTGCCTCTCAAATCGAGAGTACTGAATTGTGAAAGGGTCTTTAGACGAAAGACTAGGGCCCTACTTATAAAAAAGGCGTACTATACACTTGAGGAATTCTACAATGATACACTGGAATAAGCATATAACAGTAGTTAAGTGGTTGGCATTTGGCTTGACTTATATGTATATTTTATTTCTTTTATTTTGGATTTACTACATTGACTACTAATCTTCTTTTGTTTCTTTATTTTTTCTTTCTTTGAATTTGTGTTTGTGTCTATTAATATAATAATAATTTAAGTTAAGCTTGCTTTGTCAACAAATATGTTGTATTTTAGGACAATAAAGCATATTTCTATTTCTATTTCTATTTCTCTCTGTGGGAACACTCCATCCTCTTTTAAAGAAAGATATTTTAAATTCTTTTTTTTTTGGGCTTGATCCAATGCTGATATACATTTAGAAACCATATTCCAATTTGCTTCTCACCAAGGATGTAAATAAGGTTCTAAGTACAGCTCTATTCCCAAATGACTTACAATTTCTCAATATAAATCTAAACATTTGCTTTGCTTCCACTGTTATTTTGTCTATGCAAGCTCTAAAACTTAGCTTACAGTCAAATAGAATCCCCAAATCATGTGTATTTTCTACTTTAGCTAATATTGTTGAATCAACAGAATAGTTATACAGCAAAGGACACAATTTTTTTAGTAATTGACATCACTGAACACTTTTTTTTTCTTATTTATTTACAATGAGTACTTACAGAGCAACAACTCCAAATAGTAAAACAATAATCATAGTTACAAACAAAAAGAAAAAAAAAATGCACATAATATAATTTATAAAAACAAGTAAAAACAAAGATAACAGATAAATTGTTACTGTTTTTGCCTTAGAGTTACTGTATCAATATGTCTATACCTTATTTTGTTCTTAAATGTTGTCATACTATATCTAAACAAATCTAAATCACTAAAATTTGCATTATAATTGCGTAACAGTCTATTAGAACAACTTTGTGTTCCGTACGTAGTACGATGAAAAGTGATATGAAACAGTTGTTGAGATCTTGTGGTCCTGTTTGGAATCCGAAAATCAACATGGGACAGCAGAGTTTGACAATTTATCTGATCGTTGAGTAATTTGTACAAGAATAAAACTAAAGCATTGCATCTTCATGTTTCAAGTGTTTCTAGACTCACCAATTGAGTACGAGTCAAGTATGGTACATTGCTGTAGGGAAATTTTAGTTTGTATAAAATACTAGCATTGAGTATCAGTTTATTGATCGCATACCAATTATGAACCCTGTTGAAAATATTTTGTAATTATTCGTAATACTCACGTTTCTACAGCAGTAATTACAGCCTTATGTCTTCGGAAAATATTTGATAATTGACTTCTATAACTTCTGGGGTAGATGTTTATAAATATTAAAAAATATCTTCTTCTTCTTATCACGCTGTGTCCTTTCAAAGGTTGGCGATCCGAATGGCCAACATGGTTTTTGAAACAGCCGTGCAAAACACATCTATTGAGCTACAGTTGAACCATCTTTTAATGTCCTTAAGCCAAGAATTTTAGCGTCTTTCAGCAGATCGTACTGTGGCTTTTACTTCAATGATCAATCGCAGAAGTTCGTACTTTTACCTCGCATCAAGTGACCAATGTAGCATGTTTTTATTCATTGGGTCCAAGATATTCGTAATATGCAGGTGTATAAATACCTTTCGAAGGTAACTATTTTCCTTTCCATCGCTGGGTCAAGTGTCCAGCCTTCACATCCAGAGAGTAGAATGAGAAAAAATATAATAGATTCTAAGTTTCAGAGTTAGGTCTGATCTCGTAAAGAACTTCTTCATATTGATGAATGCCTTTATGGCTTGCTCAATTCCCGAGTTAGTTTCTTTGTTAGGGTTACACTGATGAGTTACTGTGACTCCTAGATGTTTGAACTTGTTCTACGATGGTTTTTTTAATTGTGAGATGAGCTGGAATAACTGTATTTGAGAAGACCATTTTTGTAGTATTTATACGTAACCCAAAGCTTTCACTGCAGTGAACAATGCGGTCCATCATTTCTTGCAGGTCTTCTATGTTGTCAGCTTACACCACAGTATCATCAGCTATAAATGTTATTTATAATTTTACCGATAATGTTAATACCTCTCATAAGACGTTACATTGCCTGTTTGAAAATTTCCTGAGAGTCAATATTAAACAGCAATAGTGACAAAATACATCCCTGCCGCATTCCTTTATTGATGAAAATCACCTCCGATGTTGCTGATTCTACTTTAAATTCTGCTGTTTCTTGCTAGTAAAGGTTAGATTATTAAACTTTCACAATGTAATACATCAAATATACACATTTTCACTAAACAAACAAACTTTAAATAACCAGCCAAGTGCAAGTCGGACTTGGGCAATTAGTATTTCATCGGTTGATTGTTTTTAAAATAAAAAATTTTGTTACGGAGGTATAAAATGATCAGTGATTTCACAAAACACACCCCAAATGAGTTTTCAACAAAGTCTTTTTCGATCTTCACTACAAATTGATGATCTTGAAAATTTGTTTTTTTATATACCAGATATATTATTAAAGAAAATGCACTCATGATAATTTTTGTTCAATGTACACCCTGTGAAGAATATTCCAGAATTTTTTCAAAATTTTTTAATCAGTACTTTTCGAGCTAAGGGGGGATAGAAATTTTACGTAAATTTTTAAAAATAATGCAAAGAAAAGTGTGCACAAGTATTACATTATATATTTTTGAATTCGTGTTTTTACAAGCTTTCATTTGACACCCCACTCGATGACCTGGTAATTTTTTTTTCACTTCCGATTTCACCTCCCAAAACTAACCCTTTAAGTTAAAATTTACCTTTCAAAACTACACGGTTCTAATGAGGCCATCAATTCCTATATTGGTGCCAAATATCAACTTTCTATGTCTAATAGTTTCGGAGAAAATCGGGTGTAACAGACGGATAGACAGATGGACAGACAAACACCGTACAGAATACTGAAAATAATTGTTCATAATAAAACAGATTGCAAGAAACAACGCTACACAAAACAGAACAGAGAAATTATTTTCAAGGACAGAAAAGATGGTTTTATAAAAATAATTTGATAAAAATTCTGGACGAAAAGAAAATAGAATATATGAACTAATTAATTACAATTTCAGTTTAATTAATAGAAGTACATGTATAAAAAAAAATGCAACTTGATCCAGAACAGGGAAGAAAAGTACATTATAATCAAGAATTTATCAAATTAACTGTAGAGTCAACATGTCAGTCCATGTATATATATATATATATATATATATATATATATATATATATATATATATATATATATATACACTACCATCAGAAAATATTTGCCCACCTAGAAATTTCGATGTAACTGCCAAAATTTAATACCTAATTAAACCCTTTTGTTATATTAAGTAAATTTAATTGTTCTTAATAAGTGTCCATCATAAAATTGTTTAGATAAGCCTTTTTGGTGAAATCACAAATTAAAAACCAATTAGAACAAATGTCCAAGTTTTGCATGATAATCGTTTTGAGGCGATTTCTGAGAATTCCAGTTGAAGTAAGAACTCATTCCAAGTTTCTAGGGATTATGGGAATTCCTAGTGACATTTTATGATAAAAACTATGCTATAAATACCATTGTCCTTTTCGAAATTAACAAACAGTACTTTGTCATTGATACAGGCTCAATTGTTGTGTGAAAATGTCAAAAATGAAAGGAGTTTCTGTTGAAAATCGGGCTCTGATAATTGCGAGACATCAAAATGGTCACTCAAGTCGACAAATCGCGCGCATGCCAAGGAGAGCGGTGGACTACATCGTAAAAAAAATGTTCTACGAAATTCCAACCAAAAACGTTCAGGAAGGCCTCGAAAAACAACTCCCGCTGAAGACAGAGCTATAACAATGTCCAGCAGACGTAATCGCCCCCTAACCTTACCAACTGGGACTGAAATAACTAGATATATATATATATATATATATATATATATATATATATATATATATATATATATATATATATCTATATATATCTATATATATATATATATATATATATATATATATATATATATATATATATATATATATATATATATATATATATATATATATATATCTATATATCTATATATCTATATATATATATATATATATATATATATATATATATATATATATATATATATATATATATAGGTCAAGCAAGTGGATTTTTCGATAAAAGATTAAAATAATGCAGTAGGAGCATCTCAGCCCATTGCATTAGATATAGTCATTTGATAGATTCAAATCATATGAAATTGCTACAAAATAGAATGATCTGACTTGTTAGAACAGCTGGAAATAAAAGAATATTTGGAATATCATCCCGAACAATGAACAAAAATACTTTTTAAAACCTATGATTATTGGGTCTTTTTTTGTCATAATTGTTAATTTGTAATAACTTATTTTATTAAATCTCCTCTTAGTCTTCTCATTACTAGTAGGCAAGATTTAGTGATTTCAACTGTACTTAATATAGGAGATATTTTAATTCTCTGATCTTTCAGTATCAATTTTAAATTTATTTCTTAGTATATAATATCATATAAGTAACAAGTTAAGCCTATCGTTTATTAAAAAGGTAAAGCCAAAATAAACCAAAGTAAAAAATAAAAAACAAGGCGCAGTGATCTTATACAACTTAAATTTAAAGTACATATATTAACTGATTAATTACTAAGTCCCTAAACTCTAACATTAAATATTAATTGAACTTTAGGCCTCTAGGATATAAATACTATGCAAACATTTGTGCATTGATCTCAAAGCTTGATATAAGTGATATATTAATCATCCAGAGCATGACAGCTATTCAGAATTGTGCTAATAGGTAGCATCTGTTTTAATTTTAGTGGAGCCATTGGCGTAACCAGTCGATCTTGCTCCTCCCCCTATCTATGTAGAAAATGCCTTTTTAGAAACAGGACTTTTTTTATTGAGAAAAATGTTTAAGCTTTTCAAGGTTTATCATATAAAAGATTTTTTTGTGCTGTCTTCCCCTGCTTATTACATATTTGATTCAGGTTGGAAAGGGTTTGAGCTTATTTAGTATGAGAGGGGTTATTTTTGTAAAAAAATCCTTTTTTTGGTCATCGATTATTTAAGCTTTTAAAATTCTGTTTCACTGTTTGAAATGATTCTTTATTGTGACAAATTCTTCCTAGACTGTCGATTTTGAACGGGAACACACATTTCATTGTAAGAAAAGGTTATTTTTTGTAAAAAAATTTTCCTCCCCGTCGTCGATTTTTAAATGGGGTGTAAATTTTTATTAAAATTCATGTAATTAAAAATTATTACCGTCCACTGTATGAAGTGGATATTTCTTGTGAAAAATCGTGTGATCATCGTTTTTAAAGTCCTACAATGTGGTTCTTTTTGTAAAAAATCTCCTCTCGATAATCAAATTTTTTAAATTCCACTCTATGAAACAGTTCTTTCTTGTGAAAAATCTTCGCCCCCCAATTATTATGTTTAAGTTCTACTGTATGGAAGGGTTATTTTTTGGTGACAAATTTTCCCCTCTCCCTCATTGATTTCTAAACTGATATTAAGTTTTAAAAATTACGTTAAAACTATTAGCTGTATAGAAGGGTCGGTGTTCGTGAAAATTTATCCCCTTCCTGCTAATCAATTTTAAGTTTACTGCGTTATGAAGGGTTCGTAGGATTTCTAGAGTTCCAGCGCAAGAGCTTTTTCTTCCCTGGTTGCTAAAAGGCGACCCACATATATAAGCAGCTTTGCCCGAGTGTTATCTTTTTTCCCTAAAGAAAGGTCCGTTCTTTGAATACCTACGCCTCTGCTTGACTAAATTCGGGGCAGATCTGATCTATTTATGGATCCCAAACAGTTCTTAAAACCAGATAAGATATCTTATACTTATTATTATATCTGTATCGAGGATTGTTTATTACAATTATATGTGATTAGTATTGAATATAATCTTGAAACAACCTGACCTTGAATTTGTCTAGTTTATATTATTATTACGAAAATATAAAATAAAGTGATTTTTTATCAACATTGTTTCAATAAATAATGTTTTGATGCTGATATTATCATCAAATAGATAATTACATTTTTTGACTTATTCCTAAACTTAAGTAGTAATTCGGTAATATTAAAAAATATTTTATTTATTATTGACTTTCCGACGTTGTTATGAAATATTTTTTAAATATTGTTTGTTATATATATTTTGGTCATAAAATATGTCTTTAATATTAATTTATTTTAAGCTTAATTTTACAATCCTGCTTTAAACCAATTAAACATGACCCAACATAGTTATGTCGGGGCACTCCATTCCTCTAACATCGTCACTCAATTTGTTGGGCGTTAATTTGGAAGCAAATATGTCCTGGCATGAACATGTTGCAGTCATAGCAAGGAGAGCTTCTCAAAAGTTGGGAATATTATTTCGAACCAGAAAGCTTTACACTCCACAAAAACTGTTAATTCTTTACAAAGCTCAAATTCGAAAAACTATGGAATACTGCTACCATGTTTGGAGCTCCGCTCCCAAACATACACTGCATTTGTTGGATTCTATTCAGAGAAGAGCTGTTCGTCTGATTGGAGACCCGGAACTGACCGTCGGCCTTGATTCGCTGGAACATCGAAGAACGGTTGGCGACTTGAGCCTATTCTACAAGTACTTTCATGATAAGTGTTCGAAGGATGTGGCCCGTTTAATTCCTCCCAGAGCGGTGCATGTTAGAAATACACGTTGCGCTATTTCTTCACATCCGTATGAGATTCAGCTTGTTACTCCTCGTACAACGCTTTTCAAGCAGTCTTTTATATGGAGAACATCATCCCTTTGGAATAATTTGCCCAGGACTGTGTTTCCCACCGAGTACAATCTATAGCGATTCAAGAACAACCTGAATCGCTTTCTCCGCACACGTGTCGCTCCTGTAGCGACGTGTGCTACACCCATAAAAAAAAAACCTAAGAATTAGCAAGATCTAGCAACTTATATCGTAGCTCAATCCACAAGAATAGAGCTTATTTTGTTTATATTCTAAGTTAATCAAATTTTTGGGGGTGCATATTCTTAACCTGAATATCGGTTTATATGATATTTTTTGGATTTTGTCCAGAAATGTTTTATGTAAAACCATTATTTGAATTTAATAAACAACTCGGAGATACAGAGCTAAACGAAGACATAGAATCTGAAATAGAAAGTTAAATGAAATAAAAAGGAGGCTAAAGAAAAAGTAGCTAACTAGGAAACAAACACATAAAAAGAAGGAATGGATGACAGATGACATTCTAAGACTAATGGAGAAAAGCCGGTCACACGGAAACAGAGGTAACAAAAGAGAAGATAGTAGACCACACACATAAATACAGAAAGAAATTCGAACATCTAAAGATAGATAGAATGGTGAAAGATGTAAAGAGATATAGGAGTTGCAGGGAAAGTATGATAGCTTTAATATCTAACGAAAAATCAAAGACTTAACTGGTGAACGGAGAACGAAATCTAATGGACGTTTAATCGATCATCAAGGAAACGTTATTCTCGAGAAGAAAGAGAAACAGAAGATGCGGCACAGATTTATTTTCTAATGCAAGAGCAGATCAATCACAATGCTCAATAGACTTATTTGAGCCTTGTATTACCACCGAGCGCATTGCTATAAATCTACTAAAAAATAGAAAAGCCACCTGTCCCGATGAATTCCATGGGGAGTTTCTTAAGCTCTTAGATGAGGATAGGATTAAGTGGTTTATGGTATAAAATCTATGATTTAAGCAAAATACCAGAAAGTTGGATAAAGTCTGTGTTTATAACGCAGGCGGCAAAAAGTGCGGAGAATATCGAACAATTAGCCGCATAAAACATCTTTTAAAAGCATTTCTGAAAATCATTCACAGAAGAATATACATGTCAGCTACACAATTTGGCTTTCTAGGAATAAAAATTGGAACAACTGTTTAAGATCACCACTTATATTTATTATATTATTGCTGACAATTGTTTCGACACACTGTGTCTTCTTCTGGAGCACGATGTAAATTAACTAACAAAGTATGCTACAGAATATATAGTTTACCTAATTACAAGTACTAAATTCATTAACAATATTTACCTTAATACCTAGAACAAGTTCGATAAAGGAGACCCTCCCCCATCTAATTGATCGTTGAGTAATACACCTGAGGATTTTTTCTTTTTAATTTCTACCTGTTCTAAATAATTCAGTAATTTTCTTTCCATTATGCAAAATCTTGAAGATAATATTTTTATGAAAAAACAATTGAAAAAAGCAATAGGACTGGTGTACCCGTACAAACAACTAAACAAAGACAAATTTCATACACTCACTTATACCGGAAAATCGACTAATAAAATTCAAAATTTTTTCCATAAAAATCATGTAAACATCGCTTTCCGTACAAATAACACCTTAGCTCGACATATTAAAAATAATAAAGGTAAAACAAAAAAAAGAAAATAAAACGGGGGTTAAAGAGTTGATTGATTGGTCCGTTACTTTGTGGCAGTACATTTTAACAATAAAACTACTTCATTACTTTGTTAACTGTCACTAAATATATTTGTAAAGATTTTACAATTGCTTAACTAAGACTAAAACAGATTTTTGGTATTTTATGTTTTTATGAACATAAAAGGGTCAAAACTCAATTTCTTAGAATCCATAGAAATTTACAGACATTCACAGGGCCATAATATAAATTTACGGAATAGTCAATTAGACGTAGCAAATTCTGTTTTGTTTCAACTGTTTTAACATATAATAGACCCACATCTGTTCATCATAAAAACATAAAATACCAAAAATCTGTTTTAGTCTTAGTTCAGCGTTTGACAATGTAGTTGTACTACGAAATCGCGATAACGCAATTGTAAAATCTTTACAAATATATTTAGTGACAGTTAACAAAGTAATTAAGTAGTTTTATTGTTAAAACGGGGGTTTCCGAATTATGCTGTGGCACTTGCAATAAAACATATATAGGACAAACAGGCAGATATTTTTATAAAAGAATAAAGGAACATAAACAAAGCTATATAATGAAAAATAACAAATCTCATTACGCTAAACATTTATCAGATGAAAATCATACCTCCAATGAAGATTTCCAAATTTTGCATAATGGAAAGAAAGGAAAATTACTGAATTGTTTAGAACAGGTAGAAATTAACCAGAAAAAATCCTCAGGTTTATTACTCAACGATCAATTAGATGGAGGAGGGTCTCCTTTATCGAACTTGTTCTAGGTATTAAGGTAAATATTGTTAATGAATTTAGTACTTGTAATTAGGTAAACTATATATTCTGTAACATACTTTGTTAGTTAATTTACATCGTGCTCCAGAAGAACACACAGTGTGTCGAAACAATTGTCAGCAATAATATAATAAACATAAGTGGTGATCTTAAACAGTTGTTTCAATTTTTATTCCTAGAAAGCCAAATTGTGTAGCTGACATGTATATTCTTCTGTGAATGATTTTCAGAAATGTTTTTAAAAGATGTTTTATGCGGCTAATTGTTCGATATTCTCCGCACTTTTTACCGCCTGCGTTATAAAACGCAGACTTTATCCAACTTTCTGGTATTTTGCTTAAATCATAGATTTTATACCATAAACCACTTAATCCCATCCTCATCTAAGAGCTTAAGAAACTCCCCATGGAATTTATCGGGACCGGTGGCTTTTCTATTTTTTAGTTGATTTATAGCAATGCGCACTTCACCGGTCGTAATACAAGGCTCAAATAAGTCTATTGAGTATTGTGATTGATCTGCTCTTGCATTAGAAAATAAATCTGTGCCACATCTTCAGTTTCTCTTTTTTATCGATAATAACGTTTCCTTGATGATCGATTAAATGTCCATTAGATTTCGTTCTCCGTTCACCAGTTAAGTCTTTGATTTTTCGTTAGATATTAAAGCTATCATACTTTCCCTGCAACTCCTATATCTCTTTACATCTTTCACCATTCCATCTATCTTTAGATGTTCGAATTTCTTTCTGTATTTATGTGTGTGGTTTACTATCTTCTCTTTTGTTACCTCCGTTTCCGTGTGACCGGCTTTTCTCCATTAGTCTTAGAATGTCATCTGTCATTCATTCCTTTTTTTTATGCGTTTGTTTCCTAGTTAGCTACTTTTTGTTCTAGGTATTAAGGTAAATATATATATAAATGAATTTAGTATTTGTAATTAGGTAAACTATATATTCTGTAACATACTTTGTTAGTTAATTTACATCGTGCTCCAGAAGAAGACACAGTGTGTCAAAACAATTGTCAGCAATAATATAATAAATATAAGTGGTGATCTTAAACAGTTGTTTAAATTTTTATTCCTAGTTATTATCGATCTCCATCAAGTAACGGCTAAGTCAGTGCAACAATTTGGTTTTCATGTCATGAGAACCAGAGAGGTCTTATTTTCTATGCAGTTATTAATTCATTGATGAAATAGATAGAAATGTCAGTTATGATGTATGTGATGATAGAGTCCAACATCATAAAATGGTCGAAATTCTGAAAGACCTTGGGCTAGATGAAGAGGATCTGCGGATTATTAGCAGCCTCTACTGGAACCAAATGGCATTTGTTAAGGCAGAAGGGGGGCGTTCAGAAGCAATATCGATTGAGCGTGGCTAAGGGAGGGTATGTCTTATCTCCACTATTGTTTAATATATACTCTGAACATATCTTCAGAGAGGCACCGGAAGAAGATGATGAAATAGTGTTTAATGGGGAGCGAATAAATAATATTCGTTATGCTGACGATACGACGATTATGGCTGATAACTTAAAGGTCTACAACATCTTACGACAAAAACAAACGAAGTCAGTTCAGTTTTTTTTGTTATTATAAGTAAGGAGAGATTTCCTGGTCATCTTTATAATTTTCATTAACTTGCTGATGTTCTTGTCTAGTTAAACTCCCAATTGTTGAATTATACGTTTTAAAGTTAAAGATTTTTAGGGAGTAAAGCAGTTAACGTTAAAGTATATACAGTGGCGTGCAAAAGTTTCCGGCTAGTGACATTTCGTACTCTAATTTAATAAAAAAAAAGACTAATGATTTTTAAACAAAATAATATAGTGAAAGAATATTATTTATGTTTGTGAATATATTTATTATTATTATTCTTATATTTATATGTGCAAAAGTTTCCGGCCACATAATATACATTGACGCAGTAGGACGTTCAAAGACATATTTACGAATAATAGCGCGTTGAATGGTCACATTTAGTTCATTAAAGGTCGTGGAAGCATAAACATGGCTCGGCATATGCAAATCCAAATTCGTGAGTTTCAAAAGAAGGAAAGTCTTCTCGTGATATTGCTCATTACTATCGATAGGTAAATCACGCGTGAACGATATTATTGTAAAATACCGTTATGGATATGGTTTAAAAGATCGTCCGCGTAGTGGAAGACCAAGAAAAACGTCTAAAAAAGTAGATCATATCATTAAACTGCCGAAATTGCACGCGAGCTAAAGGATGAAAACCTAGCTAATGTTAGTCGTAGTACTGTGACACGAAGACTACATGATGTGGGACTTTTTGGCGGTATAGGTATTAAAAAACTATTAATCAGTAAAAAGAATAAGAAGGCCCGATTACAATTTGCCAAAGATCACCTAAATTGGACAATCAAAGATTGGAAAAAAGTAGCTTTCTCAGACGAATCTAAATTCAATCTTTTTGGAAGCGATGGTAGACAACATGTACGACGTCCTATTGGTACGAGAAATGATGTTCGGTACCAAATTCCTACGGTAAAACACGGTGGGGGAAGTGTGATCGTTTGGGGAATTTTCTCTGCACAAGGAGTCGGTCTACTGATCGAGATCAACGGAAATATGAACTCTGATATTTATAAGGACATTTTAGAAAACAATTTGTTATCGTATGCTGAAGAAATATTGCCGCAGAATTGGATATTTCAGCAGGATAATGACCCAAACATACATCCAAGTTGTTAAAACAGTGGTTTTCTGCTTCAAATGCGAGAGTTTTAAGCTGGCTATCTAAATCACTGGACTTATACCCAATAGAACACTTATGGGAAATGTCAAGTTCGAAAGCATACATATTCAAATAAAGTCGCATTATTCAAATCATTGAAGGAAGAATGGGATAAAATTTCACCTGCTTATATTAATCGATTAATTGAGTCAATACCACATCGTTGTGCGGCTGTTATTGCTGCAAAGGGTATGGCTACAAAATATTAACATAAAAATAAAATAAAATATAATTTAAGTCTATTATAGAGCATATGGACTAATAATTTTTCTCGTAGTACAAAGAGGCCGGAAACTTTTGCACATATAAATATAAGAATAATAATAATAAATATATTCACAAACATAAATAATATTCTTTTACTCTATTATTTTGTTTCCAATATCTCATACTCACATCTCATAATGATTAAAAATCATTAGTCTTTTTTTAGAGTACAAAATGTTACTGGCCAGAAACTTTTGCACGCCACTTAAATTTTAAAAATAACTATAATATTAGTGAGAGTATTTTTAAACTTTATAAATTTTATACATCATTTTCTTGTAGATGGAAAAATAAAGATCAAGTTTACCAAATTATTTTAACTTAAAAATTTAATAACTACCTATGTTTGAAAGTAAATTAAAATTGATTGGTTTGTCGGTCTAAATTGGGCTCGTATACAAATAAATTTTAAGTGGATTATCACGGTAATAAAACCACAACGTTAATTTATCTATAAACTAAAAATATATATCCATATTTTTAGTATCAAACCTAAATTATTCATTAATAAACTCATTTGTTCGAAAATATTATTAAGTAAGTAAACCGGTCAAGTATAAGTTGGACTTGCGCAATTAGTGTTCTGTAAAGTAAATCCCAAGATATAATATCCTGCTTTTTTGCTTTTTCAATGGGGCAATAAACAACCCTATTAGGGTTTTGTGCATAAATGCCAAGTATTACGATAAACGTATTTTTATTTTACCCGCTTTGTATACCGCCCTCACTTGCACCTGCAATCATATTGGATCTATTTTTACCTATATAGTTACTACCTGGCCACCCGGTTTGAAGCCCTTTAAGTGTTTGATAATATAGGCCTAATGACCACAGGTCCCCATTAAGATTCGAAAGATACTTTTTATTATTTTTAGTTTTACTTACAACTTACAACGTAACGGTTCTATTTTAATTATGTGACGTCCGTGGGAAAATTACAGTAGTGGCTATCGCAAGAGAAAACATTTATCACTTGACGCTAAACAAACAGTGAAAAATGTTTACAACAGTTTGGTAAAAAGAAATTTCAATAAACAAAGCTTTGCAAGAAACTAGTGAACTAACAAAAACCCCAATTTCTACGATTAAAAGTATTGTAGGAAAACAATTACTCAGGAATAGGAAAAATGGAAAGATTTTCAAATACATCATGTAGACGATTGTGAAAAAGACGTCATGTCATCAGGAGAAAAATATATTCTATGTATGAAGAGCAGTTGGTGCCGACACTAGACAAAATAAAATTAAGACTGGTGCAGGACGGGACCAATATACATTGTGGCCGATCAACCCTACACACAATTCTCTTAAAAATGGGATTCACGTTCCGAAAAATCAACAAAAGGCAAGTAGTGATGGAGTCACAAAGATTACGAATCTTGCGACATACTTATTTACAAGAAATTAAAAAGTATCGATCAGATAATTAGCCAATAATTTACCTTTACGAAACATGGTTCGATACCCATGGCACTGTGGAAAAAGAGTGGGTTGACAGCAGTACAAAATGTCAGACTAACGCACCTTCAAATAAAGGTAAACGAATAACCATTTTGCTTGCTGAATCTGAAAAAGGCTGGGTTTCAGATTGTCTACTATTTTCTGCAAAAAACATAAAAGATTCTATTTTGGACTATCACGAAGACACGACCACAGAACTTTTTGAACATTGGCCTTCTAAATTGATGTTTTGTTGATAGATTCTAGATGAACTTAAATTCTGTAGATAAATAGATTTCTTCAATATTCAGAAATGTACAGCCCTTTAAGTAGCGCAAAGCGTAAATACTCTCGGAGAGTTTGGAGAGCGCTGCGAAACAATTACTCGCACTTGATAAAATACACCTTTGTAACCTTCATACCAACCCTCATAAAATCCTTTGTACCTTATTTCTAAATCCCTAAAGCATCATTTACGCAAAAAAAAAATGTCGATTTTTTTCAAATTTCTACAGTGGCATTATCCCTTAACTAGTATAACAAGCGCGAACCTGACACTCCCTTAGTTCATTTATAGCCCAGTTTCCACATTTTAGCATGTCTGCCTTTCCAAGAAACGACGAACTAAGCCCAACAACATCCTTACCTCCAGGAAGTATTGGTTCTGATGGCGATTACGACGATGAACTCGGGATTCCAGAATCGATCAAGATTGTTGATATTGGAGATGGTCCAGTAGCTATAGAGAATTCAGACGACGAGTTAGAAGGTGAGTGAAAAGTGAAAATGATTAATTAATTTTTATATTTATTTTTTTCTAATTTAGATCTGAAAATCAAAAATATACCTCCGCATTTAAAATCTGAGTGTTGATAATCTTCTTATCGATACTCATCGACGAAATAAAATAAAAATATTTTATTTTATTCGTATTAAAAAAGTTTTTTCCTTTCGTATTAGGAACAATTTTCTCCTAAAAATCAGCTTGGGTGTTCCCGGTGGATGCTCATTTGAGAATTTTCAGGACTATAGTGCTTTCCAAAAGAGGTGGTTTGGGCTCCACATAGCCAGAATTTGACACTGATGGATTTTTTTTATGGGTATAGCACATGTGTTGCAGGGAAATCCTGAAACGCTACAGGAGCGATGTATACGCGGAAAAAGCGATTCGCGATGGTCTTGAATCGTTGTAAATTGTACTCGGTAGGAAACACAGTCCTGTGCACATCATTCCAAAGGGATGAGATTCTCCCTATAAAAGACTAGTTGAAGGTGTTGTACGTGGAGTGACAAGCTGAACTTCATACCGATATGAAGTATTAGCGCAACGCGTATTCCGAGCATGCACCGCTTTGGAAAGAATTAAGGGAGCTACATCCAGGGAACACTTTCCATGAAAATACTTGTAGAATAGGCTCAAGCCGCCAACCATTCTTTAATGTTCCAATGAATCAAGGTTGCTAAACTGCCGGCTGGGTTTTTGTAGCATTCCATTCTACCCGATTATTGTGACCGCACGATAGAATTTCTTTTAAGTCTTTGTTAAGTTGAGTTCCTGCTGTCTGCGAATATTGGCATGAGTTGATGTTCAAGCTTCCAAAATGAATCAAGAAATAAGCGTACTAGGAACTGCAAAGCTGTAGATTGGATTCTTGGCCTTTTCCAACAGATCGTTAATGTAAGTGAGGTATTAGAACAAAATCCGTCGACTGCCACTCGTGAGGAGCGCTCTCTGAGGAAACACGAGACCCACAAACAGAACTTTTCAGACATACAACAAGAGCGTCGCTTAGCCAATAACCCATCGTGCTAAGCACGGTCGATTGCCTAGAATATGTCGAATACAATCGCTCGAGATTCTCCAAAGTGTTCAAGTGTGTTGTTCCATTGTCTTACATAAGTTAGAAGATATTGATCTTTACTTACGAAAGCTATATTCATGATCGCTAATAATATTCAATTCTTCAATAGCCTTTGCCATGACTTTTGATATTATTGAAAACAATTCGACTGGTCGTTAGTTGTTTGCGTTTTTGAGTATCAGATGAACTGTAGCGCATTT
The DNA here is from genome assembly GCA_019049505.1 of Pachyrhynchus sulphureomaculatus. Taxonomy (NCBI): domain Eukaryota; kingdom Metazoa; phylum Arthropoda; class Insecta; order Coleoptera; family Curculionidae; genus Pachyrhynchus; species Pachyrhynchus sulphureomaculatus. Next base: position 8,218,172 of record CM032449.1, read on the forward strand.
CCAACAGGAAAGAAATATTCCCTTTCTGTTGGATAGGTTGAAAAGTCTACAGAAAACTGTTGTTAGTTCTCTCGCGCGTTTTTTGAATGAGTGAGATGTTCCTCCGTTGTTCAGCATCAGAAGGTTTGTTGGTGTCTAGCTGACAATAGAAGACAATATCGGGCATCCTTGACTGCACTATCGGAATAGTAGGTGGTGTTTTCTTTGGAAATCGACAGTAGAATGTGAAGCAAGCTTGTGGTGGTATACACAATCAACAATAATTTTGGTAGTACAGTAGAATTTCGATTATCCGAAATAATATGGACCAAAATGATTTCAGATAATTGAAATTTCGGTTGATCCGAATTTTTTTTATAAAATAGAAGTTTAGAATGAATACTTTAATGTTTTAAAAATGAGGTAATTTTTAACTGCACTCGTTTTGCGTTAGTTCTGTTTTTGGCTGCAATATCTCTCCTACGTTTGATAAGCAAAACCTCCGCGGCAGTTGCATTTTCTTGTTGTTCTACATAAGTTAACGCTTTTTCTAGGGCCTCTAGTCCTTCTGAATGTGTTATTTTTACTGGAATATTGTCAGTGGCTTCTACTTCATTATCATCATCGTCATCTCTGTCTATTTTATTAGCATTTTTGCATACACTTTTAATTAATTCTTGGTCAGTCATTTCATCTTCCACATTATCAGTGTTTAACCATTCACAAACATCAGTTTCCGTAATACTTTGACATCCTGATATTCTTGTATTAATTTGATGTAAACTTTTATTATCTTCTGTTTCTGCCTCTGAGTAATGTCTCTCCTTTTGTGGAATCAATTTTGACCAAAATTTTTCCAGAGTACTACTCTTTACTTGATTCCAGGCTGAAGCTATCCAATATATAACATTTTTCAAATTTATCTTTTTTAGACAATCAGTAAGATTGCCACCTTCATCTACTTCTTCTAAAATATGCTCCAATAACAAACGCCTGTAATTGCGTTTTAAATTTTCCAGTACCCCCTGATCCATAAGCTGAATGAGAGAAGTTACAGCAGAAGGCAGAAACATTGCTTTTATTTTCCCACTTTCAAGTTGCTCCGCACTGGGTGAGTGGGGGCGTTATCTAGTAACAGAATACATTTTCTAGGATATCTATGTTCTTTTAAAAAAAGTTCCGCTTTGGGAACAAAATCGCCAAAAAATCAGTCTTTAAATAGAGTCGCGTTTATCCAGGCATTGTTTTGATTATTACACAAAATAGGAAAAGCATTGCGACCAATATTCTTAAAGGTTCGTGGATTTGCTGACTTACCAATACATAATAATGGGAGTGTGTGTCTTCCAGAAGCTTTACTGCATGTAAGAACAGTAATACGTTATTTGCTACGTTTTTAACCAGGTGCTCCAGCTTTCGTTTTTGAAGCTAAGGTATTTGATGGCAACATTTTGTAGTTCAAGCCTGTTTCATCACAATTATAGATTTGGTCTGGTTGTAAGCCATAAGCTGCTCAAAATTCTCTGCAAATTTTTTTGCAGCAGATACATCAGCCGACAATCTTTCTCCACAAACTTTTAGTTGACGTACACCATGTCTTTTTTTCCACCTGTCTAGCCATCCATCACTTGCAGAAAAATTTATAGGCGCTTCAATAACCGGCAAATCTTCGCCTAAACTCACTGCCTTATGTTTTAAAATTGTTCCTGAAATTGATGTTTCACGTTCTCGATTCTGTGTAAACCATAAAAATAAAGAATCATCCTTTTGGTATTCACCGCTTTTCATACTTTTTCGTGCCTGTGTGGGCGATGACTAAAACACTACACCATTTTTCAAGTTTTTTCGCGATTCTTTCTCCACTCTGAAACAGTACTGACGGCTACACTTAATTCCTTCGCTACATTTTTAAGAAGTTCACCATTATCTAAACGTTGAATTGCTTCAAGTTTCTCTTTTAAGGTAATAACAACACGGTTACGCTTATTATTATGATGCTCCATTTTGTAAAATATCTATTAAACCGAAACTTTTATCTCTGCGATAATAATAGACGTAATGAGTAACTTATAACACTAGTCGACTAACCAAAACATAGACAGCAGTGAAATTCTAGACGTCGGGGAGTCCCCTACGTGTTAAGGAAACCACTCATCGTCTGTTTCGAATAATGGGAATTTTTTCGTTTAATGGGAACGGATAAGCCGGATTTCAGATAATCGCGATTCGGATAATCGGGATTGTACTGTATATTAAATACAAACATAAAAATATTTGGTAAAAATCCATAATTTTTATTGAGTTTCTTTTGAGAAGCCTGATATTTTTTTTAGATTTGCATAATTATTCGATTCTTTTCAGGCTCGCAAGGTCAACGTAGCAAAAGGGCTACTGACGATTCAACGATAGGTATGCTAAGTGAAGGTTGTAGGCTTTATGCGTTTTAAGAATCTAACACTTAATGATATTAAAATACTTTTGATTTTTTTTATTGTGCTAATATGTATCACCTCTAACCATAAAAATGCTTTAATATTGAAAAATGTACAGGCAGCTTCATTCACTAAAGCAGTTTACATTTTTTTGAATTGGGTTTAATTTGACATCATACGATTTTAATAGGGATGTCCACTATTTCCAAGTTATAACAAGTATTGATAAGGGTTTGGGAAGTTTATTACAACGCATGTGTTGTGACCTCCTTCTTCTGTTCTTTTTTCTTCATAGAACTTGTTTATAATAAGTTTTAAGGTACAAATGCAATGTTAGGAACGTAGACAACGTGGAGGCCCATAGTTTCGTGGCGTTGTAACTTGCTTGCGGTGCAGAAGGTCTCAGGTTCCGATCCCGGCAGGTCGGTATATTTTATTTATTAATTTATTTAATTTTATTAGGCCTGGCCACGTACATAGGTAGAGCCTGTCCCAAAGTATAAGATCCTGATTTTTGCCGTTTTAAGTGGGCAGTATAAAAATTCTGACCTTTTATTTATGATAGGTTGCAGAGATAAGTGTTTTTATAGATGCATGTAAAACCACTGACACGCTTAAAGTAGGAGAAACATTTTGTGCCCTTATTTTTGATTTAACTTGATGCCAAATATGTTCAGTTGGATTAAACACACATTAATACAATGTGTCTCATTTTCTCAGCCATGCTATCACAAACATATTTTTTTTCAGTTTATAGTCTTTCAAAACTTCCAAAAGATCACTTTTTTTATAACTAAAGTCAAAATAAATGACATTTTCTAACATATATTCCTGTATTTCCGATTTGGCGTTGGCTGCATTAGAAACCTCATTTAGTACGCGACTATGGTAACTTGCATTGTCCATAGCTATAACACTGTTCGGAAACATTTGGCAAAAGGTAATTTTGAAACCAATTTTTAAAAAGTTCTGCGGTCGTGTCCTCGTGATAGTCCAAACTAGAATTTATTATGTTTTTTTGCAGAAAATAGTAGAGAATCTGAAACCCAGCCCTTTTGAGATCCAGCAAGCAAAATGGTTATTCGTATACCTTTATTTGAAGTTGCGGTAGTCTGACATTTTATACTGCTGTCAACCCACCCTTTTTGCATAGTGTCATGGGAATCGAACCATGTTTCATCAAGGTAAATTATTTGCCAATTCTCTAATCGATACTTTTTAACTTCTTGTAAATAAGTAAGTCGCAAGATTTTTCGGAACATGAATCCCATTCTTAAGGGAATTCTGTGAAGGGTTGTCTAGTGTCGGCACCAACTGCTCTTCATACATAGAATATATTTTTCTCAATCGTCACACAATTTGAAAATCTTTCCGTTTTTTCCTGTGCCTGAGTGATGGTTTTCCTACGATACCCTTAATCGTAGAACTTGGGGTTTTTGTTAATTCACTGGTTCCTTGCAAAGTACTTTGTTTATTCAAATTTCTTTTTACCAAACTGTCGTCAACATTTTTCACTATTTGTTTAGCGTCAAGTGATAAATGTTTTCTCTTGCGATAGCCAGCCACTATTGCAATTTTCCCACGGACGCCACATAATTAAAATAGAACCGTTACGTTGTAAGTTGTAAGTAAAACTAAAAATAAAAATAATAAAAAGTATCTTTCGAATCTTAATGGGGACCTGTGGTCATTAGACCTATATTATCAAATACCTAAAGGGCTCCAAACCGGGTTGCCAGGTAGTAAATATATAGGTAAAAATTGATCTAATATGATTGCAGGTGCAAGTGAGGGCGGTATACAAAGCAGGTAAAATAAAAATACGTTTATCCTAATACCTGGCGACTATGCACAAAACCTTAATATGGTCGTTTATTGCCCCATTGAAAAAGCAAAAAGACAGGATCTTATATCTTGGGATTTACTTTAGTAGTTGTTTGCAGAAATGCAGTAACGTCCGTGGCAGCACTGCTGCATTGTCTAAAAGGTGCTGTGAAATACACATATGTATGTTTTGGCACTTGGATAACGTTAGCAGGTATTACTCCATCCCCGCCGATATCCTCAGGATATAAAAAAAGGGTAAAAAATCCCTACTCAGGCGGTGAACGAGAAAAAAAAGTTTATTTTTATTAAACCAAGATAAATCATCTACTAGCTTTTACAATATTAAAAATTTAACCTTACGAAGTCCATAGTTTTATTTAGTAGAGAAGCAGATTTTCTAAATTTCTACTTTGGTAAGTTATAACATATATAACCAATTATTAAAAGTAATAAGAATAAATGATAACATCGTTATGGTATCTACCATATATGGTACTACAAAACTGCGGGTGCAATTTTCTTTGTGGCGTCACACTTTGGGAAAAATACGGCATTTTTTGGACAAAAATAGAGACATGACTTACGTTTTGACCAATTTGAATATACATTTTTTAAATACTCGTGAACACCTCTAGTTTACTCTTCAACTGCAAAATTTTAAATAAATTGACTATGATTATATCTGATCATAAATCAGGTATATGAAAAATAGATATTAAGTCCATATTAGAAGTAGTACAAGATTCGACTAAATCTGGTATTTTAAAGTATATACTTAGATATATTAACACGTTGACTGCCACGGCAATTTTCAGAAATCTGGCCTAAAATGACAATTTGATTTAATCACATTATATTATTAAAAACTCTAATTCTAGTGCATAGTTATCATCAAAAAGCATAAAAAATGTGTTTTTTTTTTTAAAAAAAAAAAGGTCTTACGAATTATCTCGTAGTTGGCTTCTGTAACAGAAATCTCTTCGCGGAAGCCAACTACGAGTTAATTCGCACGCAGACACGCTTCGACCTGTCGCTTCTCTAAAGCTGAATCATAAATACGCGTCCATATTCGCCAGTAGTATCTCAGAAATTGTCGAGTGCATCACTTTTACGTCTTTCTTGAGTGTTTTGTTTTATAATTATTGTTATAATTAAATTATCAAGAACGCAATATGGATAAGAAAAGACCACTGACTCAAAATGAAATTGAGTACTACGCAAATCTAAGTGATTCAGAATTTGACGGGATTTTTGGCGAGGATGGTAACGACAGTAGCGATTATGAACCTTCTGAGAATTCAAGTGATAGTGAAGACGAAGTCGTCTCCGAACCTGAAGTTGATCCCGAATTTGAAGATAATGACGATGATTCCCAAGCAACAACATCAAATGCGAATGAGGATTTGTGGACAGAAATTCAACAAAATCCTGAATTATTTATTTTCCCAGAAAATGTTGGTGTGAAATTGGATACGACAAATTTTACAGTACAAACGCTGGTGGACTTATTTTTTTCGCATGAATTTCTTGCATTACTGGTGGAACAAACTAATTTATATGCTGCGCAAGAAATTGAAAAAACGCAAAGAAATAAAAAAATCTAATAGGTTATCAAAGTGGGAAGACATCAGTGCTGCAGAGATGAAAGTTTTTATTGGACTTTTGTTGCAAATGGGACCTTGTACTTTTCCATCAATTGAACATTACTGGAGCACAAACAAGCTATATAATGTAAACTTTTGGCGCTCACATATGAGTCGAAATCGATTCCAGTTGTTACTTCGTTATTTTCATTTGGTTGATAACTCAATACCATCTGCCGACAGATTATACAAGGTGAGACCAATACTAAATCCTTTCAATAATATTATGCATGAAAACTATGTACCAGATAAAAATATTTGTATTGACGAATCCATGATGCTATGGCGGGGAAGATTGCTTTTCCGCCAATACATTAAAAAGAAAAAACACAAATATGGTATCAAACTGTATGAACTATGTGAGTCCGACGGTCTTGTAATGAAAATAAAGATTTACAGCGGAAAATCTGAGGAAACTGACAATAATGTAGGTCACACTACTGACGTTTTACATTTACTTGAGGACTATCTCGATAAAGGCTACACGGTTTACATGGATAATTTTTATAATTCTGTTACTCTTACAAAACTGCTAAATACACGAAAAACTTATGTGTGTGGAACCTTACGAAATAACAGAAAAGGAAACCCCAGAGATGTGGTAAATCGTAAACTGAAAAAAGGGGAGTGTATTTGGCAGCAAAATGGTCCTGTTACTGTATGCAAATGGAAAGACAAACGAGATGTCCTTAGCATTTCAAACATGCATGCTGTTGAAATGGTAGAGGTGCCCAATCGCAATGGAAAAATTTGTATGAAACCGAATATAATTCGAGATTACAATAATGGAATGTCTGGCATTGACCGATCAGATCAAATGCTTTCGTACTACTCATCTCTAAGAAAGACTATTAGATGGCCCAAAAAGGTTTCATTACATATTATAGAGATATATATACACAATGCTCACAAAATTTTTCAAAAAGTAACATCTTCTAAAATAAAACTGATAAAATTCAGAGAAGAATTCGTCGTCGCGTTGATTGGAGAAGAGATTCAACCAGTTTCGAAAAAAATTAAATTGCAATAGCTCCATTATTTAGAGAGTCTACCACCTACGAAAAAAAAAACAGCGTCCGACAAAGCCATGTCGTATATGTACCCAAGCAAAAAAACGCCGAGAAACGCGTTATTTCTGTCCAGCCTGTAAAGAGAAGCCAGCCCTTTGTGTGGAAGATTGTTTTAAGAAGTTCCACAAACAATAAAATATTATTTTATTTCTTGAATTTGAACTAATTTTTATAATTATATTTTTTGTTCATTTTTTAATAAATTTTCTGTTCATGCAAGCCAGCATTGATTTTTTTGTTCTTTTCCCATCTATCGAGATTAGCACTGATATATTTCGAGTTTAATCGTAGTTACACAAAAATGGCAAGTAAAAACAGGACGAGATAACTCGTAGTTGGCGTCCGAGAAAAGAGCGCAATCTACGAGTTATCTCGTAGTTGGCAGTCAACGTGTTAACTTTCTCAGTTCGAATTCGAAGATAATTTTTTAAAAAAAGTGATACTCCGACCTCAAAAAATAACTTCCAGTTGAAAACATTCTTAATCGTAAGAATGGAATAGTTCTTTACTGCATAAATCTATTTGAATATGATAACTGTGCATTTTGATCCAGCTGATAAAAGACTGACATCAAAATTGTCCCTGTAAATAACTTTCTAACCTCAAAAAAGCATAAAAACATCAATATTCTTGGTTATAGGGCATTTCTACATGTTCTGATGATATCTTATTTGTTATTAGATAGATTTTCTTTTTTTTTGAATATGGGACTTCAAATTCCATTTCTACTTTATAAAATTGAAAACTGTTTTCTCAGGTGATAAATATAATGTGGCTTAGTCTTATTAATATTTAACACAGTTCAATTACATTTCTTTGAAGCTCAGCTACATCTAAAGTCTAACAAGTTTTAGGGTCATAATTGCTAATATGTTTTAACACTACTATTTACTTCAAAAAAACAAAAAGAATTGAAAGTTTTAGCCAGACAGAAACATTTAATTTTTTTTTTTTTGGGTCTAGCACACATGCTGCAGGGAAGAAGTCCCTAAAGCGCTACAGGAGCGACACGTGTGCGGAAAAAGCGATTCACGTTGTTCTTGAATCGCTGTAAATTGTACTCGGTGGGAAACACGGTCCTGGGCAAATTATTCCAAAGGGATGATGTTCTCCAAATAAAAGACTGCTTGAAAAGCGTTGTACGAGGAGTAACAAGCTGAACCTCATTCGAATGTGAAGTATTAGCGCGACGTGTACTTCTAACATGCACTGCTCTGGGAGGAATTAAGCGGGCTACATCCTTCTACCACTTTCCATGAAAATACTTGTAGAACAGACTCAAGTCGCCAACCGTTCTTCGATGTTCCAGCGAATCAAGGCCGCCGGTCAGTTCCGGGTCTCCAATCAGACGAACAGCTCTTCTCTGAATAGAATCCAACAAATGCAGTGTATGTTTGGGAGCGGAGCCCCAAACATGGGAGCAGTATTCCATAGCTGGTCGAATTTGAGCTTTGTAAAGAATTAACAGTTGTTGTGGACTGTAAAGCTTTCTGGTTCGAAATAATATTCCCAACTTTTGAGAAGCTCTCCTTGCTATGCCTGCAACATGTTCATGCCAGGACATATTTGCTCCCAAATTAACGCCCAACAAATTGAGTGACGATGTTAGAGGAATGGAGTTCCCCGACATAACTATGTCGGGTTCAGCAACGTTAACTTTTTTAGAAAAACTGCCGCCTGGGTTTTTGTAGCGTTAAATTCCACTTGGTTACTGTCACCTCAAGATAAAATTTCTTCCAGGTCTTTATTAAGTTGAATCACTTCCTGCTCTCTGCGGATATTCGTCTGAGTAGCCGATGTCCGAGCGTTCAAAGTGAATGAAGAGATAAGTGTACTGTCATCTGCAAAGCTGTAGATTGGATTCTCGGTCTTTTCCAGCAGATCGTTAATGTAAATGAGATAGAGAGTAGGAGACAGTATGGAGCCTTGGGGTACACCGCCGTTGATAGTGAAGGTGTTAGAAAGAAATCCGTCGACTACCACTCGTAAAGAACGCTCTCTGAGGAAACATGAGAGCCACAAACAGAACTTTTCCGACATACCATAAGAACGTAGCTTAGCCAACAGCCCATCGTGCCAAACACGGTCGAATGCCTTGGATATGTCAAGAGCAACCGCTCGAGATTCTCCAAAGTGTTCAGTTGCGTTGTTCCAAACGTCTATTTCATTAGTCAGAAGATCTCCTGTTGATCTATTTTTTTACGAAAGCCATATTGATGATCGCTAATAATGTTGAATGAATATTTTAGAAGATGCTCGTTGGTAGCCTTTTCCATGACTTTCGATATTATTGAAAGCAGTGCGATTGGTCGGTAGTTATTTGGCAAGGTCTTCTTGCCTTTTTTAGGTATCGACTGAACTGTGGCACATTTCCAGCAGGAAGGAAATATTCCCTTTCTGTAGGATAGGTTGAAAAGTCTACAGAAAACTGGTGTTAGTTCCCTCGCTCAGTTTTTGAGAACTATGGCAGGTATTCCGTAAGCGCCAGAAGCTTTTTTGGTGTCTAGCTTCATTAAAATACGTTTTATGATACGCTGTCTGAAGACAATATCGGGCATCCTTGACTGCACTATGGGAATATTAGGTGGTGTTTTTCCTTGGAAATCGACAGTAGAATGTGAAGCAAAGAGTTCGGCCAACAAGTTCGTTTTCTCAACAGGTGTCGTTGCAATAGAATTATCTGGCCGTGTGAGTGGTGCTATTGTGGATTTGGTGAAATTTTGACTTACTGCCTTAGCGACTGACCAAAAGGACCTGGAATTGTTGGGATAAGCGAGAAGTTTGTTTCTAATTCGTTGCTTGTGTGCCTCCTTGGATTCGTCGATAATTTCTTTGCATCTGTTCCTGGCACGAACAAAGGTGTTACGGTTTATGGTGTTAGGATTTTCACGCCATTGTCGGTAGGCAAGATGTTTAGAAGCAGCAGCTTCTTTGTATTTTCGGTCAAACCAAGGCTTGTCGTTGGAAGGGCATTTCTTTGAAAAAGGGATGTAAGCCTCCATACCGGCCAAAATAACATCGGAAACCTCCCTGGCGCAGTCAGATGTGTCGTCGGGTCGAAAACAAACGTCTAACCAAGGGAAAGTTCGAAAATATTCCATGAGATCTTCCCATTTAGCAGATTTGTAGTGCCAAATCTTGCGCGGTTTAGGCGCCTCTCTGTCTCTGATTGGTAGGATACTCGATGTCGAAAATAGTTTATGGTCAGAAGAACCTAACGGCGGATTTACGATGAGCGTGTAAATCTCCGGATTGGTGGTTAAAAACAGATCAAGAAGACTGGCGAACTCCCCGTCTCGATCAGGGATCCGTGTTGGTTCTTCAATAAGCTGAGTTAAACCACAACTGATTGAAAATGATTCGGCTTCACGACTTTGCTTGTCGGTAGTATTTGAATATTTAAGCCAGTTGGTGTTGTATACATTGAAGTCACCCAGGATGGCAATTTCGGCATTTGGATAGTTAATTTGTAAATGATCGATGGTGTCTGCAAGAGAATCGAAAAGTGTCCTAAAGTTAGTATCACTTGGTGGTTGATAGAGGATACAGATGAACCTTGTGGTTTGTTGAGTCGTTATTTTTAACTACGTAACATCAAAGTTTGGGGGTTCCAGAGCCTCTTCTCGTTGGCAAGAGAGGTCGCTTCTGACAAAAAGCCAAATTCCAAAGTTACGCCTAAATCGGGAATAGAGGTCGTACTCAGGATAAAGATAATTGACCTTGGTTTCACAGAGAGCGAGTACATGAGGTTTATTTGATTGCAGGTGTTAAAATTCTGATCTTTTCTGATTCTGATGATTATGAAGTAAACGTCAACATTAATTTTAGGTTCTTTTAAATATAAAATTGTTACTAAGGCATAAAAATATAAATTAACAAATTACAATACATAAATTAATTTTTGTAGTACATATTAATATAAAGATTAAGTATTTACAATAAATGGATTGACATTGATTCCACTATATTTTGTGTACCTATGTATTTATTAGACGCATCTTAAATTGTCGATTTGTTAAAAATTATTGATTATACACAGTTATGCTCTATCAGTCATTGTTTCCTATTCATCAATTAAAATAGAATGTATCCTTGGTCTTAAAAAATGTTTTATAAATAATATTAATATACTTTTAATATCAAATATACATCTGTGTAAAACATACATTTCTTTTAGCAGTTTTAACGTAAATGACACTGCTTAATTATAGAACAATTATAACCTAAAGATTTTACAAAGATTTTTTTTAAACAAAGGATAACTGACATAGACATAGAGGATGGACTGAGTGTACCGTATCCCGCTGTGAAGTAATATGGACGCAAAAGTGTAAGAGAGACAAAGCGAATGAGCGGCCAGTAGCTGTCTCTTTCTAGAATGCCGCTAAGCTACGGCGCTCTTGAAAATAATATTTCTGTGTTCTATTTGAACCTCTCGCCACACAGTAGCGAAACTGAGCTCCAATTTGGTGACGAGATTTTGACGGCGCGTGCGTTGACGAGTCCTTTTTCAAAATGGCCGCTCAGTGTTTACATCCGATCTCGGAATGTGTCTTTGGAAATGTATTGTCCATCGTTTCTTGATGCGACTGCAGTTTATATGAATATAAAGATAGAAGGAAAAGAGAGTTTGTAGAAAAAGAGAATTAAAAACGTTTGTAAGTGACGAGAATCGAAAAGGTTGAGAAACAATTTATATAATCATGGGGAAAGGAGGTTATTGTTGGGCCGTTGAGAATTGCAATATTCCATATAATTATTTTCGCAAATTATTTGCTCGAGTCACACTTTTTTATGCTCTAAAATTTGCAAATAAGAAATTTCTAACTCAATCAGGGCGCGCTAAGAATATTATTCTAAATCATAACTAAATTTAATTATGCTTTATTTACATCACAAGTAATCATCAATAGTTTTTCCTCTGTTTTTAGTTGAAACAATGATTTCATAGAAATCATGGTATGCGATTAAAGTTGTTGGAGTTGTTGATTATTTTAATAAATCTCTATTGCTTGCTTTCACAAGACAACTTTTCACTATTTTAAATGCATTTTTTGAAAAAAATACATATGCATGAAACAATATTATCATTACTAATGTACATTTTGTTTAGGCGTATTTGCTCAAGAAACGGTCTTCCAGGGAACCTTGATTGATTTAATAAAACGTTCGTATTGGTAGAGTGATTTGGTCATTAAAGCTTGAAATTTTTTTCTAAACTTAGTTCGGCTGGTTATTTAAAAATCCTGACGTGATTGCTCAATTCTGACCTCGGATTCGGTTTCAGCGCCGAAAAATACATATAGGTATAGTGATCTGTTCGGTAGTGAAAAACTTTTTTTGTGTGCCTGTGTAATTTTTTTATGATTAATAAATATTCCTCCAAATTCTGGTTTTTAGAAAGATTTATTTTTGTGTAAACTAGTGTTCAGTTATTTAAAACTATTTATATTTGATAAATTATAAATAAAATATATATTTTTTTCTAAAAGGTGTATTCTCAAGAGGCTTCTAGTTTTCAATAACTTCATCTGAATTAATTGTTTGACACACTTTTTCTAATAATAAACCTGATAAATTTAAGACTGTTTAATTGCAAGTACAATTAATACTCTGAAAGTGACTTTTTTTTCTATTTTTCTCTATAAATTACATTGCTCCTTTTTCATGCCAATCTTTCAAAAGTTTCTGGGAATATATTGTAAGGAATACAGAACCTATAACAACATATTTATTATTTTCAAATTTTAGACAGTATATTTTATTTTCTTATAAGCTGGGTTTGAAAGTTTAAATATTAAGTGTAGTGTTGAGATCAGAAAACCATGGGAATGGGATTATTGAAATAACTGATATAAATGGATTATTGAATCAAATATGCTATGAAAATAAGAAAAATTTTAATGCGATTCCAAAGAAATTTTTGTAATATGATTTTGTCAGACGATGTGTGCCAGAGGGTAAAATATTCTGAAAATAAGTTCGTTAAATGGACAGTACACCTAATCGAGGTCTATTTTGATGGTAATTATGGTTACTATTAAAATTTTGAAGCTTTAGTTACCTGTTATTAATATTCCTCCTATAAAGAACTTCTTTCTGTTGTTGTATACCTATACTATAAATTTAATATAGTTATTTTCCTTTTAAACTGTAATTGACAATAATCAGTATATATGAGTCAATCATTTCTCCTAATGAAGCTAATATGGTTAGCGAAACGCGCGTCGAGTGCAAAAAAAAGTGTTTGGTGTAATGGTGATATATACTGAGTAGTGTCATTGTGCCAAAGATTCCACATTCCCAATATAGTTGTAATTGACAAGTCAGCTTGGTCATAACTAAGTATTGTATGTAACTATAATTAGGAAATTACTGTATTGACTCTTTGATCTAAATATTAATTCATTGTAAATAAAAACAAGCGTTAATTACATTATCAAAAAGCAATACAGATAACAGAACATAAAAAGGTATAGAACCTCTAAGAAACATTCACATAGAAAATAGAGGTCTATACATATACGTTCATAATTCATTAATAATATTATATTAACCTTTCTCGAAGTTACACAATATAGTTTTGTAGTTTAAGAAAAAATAAGTACCAAAAAAGTAGATACAGTGTTTTTTAATTAACGAGAGATCTATCACACCAAACAACACAACACTGCTTAGAAAAAAATGCTCTTATTTTAGAAAATGTTGACATCTTAGTAATGACAATTAAAATTAGATTAATTTAGTCTTTAAAAAACATCTTTAATCACAAATTTAGTAAATAAAACTTTAACCTCAAACAGTGACGTTTAACTTTGATAGACTTTTGAATTTTTGGATAAGGTTATTAAAAACTGAAGTTGAATATGAGGAATTCCATCAAATACCTTCTAATTAAATTTTTCGCCTGTATTCATTTATTTTCTAACAAAGTGTTGTTTTTTTTTTATATTACTCATGCTGCATTAACTTTTATATTACCCATGCTGTATTAAATAACAAATCAAAAATTTTCAAACATTTCTATATCTATGATTTTGAATGATAAAACTTTGCACAACTTTATTGGTATTTCAAATCTCGCGCTGGTCCACTTTTAACATGGCGGATTGCCACGTGACCTTCTGAAAACGAACCTGATTTTCCTATGCGATTATCCTTGAGTTTCGCTACTGTATAGTGTGTTTACTGTCCTCTCGCCTTGAATTCCGTCTCGGGGTACTGCGCCTTGTTTATTACAGGCCTACAGGAAAGAGACAGGTATTGGCCGCACAGTCGCTTTGTCTCTTTCTAGAGAGTGGTCAATTTTATGAGGTTAATGCTCAGTCCATCCTCTATGTCTATGATAATTGAGATCTACATTCACAAATAAAATAGCCGCATTAAAGTTGAAATGTTGTATATACTTTGTCTTTAACACGAATAGTTTCTATTACGAATAGGTTTTGTCACAAATACTTTTTAGCACAAACACTTTTTAGCACAGATACTATTTATCACAGATAATATTTTACACTCATAATTAACTAAATTTGAATTGTATATTAGCATATATTTTGCAATAAGAAACTAAAGAGAAAATCAGGTTATTTCATTAAATGTACTTGTAAAGACACATTCACATTCACTTGTAGTATATGCCTCTCTGCTAGCTTATGACTTGTTGCGTTAGATTATGTTAGGTGTAAAGCTTGTAGTATATGCCTTTCCGCTCGTTTATGACTCGACCTATTAGGTCATGTTAGGTTAGGTTTAAACTTGCCATACGTAGCTTTTTGGTCGCCTATCAGTCAATCTATATATAAAAAGCTATTGTGTTTTTTTTTATACTTTTATGGACTATATAAAAGAAATACCCTACTTATAACCAAGAATATTGATGTTTTTAAGCTTTTTTGGGGTTAGAAAGTTATTTACAGGGGCAATTTGGATATCAGTCCTTTATCAGCTAGATCAAAACGCACAAAGTTATTATATTCAAATAGACAGTAAAGAACTGTTCTTACCATTAAGAATGTTGCTGGAAGCTATTTTTTGAGGTTAAGAGTATCACATTTTTTTTTTTTAATTATCTTCCAATTCGAATTGAGAAGGTTAATATATCGAAGTATACAGGGTGAATACGTATTTTTCATATAACCGATATATGATCAGATATAATCATAATAAGTCAATTTATTTAAAATTCTGCAGTTGGACTGTAAACTAGAAGTGTGCACGAGAATTAAAAAAATATATATTCAGTGGCGTGCAAAAGTTTCCGGCCAGTGATATTTCATACTCTAATTTATTTAAAAAAAAGGCTAATGATTTTTAATCATTATGAGATGTGAGTATGAGATATAGGAAACAAAATAATATGGTAAAAGAATATTATTTATGTTTGTGAATATATTTATTTTTATTATTCTTATATTTATATGTGCAAAAGTTTCCGGTCACATAATATACGAGGCATGTTTTTTAAGTAAGTACCGTTTTGGAATTAAAAAAAGACGTGCAAAGATATCGCTATAATTTTATTTTTACATGAAAGCCTGTACCTTAATCTACTTTTCTACATAATTTCCGTGAATATTGAGGCACTTGTCATAACGTGGCACCAGTTTTTGAATACCCTCCTCATAAAATTCTGCCGCCTGACTTGTTAACCACTGTATCACAAATGTTTTGACTTCGTTATCGTCTTGAAGACGCTGACCACCCAGGTGCTTCTTCAAGTGCAGGAACAAATGGTAGTCGCTGGGCGCCAGATCAGGGCTGTATGGAGGATGATCTAGAGTTTCCCATTTAAAAGATTTGATGAGATCTTTGGTCCGATTAGCCACATGTGGACGGGCATTGTCATGCAGCAAAACGATACCCTTACTCAACTTGCCACGTCTTTTGTTCTGGATTGCACGACGCAGATTGTTCAATGTCTCACAATAAGACGCTGCATTGATTGTCTCATTACGAGGCAGAAACTCCACTAGCAATACTCGTTTTCTGTCCCAAAAAACTGTGCACATGATTTTGCGGGCAGAAATTGTTTGCTTAAACTTCACTTTTTTGGGTGATGATGAATGTCGCCATTCCATGGATTGTTGTTTCGATTCTGGTGTGACGTAGGCCACCCATGTTTCGTCACCAGTAACAATTTGGTCTAAAAAATGTTCACCTTCATTGTGGTACCGCTCAAGGAAAGTCAATGCACTACCTAAACGTTGGGTTTTGTGCAAATCCGTCAACATTTTTGGAACCCAACGTGAACACAATTTCCGGTAATTCAAGTTCTCGGTCACAATGCGATACAAAACACTACGAGAATATTGAGGAAAGCAGTCGCACAATGATGAAATTGTAAAGCGTCTGTTTTCTCTCACCTTTTCGTCCACTTTCTGCACCAAATCTTCATTAACGACCGAAGGACGCCCCACTCCGTTCTTCATCATGCACATTTGTGCGGCCATCTTTAAATGCTCTCACCCATTTCCTTACCATTCCATCACTCATAATGTTTTGTCCGTAAACTTCACAGATCTCACGATGAATATCGATCGGTTTTACGCCTTTAGCACTAAGAAATCGTATAACAGCCCGTACTTCACAATCGGCGGGACTCACGATTGTCGGAGGCATCTTAAACACTCAGTAAACAACGTATACAATGAAGAATCAGACTGTAATGGCGTCAGTGCGTAGACATGAGATGTAGGTTACCAGCGCGCATGCGCGGAACGCCGACCGTATCGCTGCGGCGGCGGAATCGCAAAACGGTACTTACTTAAAAAACATGCCTCGTACATTGACGCAGTAGGACGTTCAAAGACGTATTTATGAATAAAAGCGCGTTGAATGTTCACATTTAATTCATAAAAGGGCGTGGGAGCATAAACATGGTTCGGCATATGCAAATCCAAATTCGTGAAAGAGTAATAAAATTTTCAAAAGAAGGAAAGTCTTCTCGTGAGACTGCTTCATTATTATCGATAGGTAAATCAACCGTGAACGATATTATTGTAAAATACCGTTGTGGATATGGTTTAAAAGATCGTCCGCGTAGTGGAAGACCAAGAAAAACGGCTAAAAAAGTAGATCGTATCATTAAACGCAAATCAACTGCGGATGTTAAGAAAACTGCTGCCGAAATTGCACGCGAACTAAAGGATGAAAACCTAGCTAATGTTAGTCGTAGTACTGTGACACGAAGACTACATGATGTCGGACTTTTTGGCCGTATAGATATTAAAAAACCATTAATCAATAAAAAGAATAAGAAGGCCTGATTACAATTTGCCAAAGATCACCTAAATTGGACAATCAAAGATTGGAAAAAAGTAGCTTTCTCAGACGAATCTAAATTTAATGTTTTTGGAAGCGATGGTAGACAACATGTACGACGTCCTATTGGTACGAAAAATAATGTTCGGTACCAAATTCCTACTGTAAAACACGGTGGAGGAAGTGTGGTGGTTTGGGGAATTTTCTCTGCATAAGGAGTCGGTCCATTGATCAAGATCAACGGAAATATGAACGCTGATATTTACAAGGACATTTTAGAAAACAATTTGTTATCATATGCTGAAGAAACATTGCAGCAGAATTGGATATTTCAGCAGGATAATGACCACAAACATACATCCAAGTGGTTTTCTGCTTCATATGTGAAAGTTTTAAGCTGGCCATCTCAATCACCGGACTTGAACCCAATAGAACACTTATGGGAAACGCTAGATCGTCAAGTTCGAAAGCGTACATATTCAAATAAAGCCACATTATTCAAATCATTAAAGGAAGAATGGGATAAAAATTTCACCTGCTTGTATTAATCAATTAATTGAGTCAATGCCACATCGTTGTGCGGCTGTTATCGCTGCAAAGGGTATGGCTACAAAATATTAACATAAAAATATAATTTAAGTCTATTATAGAGCATATGGACTAATAATTTTTCTCGTAGCACAAAGAGGCCGGAAACTTTTGCACATATAAATATAAGAATAATAATAATAAATATATTCACAAACATAAATAATATTCTTTTACTATATTATTTTATTTCCCATATCTCATACTAACATCTCAAAATGATTAAAAATCATTAGTCTTTTTTTTCTTTAATAAATTAGAGTACGAAATGTCACTGGACGGAAACTTTTGCACGCCACTGTATATTCAAATTGGTCAAAATATAAGCTATGTCTCGATTTTTGTCCAAAAATGCCTTATCTTTCCCAGAGTGCGCCGCCTGGAAGTCTAATGAAGTAAATTTTTGCATACCATCCTGACGTTTATGAAGTTCGGACAGGTTCGTAATTTAGTCTACCGTTTTGTATTTGTCCTTGCCGTTCTCTTGCACATTCTAAATGTATGATTAATTTGGTAGGAAACAATTTAAAGAATGGACATGGTGCTGTCTCCTAGGATAGTCTATGGTTGGGAGGATTCTTGGTTATTGAATGATTTTAAATAATATCTTATATGTTTGTGGACATCCCTTTTGGGCTAGGTATTAATAAGCTAGCACAATATAATAGTAACGCAAGCACAATACTGATTGCAACTAATATTTTATTACTATAACTGGGGCTTGTGGTACCTGTTATTTGAAATAGTCTTGATGATATGCTATATTTATAAAATTTTGTTTGCTTGCAGATGAGGATAACGAAGGAGGTGTCCCTTTTACTAAACTACACAATTATGTTAAGTTTAAGTCAATGGATAGAAATGTCTTTATTCCTGGAGTGGATGTAATAGTAAATTTTACTGACTACGAAAGAAATCTAACATCACATATGATAAACCCAAATTTGTAAGTTTCGCTACACTTGGTTTGTTGTTGTAGAGTCCCGAGTATGTCCCCGGCAGCTTAGCATACTTATTAAGTTAAATATATTAAGCTAGGTCACATATTACATGCCACACAGTATTCATCGGCAAAGAGTCACCGGAAAAAAGTGTGAATTTTAATCCATTTTTTGCAACCTTCATAACTTGGAGACAAAAAAGCCAACTTAACGTAAAAGCTCCTAAATTAAAAATCTAGAAGGTCACATCTTTCAATTTTTTTATTCAGGTGTAACTACCCCCTATTTTGGGAGTTAAAAGTGTGAAAATAATTAAGTTTTTAACAAAGAATAAAAAATATATTTATGATACTGAAAATAGGTCAAGAATTTCAAGTATTTACGTATTTTCAACCCGATACCTATAATAAATTAAAAACCACCCTCTAAAGGGGTGTTGCAATAAGAAGAATATCCTGCTCTTTATATATCCAGCAGCAAGTTTTCAAGCTGAAAATTATTTTTCCGAATTTTTCCCCAAAATTAAAAATTATTTTTTAAGTTAAAATAGCACCAATTTTTCAGATCCTTTCTTTTCAGTTGATCTATCATAAGTTGCAATTTACTTTTGAATGCGTTTATTGCGCTAATCATCTCAATAATAGTTTTTCCTTTACCTTGAAGCTCCAAATTAATGGTGTTTAAATGCATTGTGATGTCTGTCAAAAATGCCAAATCAGTCAGCCATTTTCCGTTTTTCAGCATCTGAGTGTCATCACCTCTTTCGTCCAGAAAAGCTGTTATTTCGGGAAATAATTCTTAAAACCTTTCTAGGAATTTTCCGCGACTCCTGACGTCCGTGTGAAGAACAAAATCAGTGTGTTCAGCTGACTCACTATCTTCCAACTGCAATTTAAAGAGCCGTCGTTGCAAGCTACGTGCACGGATAGAATTCACAATTTTTATTGCAATTCCCATAATCTCCTCCATGTTTAGAACTTTTGAACACAAAACTTGTTGATGTATAATGCAATAGAAGGAGAAAAATGAAGGAAAATCATCATTAGCTCGACACAATGCCACAAAACCGTTTTTTGTTTCCAGTCATTGCTGGTGCTCCATCGGTTTTAATGCACACTAGTTTATATATCGGTAGCTTGTAGTTTGTTACAAAATTGAAGAAAACGTCATATATATCTTCGCCACGGGTCTTTCCTTTCAGAGGAATCATTGTCAAAAACTCTTCCTTAGCCGACATGTCATTGAATACCATTCGAATAAAAGTACACAGCTGGGCAGTGTCTATCATATCGGTGGATTCGTCGAACTGTAAAGAAGAGTATGTACATTCCATGATATCATGTTTTAGTTTATCTGCCATGTCCTGACTCATGACTTCAAACAGGGGGGGGGGGGGGGGGGCGCCTTGTGACAGTCGGACGAGATAACTGAAGTCCTCTAATAGCAGACATAATCTCTGTTTTATTTTTAAAATCTCCAAATAAAGTCTCACCCGCTTCAATAAATGCTTCCTTCACAACCAATCCATCATCAAATGGTTTCTTGTGTTTCGCCAATATATGAGATATTTTAAATGACGCGATCGTTGCAGCTTTTGATTGTTTGGCTGGTCTTGTGAACATGGTTTGTTCTTTTTTCAAACAAGTTATCAAATCACGTACTTTTCGTTTTCTTAATTCACTCTGTGACGGAAAATCCTTTTCATAGTTTTTATGAACCGTTTTATGATTCCTCTCTAAGTTCCCACGCTTAGGTATTGCAACTGACGCACGGCAAATGAGACAAATGCACTTATCCTTTACCATACAAAAGAAAAATTCTTCCTCCCAATCCCAAAATGATAAGTTTTACTTTTCTTCGCCGCACTCATTTTGGACTATTTATTAATAAACTTTGTATCGATGTATCGCCTTCAAGTTACAACTCAGACTGACTCCTATTCCTGCAGGCGCAACATTTATATCGGCGCGAACGAAGTCTCGAATGTTCCCGTCAAACACGCCGCCCGAAATTTCTAGAAAAATTGGCGGGAACCAAAACGCGGCTTTTCATTGACAAGTACCGCGCGTTCCTTTGATAAAGCCGCCTTTTGCCGCTAGCAGGGGGTTATTACGATAAAAGAAAGTGATGAGGGGGTTATTCTGACCTAATTGTGGATCGAATAAATTTTAGTAGTTTATTCATTACTTTTTGTTTTAGTTACCTAAAACAACATCTGTGAATAGTTCTATATCGGAATTTTTTTTCTCGAGATCGACTCAAAAAGCACTCGCGATCGACCGTTTCAGCACCCCTGATGTAAATAATTAAAGTGGCCTATTTTCATGAATTACACATCATAAATATTTTTTTATTTTCTTTTAAAAACCTATTTATTTTCACCTTTTTAACCCTCAAATAGGGGGTAGTTACCCCTAAATAAAAAAGTGGAAAAATATGTCCTATATTTTTAATTAGCTGTAATTTAAGACCTTTTTACGTTAAGTTTACTTTTTTATCTTAAAGTTATGAAGGTTGCAAAAACGGGCTAACTTTACGGTAATTCTTTTCAACTCGATATTTATGTAAAAAGCGGCAACTTTCGTCGACCTTCGTGGCCCAGCCTTGGACTGAGCTGTTGCCGATAAAGAACCTGAAGTCGTACTTAGATCGATAGGTGACCCCCATAAAGCCATCGATAATATCTGAAACAATTTTTACACTGAAAGATCACGTCATTCGATTTAATTTATGACATGAATATTATATTTAGAAATAAATTAGTATGAAAGAGAACTTTTTCTAAAACGATTTAATTTTACTACATGAGGTGAAAAGTCCCGACTATTTCTGAGAGATGGCAGTACAAAGAAAAAACCTATATAATTTTCTATTAGTGTCAACTCTCAGAAGGTTTGTGTAAAATTTTCATGACATTTTATCTAATAGTTTCCGAGTTGCCACTGTTTCAGTGACGCTACTTTTGATTTTTGCAAAATGATGGAACAAAAAGGATTCCGTGTGTTGATTAAACATTGCTTTTTGATAGAAAAAAGTACAACCAGAATCCATAGCCCAGTCAACAGAGGTTTTGAGCTCTCACTAAATGTTAACAGGCTGCATTTTCGTACACAAGTTAGGTTTTGGACGTACCAGGTGTACAAGTATGAAATGCGGATTTCAGACAACAGATGGTGCACCAATATAGTTTATGCTATAAAGATTTGGCACTCCGCCATTTTGTTGTGTCATCAACAAGTGTCAGACGCGCACGAGTGATAAATTGGAAAAGTGCGTGCATAGTGTTGTGTTGTTGTGTTCAATATGTCGAAATTTATACCGAACAAAGAGCATTCGCGGACAGCATTAATTTTTTGTTTTCATTTGAAGAAAACTGCTGTTGAATCATATCCATTACTTCGAGAAGCTTATGGTGAACATGCTTCATCGCCATCCAGATACGTGTGAACGATGGTTTCGGCGTTTTTAAAAGTGGTGACTTCGATGTTGCCGACAAGGAACGTGGAAAACCGCCAAAAAAATACGAAGATGTGGAATTGCAAGCATTGTTGGACGAAGATGATTCGCAAACACAAAAACAACTCCCGAGCAATTGGGCATTAGTCAACAAGCTGTTTCCAGGTTCCGGTTACGAGAGATGGGAAAGATTCAGAACACCGGTAGATGGATACCACATGAGTTGAACGACAGGCAAATGGAAAAGCGCAAAAACACGTCTGACATTTTGCTCGCTCGGTACAAAAGGAAGTCGTTTTTGCATCGTATAGTTACAGGGATGAAAACTGGATTTATTTTGAGAGGCCCAAGCGCAAAAAATCATGAGTAGACCCAGGCGCACCATCTACATCGACTGCAAGACTGAATCGCTTTGGCAGTAAGACGCTCTGTGATTGATGGGACCAGAGGGACGTGGTCTATTACGAGCTGTTAAAACCTGGAGAAACGGTTAATACTAAACGTTACCAACAACAATTGACCGATTTGAACCGTTCGCTGCTTGAAAAAAGGCTAGAATACCGAAAGAGGCACCACAAAGTCATTTTTCTTCATAACAATGCTCCATCACATACGGCAAAACCAGTTCGCGACACGTTGGAAGCACTCAGCTGGGAAGTTCTACTCCATGCGGCTTACTCACCAGACTTGGCTCCTTCCGATTACCACTTGTTTGCATCGATGGGTTAGGCACTTGCTGAGCAGCGCATGGCTCGGCATATGCCAATCCAAGAGAGTAATAAAATTTTCAAAAGAAGGAAAGTCTTCTCTTGAGATTGCTTCATTATTATCGATAGGCAAATCAACCGTAAACGATATTATTGTAAAATACCATTGTGGATATGGTTTAAAAGATCGTCCGCGTAATGGAAGACCAAGAAAAACGTCTAAAAAAGTAGATCGTATCATTAAACGCAAATCAACTGCGGACGTCAAGAAAACTGCTGCCGAAATTGCACTCGAGCTAAAGGATGAAAACCTAGCTAATATTAGTCGTAGTAATGTGACACGAAGACTACATGATGTGGGACTTTTTGGCCGTATAGGTATTAAAAAACCATAAATCAGTAAAAAGACTAAGAAGGTCCGATTACAATTTGCCAAAGATCACCTAAATTAGACAATCAAAGATTGGAAAAAAGTAGTTTTCTCAAACAAATCTAAATTTAATCTTTTTTGAAGCGAGAGACGCTCTGTGATTGGGGGGACCAGAGGGACGTGGTCTATTACGAGCTGTTAAAACCTGGAGAAACGGTTAATACTAAACGTTACCAACAACAGTTGACCGATTTGAACCGTTCGCTGCTTGAAAAAAGGCTAGAATACTGAAAGAGGCAACACAAAGTCATTTTCTTGATAACAATGCTCCATCACATACGGCAAAACCAGTTCGCGACACGTTGGAAGCACTCAGCTGGGAAGTTCTACTCCATGCGGCTTACTCACGAGATTTGGCTCCTTCCGATCACCACTTGTTTGCATCGATGGGTTAGGCACTTGCTGAGCAGCGCTTTGGTTCGTACGAAGATGTGAAAAACAAGCTCGATGAATGGTTCGCAGCAAAAGGGGAAGATTTTTACTGGCGTAGTATTCACAAATTGCCCGAAAGATGGGAAAAATGTATAACAAGCGATGGAGCATACTTTGAATAAAGCACTTTTTATCATTCTTCCGAATTTTTAGAAAAAAAATCTGCAATTCATACTTGTACACCTGGTAGAATACGATAAAAAAAAGTTTGCTAAAGTTTGGTGTATACTAAGCCCATAATATCTAAAATAAAATAAAAAATTCGATTTTTCGCTAATATCTCAAAATATAAAGAAGATATCGAAAAACTAATAGCACCTCGTGAAAAAACGGGAAATTTTACAAAAGATAACACAGGGCAACAAAAAAATATTTTTGTTTTGGTGCCTGGGATTTTAGAGCTGATTTTAACTATATTTGGGACGCTAAATCTATACATGCAATCCGTTTTTCTCTATCAGCTCTACTTTTTTTAGATACATCAACTTATCTACCAATGTGGTTTTTATTCAGTATATTCATTTATGAGAGTTCTAAAATTATTATATATTCATTAATGTAGGTACAATGGTTTTATTGTCAGTCTGTAATTGAGTAAATTCCAGGTAAATCTATAAATAGTGGAACCATTGCCTATCAGGTACCTGAACTGACCCTTTTAATCACCTAACTCGGGTAAGTCTCGTCAGTTTGTGCGTTCTTACTAATGAGAGTAGATCGAACTCGGCGTGTTATTTTATGTTAAGAAAAGAGTGTTTCTGTGTTATTGAACAGAATTAAAATGAGTTCAGGTTCCAGTTCAAGAAGAAGTTGTGTAAATCAACCTGATGTGTTTTGCTATATATGCGGAGAATACATGTTTCAACAAAACAGACAAACTATTACTGACTTTGTAAAGCGAGCGTATCTTGGATACTTTGGAGTTAAGCTTGGTGATCAGGACAAAACGTGGGCCCCGCATCTCGTATTTAAAACTTGTACAGAGCATTTACGGCAGTGGACTACCGGGAAAAGAAAATGTCTAAAATTCGGCGTACCAATGGTTTGGAGAGAACCAAAAAACCACTTCAGTGATTGTTATTTCTGTTTAGTAAATACTAATGGAATCAATCGAAATAACCGCAGTAAGTGGACTTATCCCAATTTAGACTCGGCAATACGCCCTATCCCGCACTCAGATGAAATACCGATTCCAACATTTCATCAGCTACCACATATCCCTGATGACGAATATTTTCCCTCTGATCGCTCTTCTGATGCTAATAAAAGTTCTGATGCTAATGAAACTAACAGTGACTATGAGGGGACGTTATCAGTTCCTCAACGCTTCAATCAAAATGAATTAAATGATCTCACCAGGGATTTCAATTTATCGAAAAAAGCTTCTGAAGTACTAGCTTCTAGGTTGAACGACAAAAATTTACTGGAACAAGGAACCAAAATTACCTTTTACCGTACAAGAGAAAAAGATCTGCTACCATTCTTTTCTCAAGAAGACAATCTTGTATTTTGTCACGAAATTAGGGGACTCATGAAAGAAATGGGACTTTCTGAATATATTCCAGATGATTGGCGCCTATTTATTGACAGTTCAAAGCCAAGTTTAAAATGTGTCCTTCTACATAATGGGAATAAATATGGTTCAATACCACTAGCTCACTCAACGAAACTGAAAGAAGAATATAATACCATAGCTTTAGTCTTGCAGAAGATAAAGTATTACGAACATCAATGGATGATTTGTGTAGACTTAAAAATGGTAAACTTTCTTCTTGGGCAGCAAAGTGGTTACACGAAATATCCGTGTTTCTTGTGCCTCTGGGATAGTAGGGACAAAACACAACACTGGGTTAGAAAAGATTGGCCTCAGAGAGAAAACATGGACGTTGGGGAAAAGAATGTCATTAACGACGCTTTGGTTGAAAGAGAAAAAATCATACTTCCTCCGTTACATATAAAGTTGGGCTTAATGAAGCAATTTGTAAAGGCTCTTGATAAGAATGGGTCTTGTTTTGCATATATAGGGGTAAAAATGCATCAGTTGAGCACAGAAAAACTCAAAGCAGGGATATTTGACGGCCCACAAATAAGACAATGAATTAAGGATCCTGCCATCATAAATTCAATGAATCAAGTTGAACGAGAAGCTTGGACATCATTTATTGCAGTTGTAGAAAATTTTCTAGGTAAACATAAAGCTCAAAACTATGTTGAAATGGTTAACAAGATGCTTAATAGTTTCAAATCCTTAGGGTGCAATATGAGTATTAAAATACACTATTTACACAGCCACTTAGACCGTTTTCCAGAAAATTTAGGAGACATGAGTGAGGAACAAGGTGAAAGATTTCACCAAGATATTAAAGTTATGGAGGACCGCTACCAAGGAAGATGGGACATGCACATGATGGCAGATTACTGCTGGAGTTTAAAAAGGGACTGTTTAAAAAAACATTCAAGAATGTCGCGGAAAAGAAGCTTTCCAAGTGTTGAGTGACTATTTCATTTCTTCAATTTTTTTTTTGTTTGTAAGTACGACATAATATTGTATTTTGTATAACTAAAATAAAAATTTCGTATCTACTTTTGTTTACTACTACACTTACGGATTTGAGTTACAATAATGTAACTTATATTTCTCTAAAATTGTATATCTTAAAAATTTGAGCTCCTAGGTACAAATGAATACGTTATTTGAATTCAGGACATCAAATTGATATAGAATCAGCTCAAAAAACCTCGACACCAAAACAGCTGTTCCCCTGTGTAATATATACATTTTTTTTATTAACGTGAGAATTTATGAAAAATTTGGATGGATGACTCAAAAAGTGTAGCGTGCCAAATAGGTTAATTTGAAAGTCTACGCGCACCGTTAATCGATATTACTTGTTTTCAGAGTGTAAAAAAAAATAATTAAAAGATTTTCGAAGAGGAGACTTTCAGCTTTCCGATGATACTAATAGTTTTTATTTTTGTTGCTTCATAATTTGTAAAACTTTTGTTTGCATGATTTTAACGAGCATACAGTAAATTACAAATATTTAATAAAATATAATATTGAAAAAAAAATTCTCGTGCATATATCATTATTATACCTTATGTTTCAATATAAGAGTAATTAAAAATACCCACATTGGCTGTATTATTTAAAAATTGAGTTTTTAAAATATGAAAATTTGCCTGCTGTAGTGGGCCGCCGGCAACTTTACGTTCAAAGCAGTACGAAATGGTTAAAAAAGGTTGGACAATATTTTTATACTTACAGTTAGAAGTATACTTGATATTAAACAATCATCAAAAAGTTAAAAAAAACTCTCTTTTTTGTAATTTTGCTCTTGAAAAAGTATTCATGATAAACGTATTTTTTGCTTATTATTAATCATACAACTTAAAATTAAAATAAAAAAAATATTTAAAGGTGAGAAATGAAAGATAAAAGTCTGAGCGTTAAGTTTGAAGTATTAGTATTTCATTTAAACATCCGGGTACAAAGAAGGCAGTTATTGAAAACACAAAAATTCTAAATTACTCGAAGAAATTAAATGAATTACGCACTGGCCGTCACATTGGATCCACCATTTTGAATTTTTCATATCTGTTATCTGATTCTTAATCAGCACCCTGAGAAACCCCTTAATAGCCAATTTTAAAATATTTAACGGTATACAGAAACGTTAATTTAATCATAAATGAGGTTGTAAGCATGATTTCCACTACAACTAATGGGATTAAACCAGCCATTTTATTTTATTTTTTTCTTTTAAATTACGGTAAAACTAAAAAAAAAACTATGCACTATTTTTTAGTAAAATTTCCCATTCTTTCACGTGGTGCTACTAGTTTTTCGATATCTTTTTTATTTTTAGAGATATTTGCGAAAATCCGAATTGTTTTCATTTTATTTTCGATTTTATATTCTTAGCGTATACTTTAGAGCTGCAAACTTTTCTTATCGTGTTCTACGTCCAAAAAAACTAAACTACCTCGGTCCCAAAATGCAACCTGTTAACATTTAATGAGAACTTTTCTTCAAATTTTGCCTCTGACGACTAGGCTGCCAAGAATAGTGTTGTGGCACATCAGTTCCGTGGAAAGCAACTATATGTCTATAGAGTTTAGTAAACTTAAACGCTGTTGTACAAGCACCGCTAATGCACCACGTTCTGGACGCCCAAATGAGGCGGCCACTCCTAAAGAACATAAAAAAATCTATCATAAAGGTCTGAGTGATCACAAAGTGAAAGTGAAAGAGATAGCTGATATTGTAGAGATATCGACAGAACGCGTGAAGCATATATTGCATGAATATTCGCATATGAAAATGCTGTGTGTCTGATAGGTGCCGCGCACCCTCTCGATTGATAAAATCGGTAACATATCGAAGATTCAAAACGCTGTTTAGTAATGGGTCAGCTTAATCCAAAGAAGATTTTGCGTAGATTCGTAACAATGAAAGAAACATGGATCCACCACTTCACGCCTATGTCCAACAAGCAGTCCGCAGAGCGGCTGGAGCCGCATGAAAGCCGACCGAAGCGTCCAAAAACATAAATATCAGCTGGAAAGGTTTGGGCAAGTATTTTTTGGGATGCGCATGGAATAATACTGATCGACTATCTGAAGTGGGCGCAATCACCGGAGACTATTACATTGGTGTATTGGATCGTTTAAATGGGGAAATCAAGAAAAAAGTGCCACATTTAGCGAAGAAAAAAGTATTGTTTCACCAAGATAATCAATCCACCAGCTCACTCTCCATTCCATAAAATCGATTGTGAAATTGGACCAATTTGGCTATGAATTGCTTCCTCATCCGCCGTATTGACTACATGTGGCCCCCCAGCGATTATTACCTCTTTCTAAATTTGAAAAGGTGGTTTCAGGGAAAAAAATTTGGCTCAAATGAAGAAGTTGGCTGTGGCTTATTTTAGAGAGCTCGACAAATCATACTACACTACCGTCAGAAAATATTTGCTCACCTAGTTATTTCAGTCCCAAGACAACAAAAACCCAGATAATATATATTTTTTTAAATTTTAATGAATTATTATTTATTTTCACATTATTTACAGTCTAGAAAATAAGAAAAATATTCATGATTTTCCAGAATTTTTCTCATCTATGTGACCTCCTTTGTTTTTAATTATCGCTTTACAGAGTTTCGGCATTCTGTCCAGTACTTTTTTCAGAGTTTCTTTGGTTATTTTAACCCAATCTGCCTGTAAAAGTTCCCACAAGTTTTTCTGATGTTGGATTGAGTCTTCGAATACACCTGTCCAAATGGTCCCACAGCAATTCAATGGGGTTCAAGTCGGGTGATTGTGGAGGCCAAGCCGTCACTTCCAGGACGTCATCGGATTTCCATTGGTCCAAAAGTTCTCTAATTTGTTTAGCAGAATGTTTAGGGTCGTTATGCTGAAAAATAAATTTCCTCTGAAAAATATCTCTTCCAGAAGGAAGCATTTGAGTTAGCAAAATTTCTTGATACTGTTCTTTTCGCATGATTCCTTCTATCCTAAATATTTTTCCAACTTTATCATGGCCAAAACAACCCTAAACCATTACTGAACCTCCACCATGTTTCCTCACTGCAACTCGCCCGTGTAGTCCACCTTCTGCTAATCTGTTCTTCACGGCTGATGGGGATGGGCCGCTCCAGGTTTATTTGAGCGGTGATTTCTAGTGCGGTTAGGCTGCGATTACGTCTGCTGGACATTGTTATTGTTCTATCTTCAGCGGGAGTCGCTTTTCGATGCCTTCCTGGAATTCCATGTCCCATAAAAAAAATTTTTACGGTGTAGTCCACCGTTCTCCTTGGCATCCGCATATCACTCGCGATTTGTCGACTCAAGTTACCATTTTGTTGTCTCACAGTTATCAGAGCCCGATTTTCAACGGAAACTTCTTTCGTTTTTGGCATTTTCACAAAACCATTGAACCTGTATCAGTGACAAAATACTGTGAATGGTTAATTTCCAAAAGGGCAATGGTATTTATAGCATAGTTTTTATCATAAAATGTCACTAGGAATTTCCATAATCTCCAGAAACTTGAAATGAGTTCTTACTTCAACAGGAATTTTCAGAAGTCGCCTCAAAACGATTATCATGCAAAACTTGGAAATTTGTTCTAATTGGTTTTTAATTTGTGATTTCACCAAAAAGGCTTATCTAAACAATTTTATGATGGACACTTGTTAAGAACAATTAAATTTACCTAATATAATAAAAGGGTTTAATTAGGTATTAAATTTTGGCAGTTACATTGAAATTTGTAGGTGGGCACATACTTTCTGACGGTAGTGTGTATGAAAGGTATCGAAATGTTGAAAGATCCCTGGAATAAGGGTATTGCTCATGTAGGAAACTATGTTGAAAAATAAAATCAAT
Source organism: Pachyrhynchus sulphureomaculatus (assembly GCA_019049505.1). NCBI lineage: Eukaryota > Metazoa > Arthropoda > Insecta > Coleoptera > Curculionidae > Pachyrhynchus > Pachyrhynchus sulphureomaculatus. The sequence continues at coordinate 8,248,332 of CM032449.1, forward strand.
TTTTAGCAAAAACATTGTTTTTTTTTCGAAAGTCTCGTGTAGTACTTATTATCATTATTATTTTAGGTATACAATTACAGTACAACATGCTGGTTTCACCTGGACTCTTAAAAAACGATATAAAGATATTCAACAGCTACATAATGACTTGGTACTCTTTAGGACAGGACTGAATATTCCGTTTCCCAGTAAAACTCATAAAAATAAAATAAAAAGTTTTAAAGAAAATGTACCGGTGAATAGTAAAGGGAAAAGAAGAGGTAAATTACCGAGGTAAATAAATTTTGTATGTATTTTGATCAAAATTGCCAAAAAATTCCGATTGTTGAAAAATTCGGCGACTAGCTAACAAAGATTGTCCCATTTTGTTCTACCGTCTTAAAAAGACGGAGGTGCCAAAAATAACGAACTTACCCAGGCTGGTGCCGTTGACTTATATTCGATAGCGCCATACGACGTCATAGAATATAGGGCTTCTGTATTATCATGTCCTCGCTGCAGAACGCTGAACACTACCCTGCCTAGCTGATGATATAGATCGAAATGCATCCCTCTTTGCTTGTGACTTACTTAGTGAGTGCGCTCGGGCAGATTTATAAGTTTTGAGGCCGCTCTCATTTCATTACAGTAGAAAGTGTTAGCGGCAATCGGCGTTCGCTAGCCGCTTGATTTCTCTCCTTTCATTATTATTAAATTAATTTAGGGAGGTTAAACATTCCTTTTGGGGTTGAAAAATTTAATATTTTAGCCGTAATACTATGCTCTTATTTAAAGTAAGTGCCGTTTTGATATTAAAAAAACACAAGGCCATTTTTTTAACAACTTTATTCTTACTTGAACGTCCAGACCTTAATCCACTTTTCAACATAATTTCCATCCATAGGCACTTGCCGTATCGTAAGATCAGCTTCTGTATTCCGTCCTCATAGAAATTTGCCGCCCGGTTTGCTCACCACTGCAACACGGCCGTTTTAGTGTCGCCGTCGGTACAGGACGCTTGGTCGGGGCTATACGGGGGGTGATCAAGTTTTGTCCAGCCATATAACGCGATGCTATCTAAGTGTTCACAGAGCCACGTGTGGACGAGCGTTGTTGTGAAACAAAACGATCCCTCGGCAGAGCATGCCATGCATTTTGTTTTAGATTGCACGATGTAGTTTATTTAAGGTATCACAATGTATCTCAGCATTTACTCTGTCCGCCGAGGCAAAAACTCTACAAGCAACAGCCCTGTCGATCACAGTGCACATCATTTTTCGGGCTGAAATTGCTTGAACTTCACTTTCTTCTTCATTCCATTCCATAGACTAATCTCTTAATTGCGGTGTAACGTGAGCAACCCGAGTTCCGATACAATTGACAATTTAGCTTAAGAACTGATCAAGTTCGGCACTGTACCTCTCGAGGAAAGTCGAAGCACAGGCTAAACGCTTTTATGCACCTCGGTCAGTATTTTTGGTACCCAGCGTGAGCACAACGTCCAATAATTTCAGCGTTCTGCCACAATTTCATAGAGAACACTGCTTGAAACTTGAAGAAACACATTAGATAAAGGTGAAATCGTAAAGCGCCTGTTTTCTCGAACTTTCTCGTCAACTTTCCGAGTAGATAAGGCTATGAGAGTTCTAGATATTTTTCCCATGTTATTTCTTATGGAGCCTCATTCTGCATTTTTGGTACCATTTCAAGGTCATTCAGGAAGCGCATGTGCGGGGCCAACCAATGAGCGTTGAGTAGAGAGCAGTATCGGTTGCCTATATGAACAGAACATATGGTGAAGGCGCCAGGTTGTTTTATTGACGGTTACCTATATGAACAGATTTGTTTAATTTATTTAATTTGTTTATTTTATTTATATGTTATAATGATAGATGCGAGTCAATGACGGTTGTTGAGACGGTGTTGCCAGTTCGATGACGTCATATTGATACAGTGATGCTAAACTTATGAATATGTGTGAATTATTTAATTTGTTTATTTTATTAATTTTGGCGGCTAGAGGAAATTTTAATATAATTAAAAAAAGTGATGGATTCGTATTGAGAAAGTGTTAGAAAAGGTAACACATAAAAAAGATCTTACTAGTCTTTGGATGCTGGTATAATTTTATTGTGTAAACAAATGATATTTAATATTTTTTTATTAACAAATTAGCAAGGTTTTACCTTATAACTGCTAATACGAGAGATGCTATAACATGAATATATATATTTTTATCTCTTAAGATGGCTGAAAAGTGGTCAAAAAGACCTAAATGAGAGACCAAAAGGTCCTTATTATTAAAAAAGGGTGTGATTTTGTTAAAAAAGTGTGTGTTTTTATTGAAAAAATGATGGAAAATGTATCCAAAAGGTCCTTATTTGTAATAATAAGGGTGTTTTTATTGAAAAAATGATGGAAAATGTATCCAAAAGGTCCTTATTCGTAATAATATGTGTGTTTTTTTGTCGAAAATAGTCCAAAAAGACCTAAATGAGAGACCAAAATGTCCTTATTGTTAAAAAACTGTGTGTTTTTGTTGAAAAAGGGGTGAAAAATGTATTCAAAAGGTCCTTAATGATGTGAATGGAGATGTTTTTTGTTAAAAACTGAATGAAAAAAGTTGTCCAAAAGGCCTTATTTGTAATAATAGAGTTGTATTTGTTGAAAAAAGAGGTGAAAGTAATGTGTTCAAACGTTGGGTTTACGTTGAGGGAGAGGTTGTAAAATAAAACATAAGTCTGATTTAAGAAATCTATTAACAAAAAAAAAAAAAATTTCACAACACAAAATTGCAAAATCTCGAAAATGAACTTAAAAGTACAAAATTTTCATCCTCTTATATAAATTAAATACATAGAGAAACACTTGAGAGCGAACTTAACAATATTTTTTCTAAAAAGTACTATTAATCCTAAGAGAAATAGCCTGTAAATAAAATATATGATTTTGTCATACACAAAACTGTTTAAAAAATAGACATGACTTAATACATAGAGAAACACTTGAGAGCGAACTTAACAATATTTTTACTAAAAAGTACTATTAATCCTAAGAGAAATAGCCTGTAAATAAAATATATGATTTTGTCATACACAAAACTGTTTAAAAAATAGACATGACTTAATATATAGAGAAAGTAAAAAGGACTTGCAAAATGCGAATTACCTGGTACGAAATGACACCAACAAAAAGTTATAAATCCCTGAATATCGAGAACAGCCAACTTCATCGTGTCACAGTTACTTTACAACTAATACGACTTTTACAAAGCATAAAATTAAATGAGAGGTCAGCAAAGTAGATAAGAAAGGTCAAAAATAGTTGATAAGAGACGAGTGAATGTATGTGAGAATGTAAGAAATAGCAAAAAACTTGTATTAATAGGAAAATTCCATGCAAATTATTAAAATTTGTTGTAAGCTCGTTAGGTCAGCAAAGTAGATAAGAAAGGTCAAAAATAGCTGATAAGGAGTTGGTTTGAATGCATACAAGTGTAGTAAAATTGATGATATTTGTCAAAAATAGTAAAATAAGTATGAAATGAGCTGACCAGGTAATCATTAATAACGGACGGTTACCCACTTCGTCTCTCATCGTGCACGTTCGCTCTAACCCATTTTGTTACCATTCCATAGCGTTTTCGCCATACATTTCACTAATCTTGTAGTCTCTCGTTTGCTGTCCTATTTTATAGCCTCACGTTTGTGGCGCTATTTTGTATAGCCGCAACTTTCTTTATTTTTAATAATATTTTATTTAATAAATAGAAGCCGTTATTTGCCCCTTATGTATATCTTAATTTTGAGAATGGATTGAATGGATATTAATATTGATAGAGGACAGAATCAAGATATCACCTAGCCCGATTTTTACATGGAGATCGAGATAAGTTTTGTACGTCTTTTGAAAATAGTCTTTATAGGTGTTTAAAACTTGGTTGTACTGTTTTTGGGCACCGTTCATTTTAGAATAAAAATAATGAGAGAGTTATGTAGTTGTTGGAAGAAATTTTAATATGGTACAACCGTTACGTCCTGAAAGAAAGAGCAGGAGTTTAGTGAAACGCTACACTTAAATAAAAAAGGGGTATATTAACAAAATAAAAATTCTTCCTCTTATTACGCTCTTAAAATACATAGACTTAATAAATAACCTTTTATACTAGGCGAGTACACACTATTGCATAGAGTCTCTAAGTTAAAATTATTAAGTTTTTAATAAATGGCTTTAAAAGATACGATAGAAAAGTTTGTAAAATCCACTTTGTGCATTACACGTGTTGAGTCGTCGTTGGAAACACACGTTGTAGACAGGAAGTGAGATATTTAAACTGGTGTACTACTGATTTACTGCTTGGCTTCTCCTCGTGGGTTTTCCATAAACTGATTGGTCTCTCCTGGTGAGATTCTCATCAAAAATATTGTTTCAGCGACTACTCTCCTATTTTCATTTGGATAGCTAATCACTTTTTGACCCGAAATGTCTAAGGATGAGCAGAATATTTTTAGAATGGAAAAAGGCATCAAACTTGAGATCTAGAAACGACACCCATTTGGTGATAAAAAAAGCCCTTACTGCACTACTGCATCATGGAGGCAAAAAAAACCACTACGGCATGCTGGAGGAAAAAGCCCTGAAAAATCCGAAATGGCCGCTTATATATCTTTTGCCCCTTCTTCAAAGTGAAGTCTTTAAAATGATTCACTTCCGGGACGCAAAATCAGACGCATTCAATGCAAACTAAATAAGTTAAGTCGGCAACACGCGTTACATGCTACTGGTTTAGTTAAACTGCTCAAAAATTTAAGCTCACTGCTTAATCAAATTACACTGCTTAAAAATTTACTTACTGCTTAACTGAAATTAGCAAGTATTGCATGAATTATTGATAGAAAAACAGTGTTGTAACATGATCTTAAAATCTAGGAAAAAATGAATATTATAATCTGTCGATGAATTTCGGCCGTTTTCACGTCTCTTCCATTTAAGAAACGAATTACCGCACATAACACATGGGCTGAAAAGTCCCGGGCCTAACAAAGAAAACACGTTTTTTTTGGTTCAAAATTAGCTTTATTCATCAACGTAATCTCCATCAAGAGCAACGCAATCATTCCAGCGCCGCTCTAACATTTCAATACCACTTTTGTAGAACGATTTATCTTTTGCCTCAAAATAGGCCTCAGTTTCAGCGATAACCTCTTCATTCGTGCGAAATTTCTTACCGGCGAGCATTTTTTTCAGGTCTGCGAACAGCCAGTAGTCGCTGGGAGCCAAATCCGGCGAATACGGTGGATGTGGGAGCAATTCGAAATTCAATTCATGTAGTTTTGCCATTGTTTTGATTGACTTGTGACACGGTGCGTTGTCTTGATGAAACAAAATTTTTTTCTTTGCCATATGCGGTCGTTTCTTTGCAATTTCGGCCTTCAAACGCTCCAATAACGCTATATAATATTCACTGTTGATGGTATTTCCTTTCTCAAGATAGTCGATGAATATTACACCACGCACATCTCAAAATACCGAGGCCATAACCTTTCCAGCCGATTGTTGTGCTTTCGGGCGCTTTGGACGAGGTTCACCAGTTGCTGTCCACTCAGATGACGATCGTTTTGATTCCGGAGTGAAGTGATGGATCCATGTTTCATCCATTGTCACATATCGACGCAAAAATTCCGGTTTGTTACGTTTAAACATGGCCAAACACTGCTCAGAATCATCAACACGTTCTTGTTTTTGATCAACAGTGAGCAAACGCGGCACCCACTTTGAACAGAGCTTTCTCATAGTCAAATGCTCATGCAATATAAAGCCAACACGTTCTTTTGATATCTTTACGATGTCAGCTAACTCACACAACTTCACTTTTCGATCATTCAAAACGATTTTTATGGATTTTTTTGATGTTTTCTGGTGTTACCGCCTCATTTGGACGTCCACTGCGTTCTGCATCATCGGTGTCTCTACGACCACGTTTGAAGTCAGCAAACCAACGTTTTATTGTTGTTTCTGATGGAGCGGAGTCCCCATAACACTTTTCAAGCCATTGCTTCGCTTGAACGGTATTTTTTTTTTTTTCCCATCAAGAAGCAGTGTAAAATTAAAACACGAAATTGTTTTTGATCCATTGTTTTGAAAATAACAAAAGTAGCGTCACTCTTAGCACAATAACTCACAAACTTATGAATCGAATATCATGAAATTTTAACAGCTGTCTTTTGAAGGTTAGTATAAACTGAAAAAAAGGTGACTGCAATAAAACTAGCGCCATCTATGTGTTAGGCCCGGGACTTTTTAGCCCATGTGTTATTTCACAATCCGCGGGATTTTCAATGGCCTGAGGCATTTTAAACATGCACAAACAAGCATAAACTCGGACGAATGTTCCGTAATGGCATCTGTGGCTAGCCAATAGGTGCAGGAACTCAGCGCGCATTCGAGGAACGGCGAACTCAACACTGCAGCGGCCATATTTCAAAACGGTACTTACTTGAAAAACACGCCTCGTATATGAGATGAAGAAAATTGAAGTAAATTTTTATGAAATTATTTTTTGTTTAGATTTCCCAATAAACCTGAAATATTAGTGGCATACGAGAAAATACCAGTTAGAATGAAACAATTACAAGATTACCTAAGTAATTTATTTTCCATTCTAATTTACAAGAAGCATCCTGCAACTGTAAGTAATCGGTGTATTTGTTATCAATTTTACTAAAAAACTAATAACACCATTTAGCATAGCACTCTGTATATATTTTTTAGGTTTAAAATTTAACTTATAATAATTTTCAATACAAATAACTTTTTATCTCCACAATTAAATGAATGATAATCCAATAAAATCTACGGCCACCACAATGGTCCTACTACCTGCAGACTATGTGCTGAAAAGGAATCAACCCTATGCATATCCTATGCGAATGTGCAGCTTTAACTCAGAACAGATAAAAACCGTTCGGTGTTCTAAATCGAGGCGATAAATTACCACATAAAGAGCTTGTAAGGAAGCTGATTATCATCATCGTTTCCCGTGATTCCTCCACAAAAGCGTTCCATCTTACTCTATTCTGAGCCAGCCGCTTGGTTTCTGCCCAGGTTATCTTCACGGACTCAGCTTTTCCAAGACCGATCCTGCATCAGGTAGTTCTAAATCTTCTTCTCTCACGTTGGCGTTGTGGGTTCCAATCCAGGGCCCTTCTGGTCATGTTGGTGGATGTACAAAGTGTGTGCCCGAGCCAACCCCATTTTCGCTTTCTAATATCTGTTTCAATTTGCTGCTGGTCTGTTGTCCGCCACAGTTCCTCATTTGTTATGGTGTCTGGCCAGGAAATGCCGGGTATCGGCCGAAGGTAAGTAAATTCCTCCAATATCTCGATGCAGTTTCCATTTATTTGTAGTTATTCTATGTTGTTAATTAGGATCTCGAGATCTTTTGTTTTTTGGACGTTGATTTTTTAGCCCACCTTTGCCGCCTCCTTTACTAGTTTGTTTATTTTTTTCTTTCATGTCTCTTGGAGTATGTATAAGGAAACATAAGTCATCAGCATAATTAAAGTATTCTTGGCGCGTGATCATTGTTCATTGAAGGCCTCCTCCCTCCTCCTTTGTTCAGTGTTGTTTTTAGTACCATGTTAAGTAGTATGTTGACCAGGAGCAGAGACAGTATACACCCCTGCTTGACTCCTTTTTTCCCTGAATTTTATTCCCTGTCGAGCCTTTTTAAAAGGACGACCTTCAAATAACCTGAACTATCCTGAGCAATAAGCCAAGAGACTGCAGTGCACAAACGGCACAATCGTCTACCCCGCTTACTATCAACCAAAGCACAATGTGACCATTCGAATGGTCTTGTTTCAAAAAAACCTACAGATCTCAGGATTCATCCATTTTAAATATTTATTATTATTTTTTTTAAAATAATTCTGATCAAATTTCGAAGAGATCTTCGGAGCCCGATTTAAAAAAAATCTAACCTAACGTAACCTAATCTACTCTAACATAAAGTAAAATAATCAAAAATTAGGAAATGAAAAATAATAGCCTTAAATATAACCCAACATAACCTAATGCAACCAAGCACGGCGTAACATAATACAAAATAAATATATGTAAGGTAGGAAATGAAGAATAATAGTCTCTGAATCTGCAAACCTTAAATACAACCTTTTGTTATGTTAGACTAGGCTAGTTCAGATTAGGTTAGGTTAGATCAGGTTTGGTTAAGTCGTGTTAGGTTGGATTAGGTTATGTTGTATATTTAAGGCTTTTAGATTCAGAGACCATTACTTTTTATTTCCTAATTTTTCATTACTTTACTTTATATTAGGCTAGATTAGGTTATATTAGGTTAAATTAGGTTAGGTTTTTTTTTTGAAAATCGGGCGAAGACTTCTTCGAAAGTTGATCAGATATATTTTTAAAAAAATATATTTAAAATGAATTGAAACCTGTAGGTATTTTTGAAACAACATCACGCGAATGGCCACCCTGTGCAACGGCCTGTGTCGCAACTCTCTTGTCGACCATCTTAAAATTAAGAGAGATTATGGACGGGCATTTCACAAACAATTCCAAAATTTGTTCATAAGAAGTAGGGAGCTTATTCGTAACACTTGTTCTGCACGACAGACACAATACTGTGGAAAGAGTGTCTATAAGTAACTAATAATGCATTTACTATTAATGGTTTAACGGCTGAATTCTTGTTGTAAGCGTCAATTGATTGAAGTAATATGTATTCAGTGGCAATTCTTAAGTTGTTATATTTGCACAAATATCATTCTAAACCGATCATTGAATTCATGGTAAAACTGAAATTTAAAAATAATTATAGGTTTGAAGTCTCTTTAGCATCTTTCAATTTCGCCTTAATAATAAAAAGTTTTTAAACCACAGTTTTGTTACTTTTTTTATTAAATGCGATAGAAAACAGTTAGTACTAGTATAAGTATAATTTGCTATTTCGTTGACTACGCTTGTTTGGTGCAAATAATTCAGTAGTTGATAACGAGTAATTTACTCGTACATTTGTAAAGATACACTTGTTACAAGTCTACAGTCTATATTTCGCCAAAAATAAGAAATATTATTTGTTACTAACAAGCTTGTAGTTTTGTAAAACCTGACCTAAGAACGATAGATCGCCAATTCAGGAAAGAAAATCATGTAGACTTGGTTTCAAATTTGATATCTAAAGTCTCCTTCACTCTAAATCTATTTTAGTCGCGATCCAAAAATAATTCGAACATTTAAAAAAAAATAAAACATACTTCAAATCTAGGAATAAAAATTTAAACAAATGTTTATGATCACCACTTATGTTTATTATTGCTGACAATTGTTTCGACACACTGTGTCTTCTTCTGGAGCACGATGTAAATTAACTAACAAAGTATGTTTCAGAATACATAGTTTACCTAATTACAAGTACTAAATTCATTACAATATTTACCTTAATACCTAGAATAAGTTCAATAAAGGAGACCCTCCCCCATCTAATTGATCGTTGAGTAATAGACCTGAGGATTTTTTCTGATTAATTTCTACCTGTTCTAAACAATCCAGTAATTTTCCTTTCTTTCCGTTATGCAAAATTTTGAAATCTTCATTGAATGTATGGTTTTCCTCTGTTAAATGTTTGGCGTAATGAGATTTGTTATTTTTTATTCTAAAGCTATGTTTATGTTCGTTTATTCTTTTATAAAAAGGTCTGCCTGTTTGTCCTATATACGTTTTATTGCAACTGCGACAGCATAATTCGTAAACCCCCGATTTATTTTCTTTTTTGTTTGGCTTTTATTATTTTTAATATATCGAGATAATGTGTTATTTGTACGCAAAGCGATATTTACATGATTTCTATGGAAAAAAATTTTGAATTTTATTAGTTAGTTTTCCGGTATAGATGAGTGTATGAAATTTTTCTTTGTTTAGTTATTTGTACGGGTACACCACTCCTATTACTCTTTTAAATTGTTTTTTCATTAAAATATTATCTACGAAATCGCTACTATATCCATTGTTTATACTAATTTGTTTTATAATATGTAATTCTTTCTGAAAATTTTCTTCCGTTAATGGTGTATTATTAGTCTATGGATGAAACTATTATAAGCCGAGATTTTATGTGTGAATGGGTGGTTAGAATTAGCTTGTATAGTTATATCTGAGTATGTTGGTTTATGGGAGATTTCAAAATCGTGTTTATTCATTTTGTTTGATATTTTTAAATCTAGGAAATTAATCGATTTATTTGTTTCAATTTCTGTTGTAAAAGTAATATTATTATGAAGTTGGTTAATAAAATCTTCAAATCATTTATAAAATGATTTATAAAAACTTCAAATCATTTATTTCAATCGATGTATGTTCTCTCAGCTTCGATACTGCGTCAATCATTTCTCTAAATGTGTTTTTTTTTTATATAGGATTTTGCGATGTTATTGAGTGTCGCAAGCACTATCTCTTGAACACTTTCAATAGCAGTTAAAATCATGGAGGAATCAAGTAAATTCGGCGAGTAATGCAACATTCAAACTTTGTTCTTGTTTAAAACGTCTGAATGTATCCCGTTCAATCACCATTAACAATTGTTCCAAAGAAATTCAAGTGCTAAGCAGCTGTCAAAATATTGCGCACAGTATATTTTAAAATCCTGTATTCCTCTCCAATCAATCTCACTGACGATTTCCGGATTCCGGAAATTGAATTCCAACTTTGTTCAGTCTGGTTTTTGGACGGCTCGACTTTTTGTCTTCCCTAAACCTCTCAGGACCACTTAAACCACTATTATACTTAAATATAGGATAAGTATTGAGTTTAAGATAAAGGTCAGTTGCAGTTCTTAATACTCAGTTTCCGACCGTTCTTCGAGTTATTATCACTCTTACCACTATAACAAGGAATCTGATGGAACAAATGTCATAAAAATTTCCACTTTCAACAGCAGAAAGATACGACCGCGGACGTTTGGTTTGTCTTTGGACAGATTTTAATACTTTTTGTATGTAGATGGAATATAAATAACCGGCCAAGTGCAAGTCGTACTTGCGCAATTAGTGTTCCGTACTTAGATTGCTTTTAAAATAAAAATTGTTATTACAAAGGTATAGAATGATCAAAGACACCTCAAATGAGTTTTCAACAGAGTTTGTTTCCCATCTTTGTTGAAAACTGATTGCCTTGAAATTTTTGTATATTCCAGAATTTTTTCAAAATTTTTAGATCATTTGATAAGGGGGAACGGCGATTTTTGGCAATTTTTTAAAAATAATACAAAGAACAGTAGACACCCCACTCGATGACCTGGTAATTTTTTTTCAGTTCCGATTTCCATTTAAGTCAAAATTTAACTTTCAAAACTACACGGCTCTGATGTGGTCATCAATTTCTATATTAGTGCCAAATTTCAACTTTCTATGTCAAATAGATTCGGAAAAAAATGGAGCGTGACAGATAGACTGACATTCAGACGGACAGACAGACAGACGGACAGACACCGAAGTGATCTTATAAGTGTTCCGTACGGAACACTAAAAAGAAGTCACGTTCTTATATTTTACCTTGTATATTTTGTAAGCCACCATCTACCGTACTGCTCTAAACGAGAATGGCAGGGCTTTATCTCAAAAATAGAGTTTTTAATATTGGATTATTATTTCCTCTATTACAACGCTTTAAAATTAGTGGTCGGTATCTCAGTATTCTTTATTTTGTCACAGCTTCACTTTCTTGAAGTCAGTCACTTATCCTTTATAAAAGAGCTTGGATTAAAAGGGAAAGAAGGACTTGTAAGGAAGAAATCAGGAAGCACACATCCAGGTCAGTCTGGTTGCAATTGTTTCGGTTGTTACAGATTTTTTTGTTGTCTTCGGTAAGTAATAATTTCAATGTTTTATTTATGTGTAAGGAGGACTTAAACTTTTCAATGTAACTTTTTTGTAGGCGAAAGTATTCATTTTTACTTACATTTTTGGCTTTAAATTTTACTGTCTCCTGGTCAGTTTCAAAGGATTATAATTTTGCATATCACATTAAACACAAAAAATTGAACAATACGCATAATTTTTCAGAATAAACAACGTTCTTTTTAATATCAACTATACTCTATCTTTAAAAGACGTATAGTAATAAATAATCCAATATGATAAATTCCATAGGTGTACCTACTATCAGATTGCTACTTTCATCTTTATTACTTTTATTTAGTAAATATGCATTAAGACTTACACCTGGGATCTGGTAATTCAATTTATTCTATTCGGGGTGATATGGATTTCTAAGAAATTATGATAATATATATAATATATAATAAATAAGTAAAGCATTAAGAGTGAGGTCAGGTAATTTCGTTTAATCTGTTGGGGGTGATGTGGATTAGAATAAATTTTAATAATAACAGTACATAGTTTGTTGTTGTCCAGAGTACAAGCATACGAAGTGAGATCGACTGGAGAATTTGCATTCAATTTCCAAAAGACCTCAATTAGGACCATTATCAATAAACGAAAAGACAGTGATTCTTAATTGTTTTAAATCATGGAAACATAATCATACTAGTGCAAGTGTTGGCGAAATAGTGGAACAATATACTATAGTGCTGGGTGTTGTAAAATCAACTGTATATAAAATAATACAAGGATCCAGAAACGCTAAAATCACATATGAAATCTTCAAGTCGACCAACATTTGAAAACTAAGGAAATTTGAAGCAAGGAATAAGACGTAAAGTACACGCCTTCTTTTTTAACAAGGAAATTCCAACATTAGATAAAATTTTTGTTAAGGTCCGAGAAGACCCGGTTTATCAAAAAATGAGCCGAAACATCCTCTGCAAAATTTTAAAACAACTTGATTTCCAATGGAAAAAGCATTCTAGGAAATCTATTTTAAGAGACAGCAAAAAAATCAAGAGGGATGGTCAACGGATTTCAATCCGCTCCTAGGAAAAGCCCGTCGGCTCATTATCACACACATCGAAGTTCAGCAGGATTTGTTGAAGATGGCTTGTTAACCTTCGAATCTGAACTACTCAATATATATCACCACTACACCAAACACTTTATTTTTGCGCTCGACACGCGTTTCGCTAACCATGTTAGCTTCATCAGGAGCGATGATTGACTAAAGCTACACTACAAATCTACCTTATTTATACTTAGCCTAACCCTTGAATTACTCAAGCGGAACTAATGACATAGGCAAGGCCGTCAGTTCCGGTCAAATAACCAGTAGAGGGGACGATAAGGAATAAGCCCTCTGTCTTTATCTAAACTACTTTTACTTTCATTAATTCCACTTTTCTCACAATTAGGAATCTTATCTTTGGGATTTCCTAAGATATTCCTCAGATTGTCTGATGACTTATAGACTAAGGTGAGGCCTACCTTATTAAATACCTTATTGAGTCCCTTGCTATATTTCGGATTATATGGTATGGAGACATACTTGGTGTTATTTTCTTCGCGTGTAAAAAAGTTGAGAACAAAGGACAATTGCCTTTTCTAGATAAGATTCCTAATTTTGAGAAAAGTGGAATTTATGAAATTAGTTGTAATGATTGTGACAAAAAGTATGTTGGGCAAACTAAAAGGTCAATTAAAACACGATTTAAAGAACATTTAACACACTTAAAATACAGTAGAAGAGAAAAGTGTAGCATTGCCGAACATGCCCTTGAAGCTGATCATACTGAAACATTAGATAATCTAAGATTAATAAAAAATGTATCTGATAGGAGATTGTTGAACGCATACGAAAGTATGGAAATCGTAAAATGTAAAAGTAGTTTAAATAAATACAGAGGGCCTATTCCTTATAGTCCCCTCTACTGGTTACTTGACCGGAACTGACGGCCTTACCTCTGTCATTAGTTCCGCTTGAGTAATTCAAGGGTTAGGCTAAGTATTAATAGGGTAGATTTGTAGTGTAGCTTTAATCAATCATCGCTCCTGATGAAGCTAACATGGTTAGCGAAATACGCGTCGAGTGCAAAAATAAAGTGTTTGGTGTAGTGGTGATATATACTGAGTAGTATCATCGTGCTAAAGCTTTCACATTCCCAACTTAGTTCGAATCTAAATTCGGAGGAGATTATCATGAGGACATAGACACTGACGTCTTTGAAGAATAGTTTTCTCAAATGTTAGATTTGATTCCAGTAAACTCGATTATTGTTATGAACAACGCGACTACAAGAACAACTACCAACAAGTACTTGGCGTAAAATGGATCTATTGGAGTGGTTACGCCCAAAAAATATCAGAATTCCGGATAATGCAGTGAAAAGAGAAATTTTAGATTTAGCCAGTAATAACAAAAAAAAATTTTAAAAGGTACGTTGTAGATGAACTAGCAGCTTCACGTGGTATAACAGTACTACGACTTCTTCCTTATTATTGTGAATTAAATCCGATAAAATTGATATCGGCCCTAGTAAAGGGGAAAATCACAAGAAACAATACAATATTTAAAATGGCGGATATCAAGTCCTTATTTGGTGATGCGATAAGTAATGTGAAAATGGAGAACTAGAAAAAATGTGTAAATCACGTTATTGGAGAAGAAAAGAAAATGTGGAAATTGGATAACATTATTGACCAAATAATTGATCCGATAATTGTTAATGTTGACCAAAGTTCTTCTAAGTCTGATATGGAATAGCTTATTTTAATAGCTTGTACCGTTGGAATAGGCAGCAACCTCATATACTTAATTATTTTCCTATTCGTACTTTATTTTTGTTTCTTAGAGTTAATTATTAGTTCCTATATTTTAATTATTCTAATAAAACTAGTTATGCCCTCGGCTCCGCTCGCCTGGACTTTATTCACTACTATCGTCACTGCTTCCTTATATTACCAAACATAATAAAATATCTGCCATTATTTCCCCTTATCTCCCATTATTTCTCCTTATCTCCCATTAGCTCTACGTAATTTCCATTATCTAGGTTTATCTCTGCTCATCTCCCATTATTTCTCCTCATCTCCCATTATCTCACCTTATCTCTCATTATCTGCTCGTATCTCGCAATATCTCTGCTTATCTCCCATTATTTATACTTATCTCCCATTATCTAGGCTTATATCGAATTATATATAACATATGTATAAATTTATAAAAACACGCAAATCGGATAAGTGATAGCGCACTAACGGACAGACAGAAAGACGTTGCATTTTATATATATTATATTCTTTGCAACATGATATTGTTCCATATTTAATGGTTTTGGCAGTGTATTGCAAGAGAACGCGCTAACGGTAACCTTTTTTCCAACTTGATTCACTATTATCGTCAGTGCTTATTCTTTATGTTACCTAACGCAATAAAATATATCCTATAACCTAGCCAGAGAATATATGTATGTTTAAAAAAAAAAGTACGTAACGCACTAACGGACAGACAGACAGAGAGACGTTGCATTTTATTTATATTATAGATAGATAACCTGGCCAGAGAACATATGTATGTTTTTTAAAAAAAAAGCATTTTATATATATTATAGATAGAAGATTATAGATAACCTGGCCAGAGAATAAATGTATGAATTAAAAGAAAAACCACGTAAATCGGATAAGTGGTTCTCGGGTGATAAACGGACAGACAGACAGAGAGACGTTGCATTTTATGTATATTATATATATCCTTTGCTACATGATATTGTTCCATATTTAGTGGTTTAGGCAGTGTATTGCAAGAGAACGCGCTAGCGGCAAACTTTTTCCCGATATGGCCAAAGAACATATGTATGTTTAAAAAGAAAAAGTACGTAAATCGGATAAATGGTTCTGCAGTGATAAGCGTACTATCAGACAGAGATACGTTGCATTTTATATATATTATAGATGTACTAAAAATATATATATATATATATGTATATATATATATATATATATATATATATATATATATATATATATATATATATATATAACCTGGTCAGAGAACATATGTATGAATTTAAATAATCACGTAAATCGGATAAGTGGTTCTCGAGGGATAAACGCACTAACGGACAGACAGAGAGACGTTGCATTTTATATATATTATAGATATAGATTATTATATTATGGTTATTATATAACCTGGCCAAAAGAATACCATATATGTATGAGTTTAAAAAAAGACACGTAAATCGGATAAGTGGTTCTCGCGTGATAAACGCACTAATGGACAGACAGACAGATAGAGAGACATTGCATTTTATATATGTTATAGATTATAGATATTCTCTGCTACATAATATTGTTCCATATTTAATAGTTTAGGCTGTGTATTGCAAGGGAACGCGCTAGCGGCAAACTTTTTTTCCGACTTCATTCACTATTATCGTCACTGCTCATCCCTTATGCTACCTATCGTAATAAAATATAGCCTATAATCTGGCCAGAGAACATATGTATGTTTAAAAAAAAAAGTACGTAAATCGGATAAGTGGTTTTCCAGTGATAAGCGCACTAACAGACAGATAGACAGACAGACGGACAGATAGAGAGACGTTGCATTTTATACATATCACTGGTTTACAGCCAAAAAATACCAAGAACGCCACATGCCTAGAAAAGTTAATTGGGACCTCCTGAACACGAAAAACGCTATAATTTTTTTTTTTTTAAGTACCGTTTTTTAGATAACGGTACTTTTGTGTTTTTCGGTGTATGGTCCCACTCAAACCCTTATGGAGCCCAACCGAAAAGTCCGATCGAGATAAATGTCATACCGTTGGAAAGGCAACTAAATGCCTTTTCCGGCGGTATACTATAAATTTCTATGTGACAAGAAGTGGCTGAGTTATAACACCTCAAAGTTCAAAATTTGCCTATTTTTTACGTTTTTTTTCAAAATTTTTCATTTTTATTTGGTTTTTTTTCTACGTTATTGTAAAGATCTGGAATGTTTTATTTTTTTACCAAGTAGTTTATTTAATAACCAACATTTTAAACGTAATTTGAAAAAAAAAGGATGAAAAATAAAGTTTTTATTAAGGATTTTGTGGAACGACAATATTTTCATTTTCATTGCTCACACGCTATATTCGGCGTAAATTAAAAAAATTTAAATTAAAATGACGAGCGACTTGAATTTTTTCCGTTTTTTTTCGGATGTATCTTCGCGAATGAGGAACCAACAATAGTCTGCCATCATTTGTTCATCCCACCAGCCCTTGTAACGTCTCTCGATTTCTTGCATTTCCTGGTGAAATCTTTCACCCTGCTCATCACTTTCGGATCCCAAGTTCATGGGGAAAATATCCAAATGACTGAATAAAAAGTGTAGTTTAGGTGTCATATTTGAACCTAAAAGTTAAAAAGAATAAATTTCAAATAATTTTCAAATGATAACGGCCTTTTTGATATACATGCTTTCACTCAACGCTTACCAATGGCATTGAATTTTTGCAGTAATGTATCGATCTTCTCAGCGTAATCAGGACTTCTGTAGTTTCCCAAAAAGTTGTAAACGATGTCCTGGAATGCTTCCCATGCCTCCAAATGAGCTGGACCTAAACACTCATTAAATGCTTGGTCACCGTACAGAGCCCGAATTTGAGGTCCATCAAATATACCAGCTTCAATTTTGCTCGCTGTGGCTCTCGGAAATTTTTGTTTAAGGTAATTCATGGCAAGACTGTCTTTTGGCAACGTTTTCACAATATTTGTAAATAACCCAAGCTTAATATGTAGTGGAGGAAGTATTATCTTCTCCTGAGGAATGAGTGGGTCATTTTTAATATTGTACTCTCCGTGCGTACGCCCACTTCGTTCGGGCCAAACTTTTCGGATGTAGTGATTCTGACGGTCACGGCTGTCCCATAGACATAGAAAACTGGGAAACTTCGTATTGCCCCCTTGCAATCCAGATAGTATGGCAACTAATTTAAAATCAGAGCAAACTTTCCATTGATGTTGGTCATATTGTATGAGAGCGAGAAGTTCTTTCATTGCTTCATATGTTTCCTTTATGTATTTTCCATATCCGATTGGAATTGATGGTTTCGTATTCCCTTTATGAAGCAAGACTGCCTTCAAACTATCCTTGCCTCCATCCAGAAAAAGACGCCATTCCACTGGGTCATAACTTTGTTGGAGAGCATTGAAAAGACCACGTATGTTGGCACAAAAACAAAAGTTTCCCGTTTTTGCGAAAAAAACTGCAAGTTGTTTGCTACGATCACGGTAATATGTAACACGTGTCTCAGGAGCACAATATCCCCACTGTTGCAATCGCGATGCAAGTAATTCAGATTTCGATTTCGGCAAATACAAATCTCGGCACAAATCATTAAGCTCGGCCTGAGTAAGTAAATGGGGTTTCTTATTTGATTGCATTTCTGATTCACTGCACTCATCTGATGAATCACTTATTGTTGTTCTTTTTCGTATTTTTGTGGGCTCTGCTACAATCAGCTGCGGTTTGGGGCACGATACTGAGTGCGGCACTGGCAGCGTCACCGAGCTAACAACTGGATAAACTGGTTCAATTCTACGTCCGACAGCCTTTTCCGTTAAACAGAAATAACAATCTGTTGTATGACTGATCGGGTTTCTCCATTGCATTGGCTTTCCAAATGTGAAGAAACACTCTTGACCCTTACCAATTTTATTTAATATTGTTCGGCAGTTGTTACATGCATTATTCGGTGTCCACGGTTTGTCCAGAGACGCAGGTCGAAAGCCGAAATACTTCTTATACGCTTCAGATAAATTTTTCGTATTCATTTTTCGCATCAAATGCTGTGATTTCTTTTTCACAAGAACTCCACAAACATAACAAAATTCGTTGGGATCGATTGAACACATTTTATTTTTTGCACGTACAAAGCCAAACTGTTTACTGTGATCAGATTCAAATTCTGATGGACGCCGAATATAGCGTGTGTCAGGGCTACCAACGTATACAGTGATTCAAATTCTGATGGACGCCGAATATAGCGTGTGTCAGGGCTACCAACGTATACAGTGATTCAAATTCTGATGGACGCCGAATATAGCGTGTGAGCAATGAAAATGAAAATATTGTCGTTCCACAAAATCCTTAATAAAAACTTTATTTTTCATCCTTTTTTTTTCAAATTACGTTTAAAAATGTTGGTTATTAAATAAACTACTTGGTAAAAAAATAAAACATTCCAGATCTTTACAATAACGTAGAAAAAAAAACCAAATAAAAATGAAAAATTTTGAAAAAAAAAACGTAAAAAATAGGCAAATTTTGAACTTTGAGGTGTTATAACTCAGCCACTTCTTGTCACATAGAAATTTATAGTATACCGCCGGAAAAGGCATTTAGTTGCCTTTCCAACGGTATGACATTTATCTCGATCGGACTTTTCGGTTGGGCTCCATAAGGGTTTGAGTGGGACCATACACCGAAAAACACAAAAGTACCGTTATCTAAAAAACGGTACTTAAAAAAAAAAAATTATAGTGTTTTTCGTGTTCAGGAGGTCCCAATTAACTTATCTAGGCATGTGGCGTTCTTGGTATTTTTCCAAATTAAAAATTTGTAAACCTGTGTTATAGATGTAATTAAATTAAAACATTTTTTTTAATTTTCCTATTGCCATCTTTTATACACGCCTATGATTACGTTATTGCCCCAGTTAACAATGGGTCGACAATGAACAGACCCAACAATTTACCTTATTATAAGGTGAGTCTACCTGAATTGAAGAGACTCAATACAAAATGGTAAATAATACACAAAATTTTAGTGTACCACCCTATCGTGGTTTTACATACTAAACTATCATTTATTATTCTACGCCTTTTAAAGATAAAGTATAAAGTTCTGAAAAAATAATTTCCATTTTCTGCAAACTTTCTTAATCACCCATTACATGTCTATATTTTAGATTGCAACAGTTTTGTAAATATTTTGTCTGCTCTCGGTGGTTAAAAAGATGGTTTTTCATTAAAGATACCTGCTTTGGCTATATGAATCCCGACACAGGCCTTATCAGATGTGTGGTTCTGTTCGATCAAGGTTTCGAAGTGGCTTCAGGAATGTACACCATGCCGCTTAATACGGGCTGGCAATTACAGACACTTTGTAGATCTTTACAGTTTAAGTGTAATACGCAGAGGACTAAGTAAAGAGTGGATTGCGGCGCTTAAGGAAACCGCGTCCACCACAGGTAGGGAGCAGTTTGATTTAATGTCCAATAGATCAGGGGTCGGCAACCTTTTAACTAAGGGGTGCCAGTTTTCATCCATACAATATTTTGCGTGCCGACATAGGTACTAACTACAACTAAAATTAACAAAAATTAACTTAAATTAATTTAAAATATTGCTTTTAGAAGGTTTAATTACAACAAAATTTTAACATTTAATAAATAATTTTGTTATACTAGTCCTAGGACCTAGTGTGAACCCTGTGCTTGAAGTTCTTTAGAGAGTTTGCTTATATCCGGTTCATGTCTGGTTATTTTCAGTGCCACACATGCTTCCGAGTTGTCTGTTGTCAGCCTGCTTCGGTACGGGTTTAAAATCACTCTCATATGGGAAAAAGCTGTTCACAGATATAGGATGATCCGAAAGCTGTAAGCATGGCAAAGGCTGCTTTCTTAAGACAAATAAATTTCTCTGGTAAACTCATCCAACAACTGAGTATCTCATTTGAATGGTTCTGGCAGTCACCTTCTAATACCCTTCTTATTTCTACAAATTTCATGTTCCATAACTCGGAGCTTTTAAATTCAATGTATTGAAGATCAAAATCATTAATGTCCATCCATGAGAAAAGAGATATGTCAAAGCAACTGCTGGAAAAATCCATTAAATCTGGTTTGATTAAAAAAGCGAACATAGGACCATGTTTATCAAAATCCTGACCCGTCTCGATAAACTCCTCTTTTAAATTAGTCATATATTTAAGAATTTCGTCTATTAGTGCACCATCGTCGATACTGGATATATAAGTTTTTAAATTTGGAAAATATTTATATGTGTTTGTAGTAATATCGCTGATAAATAAATCTATTTTTAATTTGAATGATTTCCAGGATTCGTATAAATCCAGAACTGTTTTGCCTGAACCTTGTAACTTTAAGTTGAGTTTACTGAGATGGTTTGTAATATCAGTAAGAAACATTAACATACAGATCCAGTTTTTATGTTCTAGTTGAGGATAAGCATCCACTTGATTTTTTTCCAACAAGAACGATTTAATTTCGCCCAGACATTGCACAAATCTAGAGAGCACTTTACCACGGCTGAGCCAGCGCACATTATTGTGCAATGGTATATCTGAATATGCACTTTCTAATTCCTGCAGAAACGCCTTAAATTGTCTATGGATCAGTGAAAAACGACCGACAATGTAGTTAACTATTTTAACCACCCTATCCATCACGGATTTTAAACTTCCAGCGGAGATTTTAGCGCACAAACTCTCTTGATGAATTATGCAATGAAAATTCAAAACTGATCGACCCATGCGTTCAATAAGAAGGGAAACAAATCCTTTGTCTCCCAATCATAGCAGGAGCGGCATCTGTCGTAACGCAAAATTTTTTATTTAAATCAATGTTCTGCTTTTCAAAATGTTTAACAAATTCTGAAAATATATCCTCTCCTCTTGTAGTTCCCTGCAATGGGAGCAGACAAATCAGCTCTTCATACACACTGCCATCATCGAAGTATCGCGCAACGATTGCCAGACTGGCAATGTCATTAATATCGACACTTTCATCCAATGCTACACTAAATACAAAACTCCGTTTTGATAGCGTCTCTCTGCTGTTTTTGGACATTTTGTGTCATTTCGGTAATTCGTCTCTCGATGGTCCGCGCCGAGGCCGATATATCCCTAATCCTGGCCAATATTGTATCCTTATTGGGCAAGTCGTCGAATAAAATCTCGCCAGTACTCAAAAACGTTTGCTTCATAAATTCTCCGTCAGTGAACTGCCTACCCTTTTGTGCCATCGATTGTGCAATTTTGAAACTGCATTCAGTTACCTGATTTTTTCCTTGGAAAACTTTGCTAAAGAATGTTGACTGTTTCTCGTATTGTTTACTTGCTCTTTGTATTGCCTCCCTTTTATCAGCGTTATCTTTAAATGATGATTCATGTTTTATCTGGAAATGTCGTTGAACACTAGATGTCCGGAAAACTACGTTTTCCCGACATAGGACACAAATGGCCCGATCGTTTTGATGTACAAAACCGTAATCTGTTATCCATGAAGTTTGAAATGATCGAACGTCTACCTTCTGTTTTTCTTCACGGCCATAACGCAACGTAATTTTAATTTTTAAACTTTTCGACGACTATTGACTGGAACGGATGTTACTTCTATACTAAATGATCCAAACGTGTAGCCGATTGCTATATATAGAAAAATAAGGTTTCCAGAAAATTCCAATAATTACATTTATTAAATTTCTTAGAACAAAAATTATTATCTACAACGCGCCCATTGCAATCAAAGGGCCGCCTAGAAGTTAAATCTAACAAAAACTAAAGTTTGGCAATATAAAAAGAGTTGCGGCGCGTGTCGGAACGATTGAAGTCAAGTCAAACAAAAACCGCCTTATAGCGGCTCTTTTGATCTGAATTGAGGACGTTTATTTGTGTTTTTGCCTAGGCTTATATTTTGAGGCTTGCCGTCTTTAATACTTGCCGAAATTAAAGCCAAACCAATACATTCAGTAAAATTTATAAATTACAAAATATATATTTTGTAGTTTTTGGTAATAATACCTAGTGACCTATATAATATATCGTTTTTGTTTGTATCGTTAAAGTAATACTGTCTTGATTATTTACTTAATTTCGAAACATGTCACAGATTACAGAATTAATGTGTGAACTTTGAATAGGTACGCGTGCCATTCAAAATTGCTTGGCGTGCCAGAGATGACACGCGTGCCATAGATTGCCGACCCCTGCAATAGATAATCACTTTGAATTATACAGGGTGTGTGTCCCAAAAATAAGTAGAATAAATCCGGAAAAAAATGTATTGCAGATCAAAGTACAAATTACTAAAATTCTTTAAAATAGCACCCTTGTGCATCAAAACACCGTTGCCAGCGCCTCTGCCAGTCGCAGTTCGCTTCCTGGAAGGCGTCGACGGGAACCTCGTTCAGGCACCTCGTCACAGTTTTTTTGACTTTATTTAGCGTTGCAGAATGGTTGCCTTTAAAGCTTCTTTTTTATGGAAATGAAAAGATATCCGGCGGTACCACATCAGCGCCGTAAGGCGGCTGGGGCAGCGTTGCCACCTTATGCTTGGCCAGGTACTCGGTTATGAGGAAGGCGGTATGGGACGGCGCGTTGTCGTGGTGCAGTCTCCACTTGGCAAAGATCTCCTTCCTTCCTGACGCGTTGCACTCTTTTCCGCAGCCTTTCGGGGGATTCCACGTAAAACTTACTGTTTAATTTTATTGCGTATATTGCTCCATGGAACGTATCATCATGAATTCGTGACGTGACCCTCGAACAGGGGTCCAGTCTAGCCGCGATCCGCACACTGTAACGGCCCGCACGCAAATGACGCGGGTCGTATTGCTTTCCCAAGACCTCCCACCACAAATCGCCCCACTCCTGCCGTCCACGTTGGTTGGAAAAAATCATTCTACTTATTTTTGGGACAGATCATGTATATGGAAATTATTATGGGTTCTTTTTTTTGGTAACTGATTTTTTTTTAGCGAGAGATTTCATCAATCCTAACCCTAACCATTCGTTCGCTCCCGTTAGGATTAACACAACAGCTTCTTGGTTCGTCGATGGTTCCTCTTATATGGCAGCCGTGGCAGACGCCATAGAAAATGCAAAAGAAGAAATATTCATAACTGATTGGTGGTTGAGTCCGGAAATATATTTAAGAAGACCGGCTATATGTGGCGAGGCTGGAAGGTTAGATAAGATGCTTCAGCAGAAAGCGGTAAGATTTAAAAAGTCAGGCCCGATTGGACATGAGCTGCTTCCACTTACTATTACTTAACCTCATACCGTAGCAGCATTGCCATTTATATTAATTAATTTTAGTAGCTGGGTATACGAAGGTGGATTGATAAGTCTAGTAAATTTCTAAGTAATGGCGAGAAATTTTGCTAAGCTGCATGACTATTGGTAAGCGTGATTTGTGTAAAAGTGAAAATATTTTTATTTAAAAGAGTGGACTGCGGCCCAGACAGAAACTAAACTGAGGGAAGTTCATGGGGATTCTGCACCAGCACTCGAGACCATTTATTACTGGATAAATGAATTTAAACGTGGCCGTACGAGCATTGCAGGTGCTGCACGTTCAGGACTCTCAATTGAGGGTTCTTATGAAGAAATGGACGATAAAATTTATATCATGTTGGAAGATCGTCGCATTATGCGTCGTGAGGTTGCAGAGGTGGTAGGCATCTGAAATGAACGAATACATAACATGAAATTCTAAAAATGAAAGAGCTGAATGTGCGATGGGTGCCACGTTTGTTGGCTCCATGCCAAAAAATGCACGAGAAAGGACATTTCACAATTCTGTTTGGAAAATTTGCATCGTAATCCGAAGGATTTCTAGCGTCGTTTTGTGACGGTAAATGAAACGTGGATCAACCATTGCACCCCGGAGACAAAACAGAATCCCAAACAGTGGACCGGCGAAGGTGAAAATGCACCGAAAAAAGCGAAAACAGTTTTATAAGCGGGAAAAGTGATGGCAACGGTTGTTTAGGACTCACAGGGTATCATCTTGATTGACTATTTCGAAAAGGGTGAAACAGTGACTGGCTGTTATTACGCAACGTTGTTGGACTGTTAGCATAGTGAATTTGAGCAGAAGCGACCAAAATTAATACGCAAAAATTGCTCCTTCTCCAGGACAATACGCCTACTCACATATCTTCCTTTGTAATAGCAAAAGTGGACGAACTGAGCTTTGAAATAGTTTCCCACCGACCCTATTACCAAGATTAGGCACCAAGTGACTTTTTTGTTTTCTAACCTCAGAAATTGACTTGGCTGGACGAAATTTTCATCGAATAAAGGGGTTATCTGAGCTGTAAACTAGTATTATGCACAGTTCGAAACAATTGTTTTTCTGAGGGAATAAAAAAAGTTAAATATGGCCGGACCAAATGTATTGAGCTCAATGGAGATTATATTAAGAAATAAATTTTTTGTTTTTGCAAATAAAATTATTTACGTTGTTTTTTATGACACTTTTCAATCCACCTTTGTACAGGGAGTAAAGTTCATTATCTCATTTGTTTTGGGAATGACGAAAAAAATGTTAAATACAGTAGTTTTAGGGAATGTTAAGGTGCTCAGTTTAAAACTATTTTTGAGTATACAGGGTACTTCAAAAAATTGTGGCCGATATACATACATTTTTTAAATGGAACATCCTATTTTCTAATTCATTTTTAAATTCTGCGTTAAATTTTATAATTTTTTTATTAGTAATGTTAATTAATAATAATTATACATATATATATATATATATATATATATATATATATATATATATATATATATATATATAATATATATATATATATATATATATATATATATATATATATATATATATATATATATATATATATAAATAATATATATATATATATATATATATATATATATATATATATATATATTTATATTTTATCTTTTTTTTCATCTCCATAGAACGCGCGTACCAATTAAGCGTATTCCACCTTCAAAAATAATGGCGCTACTGACAATTTTTTACAAAACTGAAAACTAGTATTTTTTTTAATAAAAATTGAAATATTAGAAAACTACTAGGTTTAGATATATATATATATATATATATATATATATATATATATATATATATATATATATATATATATATATATATATATATATATATGTATATATATATATATATATATGTATATATATATATATATATATATATATATATATATATATATATATATATATATATATATATATATATATACATATATATACATATATATATATATATATATATATATATATATATATATATATATATATATATAATATATATATATATATATATATATATATATATATATATATATATATATATTTATATTTATATATATATATATATATATATATATATATATATGTATATATATGTATATATATATATATATATATATATATATATATATATATATATACATATATATATATATATATATATACATATATATATATATATATATACATATATATATATATATATATATATAATATATATATATATATAATATATATATATATATATATATATATATATCTATCTAAACCTAGTAGTTTTCTAATATTTCAATTTTTATTAAAAAAAATACTAGTTTTCAGTTTTGTAAAAAATTGTCAGTAGCGCCATTATTTTTGAAGGTGGAATACGCTTAATTGGTACGCGCGTTCTATGGAGATGAAAAAAAAAGATATATGTAAAGAAATTTGAGTTAGATGATACAGGGTGTTCAAAATAAATTTATACATTTCGACTATTTTATATTGAAAAATCTCAAATTTTTTAAATGGCACACTATTATTTTACTTTTATTAAGTATGTCATATACCTATTTCTAATAGTTTTCGATTTATTTTAAATTTTTTCAACTTTTACCCTTGTTTTTAATACACTTACACTATAAAATCATAGTTACCAAACAAAACAAAAATGTAGACATTGTCAAATTTTGACATGTGTAGTAAGCAAGTAAAAATAGTTTAATTGGTTGTAATAAGTGACGTATAAAGGTAATAGTTATGGTTTTTTTTCTAAAAATGAATTAATTGATATAGTTTATATACCGGGCGAGGCGGGAAAAAATTGTCTTTTGGCAGTAAGGCTTTACGGAGCGAAGTACACTAATAGACGTATACCATCTAGAAAATCTTTTCAGTGCTTAATGGAACGGTTTGATGGTAGTAGTAGCGTTGAGTATATGAAACGGAAAGTAGTAACCAGAATGCTACCAATGAGGAAAAAGAAATGGAGATTTTACTTCATATTGACGATAATCCCCAGTTCAGCAGCCCTCAACTAGCTGACTTATCTGACACATCCCAATCCCTTTCATATGGAACTACACCAAGAACTTCAAGACCGTGATTTTGAACGACGAGTAAACTTTTGTACAACCATGAATGAAGCAATAGAGGCCGATCCAAATTTCTTATCCAAAATAATGTTTTCTGATGAAGCTATTTTTTCGCAGTAATAGAGCAGTTAACAGCCATAACATGGATTATTATTCAACAGTTAATCCATTTTGGATCCGGACAGTTCAAAACCAAAACCACTGGTCGCTTAATGTATGGCGTGGAATATTAAATT
Source organism: Pachyrhynchus sulphureomaculatus (assembly GCA_019049505.1). Taxonomy (NCBI): domain Eukaryota; kingdom Metazoa; phylum Arthropoda; class Insecta; order Coleoptera; family Curculionidae; genus Pachyrhynchus; species Pachyrhynchus sulphureomaculatus. The sequence continues at coordinate 8,275,639 of CM032449.1, forward strand.
TTCAAATTATTGGTCCATATTTTTTCCGCGAACCGCTTAACAGACCTAGATATCTAAATTTTTTGCAAAACGAATTACCCCAGCTTCTTGAAGAAGTTAATAGCTTTGAAAGGGAACAAATGTGGATTCAACAAATTCCACAAAAATGGATCGGTAGGGATGGATTCTTTCAGTGGCCCCCTCGTTCAGGTGACTTAACACCTTTAGACTTCTTTTTGTGGGGTTACATTAAAGATCGTGTTTATGTGAATCCCCCTACAATACCAGTAGACATGGAAAATTGGATACGGGATGCGTGCAGGACAATAACACCCTTTATGCTAAGGAAAGTGAAGGAAAATATAGTAAAACGACTAAACATGTGTATTCAAGTAGACGGGCATATTTTTGAACATTTATTACATCATAATAATTAATCATTAGACAAGTTAAACTATATTAAAATTATTATTAACTGTTTGTTTATGTTTTCACAATAGCGTAATTGTATTAAAAACAAGGGTAAAAATTGAGAAATTCAAAATAAATCGAAAACTATTAGAAATAGGTATATGACATACTTAATGAAAGTTGGAGGGTTTTGTAAAATCTATCAGAAAAAATAGTAATATACACGGTGTGCCATTTAAAAAAATTGAGATTTTTCATTTCAAAATAGTCGAAATGCATAAATTTATTTTGACCACCCTGTAGCATCTAACTCAAATTTCTTTACATATATCTTTTTTTTCATCTCTATAGAACGCTCATACCAATTATAAGTATTCCATCTTCAGAAACAATGGCGCTACTGGCAATTTTTTTTACAAAACTGAAAACTAGTATTTAAAAAAAAAAAATCAAAATATTAGAAAAACTACTGGGTTTAGGTATATAACATTATTAATAAAAAAGTTATACAATTTTACGTAGAAATTTAAAAGTAAATTAGAAAATAGGATTTTAATTTTTAATAATTTAAAAAAACACGTTATATCGGTCGCACTTTGTTGAAGTACCCTGTATACTTAAAAAATAATTTTAAACTGCGCACCTTAACATTCCCTAAAACTATTGTATTTAACATTTTTTCGTCATTCCCGAAACAAATGAGATAATGAGCTTTACTCTATCGTTGACTCACCCTGTACTTCGTTTGCACTTTTTCGAAGGATAAGCAGGGAGATTTTAATAATGCTGGCAATTAGAAATTACTTAACTGATGTACATACTTTCTCTTACTTTTCACTAGCTTTTAATGGTTCTATTGCTGTAAGTGGGACATTGGCGCTCCCCTCGTTAGTGTCATGCATATTGTCAATTAAAACTGTTTAAAATGGTTTCAGAATTTGTGCTTAAATTGACTTTTTAAATTATATATAAAAAGGGTTAATGTTAAGTTGATTAAACTAGTCATATTTAACAGTTTTTGACAAAATTCTCTTTGTGTTATAGGAAGATGGAATAAAAGTTTACGTCCTGCTTTACAAGGAAGTAGAGTTAGCCCTGGGTCTAAACAGTTTTTATAGTAAACAAACATTACAAGATTTGCACAAAAATATAAAAGTTCTACGCCATCCAGATCACGCTAAAGCTGGTATATTTTTGTGGGCACATCACGAAAAAAATAGTCGTTGTTGATCAGACTTACGCGTTTGTTGGTGGTATTGATTTGTGTTATGGTAGGTGGGATGATGCGGAACACAGGTAAGAATTTGGTTCGGTTAGAAGTTAAATTAGTATCATTTATAAGGTTTTGTTTTCGGATAACCTAAAATATTCATTAATAAAATCATAATTTAACAAAAACCTGGAAGAAATTCTATCTTGCTGTGACGATAACCAAGTCTCGAAAGCTGGGAATATTATTTCGAACTAGAAAAAGTTACGCGCCACAACAACCTTTAAACCTGGACAAAGCTCAAATTCGAGTAACGATGGAATACTACTCTCATGTTTGAAGTTCTACTCCAAAACATATGCTGCATTTATCAGAGTCTATTCAGAAGAGAGCTGCTCGCCTGATCAGAGAACTAGAACTCACTAGCAACTTTAACTCCTTGGAACATGGAAGAGCAGTTGGCGACTTGAGTTTAGTCTACAAGTATTGTCATGGATAGTGTGCGCATTTTTCATGCAATTTTCGATTTTTGGCGCCATATTGGATCCGCCATGTTGGTATTACATAATATTATGTTTGTTATTATTTCAATATTACTTTTTTCAAAAGGGCCACGTTGCTGCGAAAGTTTACTTTTCAACGAAGAAGTTGACACCCTTGAATTTTTTTTTCATTAATTTTATTTTTGGGTATGGGTGTGGGCCCGTTATATGTATATATATTTATAATACATTAAAATTCCGGGTTCCAATCCGTTCTTCAACACTGAATTTGCACGAGTTTCGCCAAAATCTCATTTGGGATTTTCAAATACTCTTGCTGCTACTGCTACTCAATACTGTGATCTTGTTGCTGCTGGCGCTCGAAGCTAACTGGCAGTTACAAGATCACAGTATCGAGTAGCAGCAGCAGCAAGAGCACTTAAAAATGCCAAATGAGATTTTGGCGGTCATGCAAATTCATTGTTAGACGAACGGATATATATATATATATATATATATATATATATATATATATATATATATATATATATATATATATATATATATGTATGTACCAGGTGTACAAGTATGAAATGCGGATTTCAAACAACAGATGGTGCCCCAATGCAGTCTGTGCTATAAAGATTTGACACTGCGCCATTTTGTTGTGTCATCAACAAGTGTCAGATGCGCACGAGTGATAAATTGGAAAAGTATGTGCATAGTGTTGTGTTGTGTGTTCAATATGTCGAAATTTATACCAAACAAAGAGCATTCGCCGATAGCATTAATTTTTTTGTTTTCATTAGAAGAAAACTGCTGTTGAATCATACCGATTACTTCGAGAAGCTTATGGTGAACATGCTCCATCGCAAGATACGTGTGAACGATGGTTTTGGGGTTTCAAAAGTGGTGACTTCGATGTTGCAGACAAGGAACGTGGAACGCCGCCAAAAAAATACGAAGATGTGGAATTGCAAGCATTGTTGGACGAAGATGACACACAAACAAGCAATTGGGCGTTAGTCAACAAGCTGTTTCCAATCGGCTACGAGAGATGGGAAAGATTCAGAAGATCGGTAGATGGGTACCACATGAGTTGAACGACAGGCAAACGGAAAAGCGCAAAAACACGTGTGACATTTTGCTCGCTCGGTACAAACGGGAGTCGTTTTGCATCGTATAGTTACAGGGGATGAAAAGTGGATTTATTTTGAGAATCCCAAGCGCAAAAAATCATGGGTAGACCCAGGCGCACCATCCACATCGACCACAAGACCGAATCGCTTTGGCAGAAAGACGATGCTCTATTTTTGGTGGGACTGAAGGGCGTGCTATTATGAGCTGTTAAAACCTAGGGAAGCGGTTAATACTAAACGTTACCAACAACAATTGACCGTTTTGAACCGTTCGCTGCTTGAAAAAAGGCCAGAATACCGAAAGAGGCAACACAAAGTCATTTTTCTTCATGACAATGCTCCATCACGTACAGCAAAACCAGTTCGCGACACGTTGGGAACACTCAGTATGTATATTATATATGTATGTATATGTATGTACATAGAAAGCACATTTTTTTAAGTAAAATACCGTACATGACCGCTGCAGCGTTGCGGTCTCCGTTCCGCGCGTGCGCGCTGAATACCTGTATATATTGACTAGCCACAGGCGCCTTTACTATCCCGCAGATTGTGAAGTACGCGCTGTAATTCCTTTCTTAAATGCGAGAGAGATAGAAGCGGCGGAAAGTCCTCGGCACGTTAGTGAAGTGTATAGCGAAAACGCTATGAGCGGTGGAATGGTAAGAAAGTGAGTAAGACCATTTAAAGATGGCCGTAGAAACGTGCACGATGAGGGACGAACTGGGCGACCGTCCGTTACTAATGATCACCTGGTGTGGAAAGTTCACAAAAAAGTTCCTGAAAACAGACGGTTTTCGATTTTGTGTGTTATATTTTATATTATCTAATGGGTTTCAAGAAATGATTGAAATTGTGGCAGAATGCTTAAATTATTAGAACTTGTGACAGAACGCCCGTGCTGCAATGGTTTTGCAAATCAGGCGGCAGATTTCTATGAGGATCGCATACAGACGCTGGTCTTACAATACGACAAATGCCTTAATATAGATGGAAATCATGTTGAAAAGTAGATTAACCCTTACTTGACATACTGAGGTGCAACGCACCCCAGACTTTTTTACGCTAAATTTGAAGTACCTAAACTTAAGGTGGGAAGGTTTGTAGCGACATCTATCTATAGTTCGAGGGTGCCGCTACTCCCTTAAGCGAAGGGCATTATTTTGGAACCGTTAGTTTGACTGTAGCAGTTAAGCAAAGTGGAGTGGTGCTCAAATCCACCCCAGTGTGTTAAATAACGTTGTTTTTGTGAAATTTAATTTATTTTTTCGTTGCGTTTCGATATCAATTACAAGTTGTAAATAACTGGAACTGTGAGGAAAAATAAGCTAGAGTTTCCTTAACATTGAAGGGCATTATAATGCAACGAAAGAAGGGACAGATAACTTTGTAAAGCTTTGTTATTCTTATACTGTGAGCGGAAAGACGAATAGGTGACCGATTAGACATTTTTATGGAATATTAGACCAGTCTCGAAAAACTACACATTTATCTCGTGACACCGTATTTGCAACAGAGATACGCGACAGCAACGCAACAAAAATATATAAAACTCGGTATCGAGGGAATTTTGAAAATAGATGTTGCATCTGATCGACCTTTGCAGCGTATTGAGCTTGGCAAACAACAGCAATGCTTATTGTGTACAAGAAAAGAAGATAAAGAAAACCAGAAGAGTTTCTTCTGCCTGCTATCGTCCTTTTTGTCAAGGTCACAGCCACTACATTTGTAATAGTTGCGCCAGCGTGTAATTAATTAAAATGAATAAAAACTAATTTTAATGCTTATTTTTTATAAGTCATAACATGTTTTTTTTATTTTCAATATAAAAATCTTGTAAAAATTAGATTTAACACAGCATTACAGCATCTTTTCATAATAATACAAAAATAATTTTTTCACAAAACTTCATTTCTCAGAATAAATACCTTTTTTTAAAGGACGACTAAACTACTTCTTCTTAAAGTAATACATCTTGAGATTACTGAGTTAAATTTTTAGTTTTTTATATGAAAAAAATAAAAAAGTTATGTTTTTTTTAGTAAAATCAGCCATTTTTTCACTTTTTTTTTTTTTTTTTTTTTTTTATTGTTTTTTTTTAAACTTAATTTTATGCTAAATAACTTTTTAAAGTAATTTTCAAGTCAAAATATTTAATAATTAATTGGTTATAACAATTTTTGTCGCTGTTAAAAAAATGGCCTTGTGTTTTTTTAGTATCAAAACGGCACTTACTTTAAAAAGAATATATATATATATATATATATATATATATATATATATATATATATATATATATATATATATATATATATATAGGTATATATATTTATGTATATATATTTATGTATATATATTTATGTATATATATTTATGTATATATATTTATGTATATATATTTATGTATATATATTATATATATATATATATTTATATATATATATATTTATATATATATATATATATATATATATATATATATATATATATATATATATATATATATATATATATATATATATATATATATATATATATATATATATATATATATATATATATATATATATATATATATATATATATATATATATATATATATATATATATATATATATATATATATATATATATATATATATATATATATTTATATATATATATATATATATATATATATATATATATATATTTATATATATATATATATATATATATATATATATATATATATATATATATATATATGGCATTATTTGTCAAGCGGAACACCCTTCTCTCCATTACAGATTTTAAGACGGGAGGATCTGTAGGGGCTCAAAATTTTCGTCAAGACGTGTACTTTAAAATTCCGTTTGGCGATTTTTGAAATTCAATATGGCGTCGCAACATGGCGGCCATAATCAACCAAAAGGTGACTTTTAACAAAAAAAGTTGCTTAAATTTATGATAAACATTTAGTTTAAAGTGTAAAATGGAAAAACCAGTTGTTTTTTCATATTTTGGGTGTGCCGATTGTAAATTCAATTACAAAAATACAATTTAACATCTGTAAACTACCAAACCCACTGTCAAAATACCCAAAATAATATCGAACCCGTGTTTTACGTTAAATATGGAGTTTACCGATATTATTATATTTTCGGGTTACTGATTACGAATATGATCTGAGAATTACAAAATTGACAGCTACCAACTGCCAAGTCCACTGCCAAAACTGACATAATAGAAAACCGAGTTTTACGTTTAATATCGATTTTATTCCCAATTATCATGTTTTTGAGGTCATTTATTATAAATTGATTGTAATTTGACAAAATAAAAAAATTGACAGCTACCGACTGCCGAAACTGCCAAAGTAATAAAAGAAGCGGGGTATTTGAAATACTTAGATAGGAAACTTTACATCAAAATTAGCAGTATTTAAGCTTAATTTTCCAATAGTTAATTTAGATGTGATTTTAGCAAGTTTATCCTGTACTTCGAAATCAGCCTCCTTGCAAAAAAAATTAATTGACAGTGAAATTCGTAATTAATGAAAACGTCAGCTTTTATGTTATTGTGGCAGTTTTGACAGTACATTTGGCAGTTGGAAGCTGTCAGTTTTGTAATTCCTATGTCATACAGTATTGGCTTTACCACGTTATAGACAAAGGCAACCAAATAACTTACAGTAAAATCCATATTTAACTCGTTGCCAGTGTGTTTTTGTTAGTATTCACCATTGATTTGGGAATTGTAATTTTGACATCATATTCGTAAACAGTGGGAGTAAAATTCGTATTCAACTTAGACCCCGCTTCTTTTATTACTTTGGCAGTTTCGGCAGTCGGTAGCTGTCAATTTACATCAATTGTCAAATTACAATCAATTTATAATAAATGACCTCAAAAACATGATAATTGTGAATAAAATCGATATTAAACGTAAAACCCGGTTTTCAAGTTATTATATTAGTTTTGATAGTGGATTTAGCAGTTGGTAGCTGTCAATTTTGTAACTCTCAGATCATATTTGTAATCAGTAACCCGAAAATATAATAATTCTCGGTAAACTCCGTATTTAACGTAAAACTCGGATTTGATGTTATTTTGGGTGTTTTGACAGGGGGTTTGGCAGTTGACAGATGTCAAATTGCATTTTTGTAATTAAATTTATAATCGGCACACCCAAAATATGAAAAAACAACTGATTTTTCCATTTTTACACTTTAAATTAAATGTTTATCATAAATTTAAGTAACTTTTTTTTGTTAAAAGTCACCTTTTGGTGGATTATGGCCGCCCTGTTGCGACGCCATATTGAATTTCAAAAATCGCCAAACGGAATTTTAAAGTACACGTCTTGACGAAAATTTTGAGCCCCTACAGATCTTCCCATTTTAAAATCTGTAATGGAGAGAAGGGTGTCCCGCTTGACAAATAATGCCTCATATATATATATATATATATATATATATATATATATATATATATATATATATATATATATATATATATATTATATATTATATATATATATATATATATATATATATATATATATATATATATATATATATATATATATATATATATATATAATATTATATATATATATAATATATTATATATATATATATATATATATATATATATATATATATATATATATATATATATATATATATAATATTCTTAAGGTAACCTGAGCCATCCGTATTACATATCTTTATTTTTAGATTAACCGATCTAGGTAGTATGACGCCGTCCATGGACACATCCACTTTAAGAAAGAAGACGTCCACTGCACCGGGTGGTGACGCCATCTATCCAATACCAGTGCCTTATTATAAACAGACTCCACTTCCGGTGGTACAGGAACCTACGAATCAAACTGATGACGTCCTTCCGAATCCCGACATACTGCCGCAATTAGAACCTGGTGATATGCTGTTAATGCCTACAAGGTAAGATATTTCTTTTTTGTCTACAGCTATGTATTAATACGAGGTATATTCGGAAAGTAAGGTTATTATACAGTCATTGAAAATTGAAAAATGCATATTTACTATTGAAGTTTACAGAAAATAATACCGTAGTACTCAGCTATTTTTCCACAAAATCGCTTTGGAGTTCTCTGCATTTAGTGAGTCGTGGAACCAATTTTTTTATAACTGCGTCAGTCGTCTCTGCCGCCAACTTTGCTACCCATTCAAGCACCGCATTCTTCACCTCTTCATCGCTGGAAAAACGTTTTCCGCCCATATGCTATTTTAAAAGAGTGAAAAGAAAGAAGTCGCTCGGTGCGAGGTCTGGACTATGGGCGGAATGGTTCAAAACATCTCAACCAAAAGAGGTGAGGAGAGGTGTTGTTTTGAGTGCGGTGTGGGGGCGAGCGTTATCGTGCAACAGGCAATATTTTGTTCAACAGTCTCCCCTCCTTTTGTTCTGAATGGCTTGACGCAGCACTCTAAGAGCCTCGCAGTATCTGTCAGACTGTGTGTCTTGAATTTTTTGCAGACGGAGAACCCATATGCCTCTACTGCATCGATTGTCTTTTGCTTTCCAGTCTCTCTCTTCCCCCTCTAGTTCATAACGGTTAAGAAACTCCTGAGCTGCACGAACTCGATTGGCTTTATGTTCGTCCGTTTTCATTTTTAGCACCCACCGCGCGCACGGTTTTCGAAATTTCAATTTTTCGGTCGATGTTCCATAAACCATAGTTCGTCCGACTTCTGGACATTTCTCGTGAAGTTCATCTACAGTAATACGGAAAGTCTTCACGAATCATCTCTTCAACTTTTTGACCAAACTCCTCAGTCACTATCTCCCGCTCCTTTCTTCATCGTGACTGTTTGTTCGACCGTTTTTTAAATCTTGACACCACTTTACCACTTTTTGACGAGACATTACAGAAACAATTTTACGGCAAATGTTTGCAGCAGTCTCATTTTTAGCAATTACAAGATAATGAATGAGTCCGCGCACCTCGCGCTTTGCAGGATCGGGAATGGATGGAGTTGTCTCGACAAACGATTCTGACGAAACCAGCCAGGCTACTGATTCCAACGGCCGCTCGCTCTCTTCGTTACGACCTCCTCTGCACGCAGGAGTGCCAACTTAGAGAAAAAATTCCCTCGGGACTACATACGCGTTGTAACCTTACTTTCCGAATACACCTTGTACATTCATTATTATTTAAGCAACCTTAAGTAATAATATTGACCATTATCTGAAGGCGTTAGAAAATGACTTATTATTTGACAGTTTCTAGCCAGGCACTGTACTGAATTTTTCATTATTCAATAGTTGTGCAACCATATAAAAATATTAAATTTAAAACACTAAAACTATCCTCAGATTTGCCCCGTGAAACTGTTGTTACGATAAATTATTCATCTTTTTGTCTCTTAATATTTTGTCATTAGCCATCTTTTTTGAAAGAAAAGACAATTTCATCGAGATATATGTCTAGGATTACCTAAAATTATTTTCTACCAACTGCCACTACAACCAGCAGTGATTTAAATGCTTGAACTTTTCTGACAATCTAAAAATTATAAAGCTTTTAACTTTTAAGTCACTGTACATTTTTTAACCGGTTTGCCCGTGAAAGAAAGCGCCCACCCAGACCGCTCCGGGCCCCTTAAGAACAAGTTGTGCCCGTTTGAAAAAAGTTCAATGCTCTTGATATTCGAACCAATAGACCGAGTAAGCGACTACAGTGACACTACAAAACAAACTATCAACAGTTACTATGGTTAGTGATCAATTAGATATCGTCCGAGCAAATCGCATTTGTAAACAAACGGTAGGTAGAAACTTAGCTCAGGTCAGGTGGCACGATCCACAACATCGAAAACCCTTATGTACTCAAATACATCCTTAAGCTGTGACCTATTACGTAGCTATCATACAAAATGAGTCAACGATAGAGTAAAGTTCATTATCTCGTTTGTTTCGGGAATGACGAAAAAATATTAAATAAAATAGTTTTAGGGAATGTTAAAGTGCACAGTTTAAAATTATTTGGTATTGGTACGAGCGTTCTATAGAAATATATATGTAAAGAAATTTGAGTTAGATGCTACAGGGTGTTAAAAATAAATTTATACATTTCGACTATTTTAAATTGAAAAATCTCAAACTTTTTAAATGGCACACCCTGTATATTGTTATTTTTTCTGATAGATTTTACAAAACCCTCCAACTTTTATTAAGTATGTCATATATCTATTTCTAATAGTTTTCGATTTATTTTGAATTTGTCAATTTTTACCCTTGTTTTTAATACACTTAGGCTATTGTGAAAACATAAACAAATAGTTCATAATAATTTTAATATAGTTTAACTTATCTAATGATTAATTATTATGACGTAATAAATGTTCAAAAATATGCTCGTCTACTTGAATACACATGTTTAGTCGTTTTACTATATTTTCCTCCACTTTCCTTAGCACAAAGGGCGTTTTTGTCCTGCACGCATCCCGTATTCTATTTTCCATATCTACTGGTGTTGTAGGGGGATTCACATAAACACGATCTTTAATGTAGCCCCACAAAAAGAAGTCTAAAGGTGTTAAGTCACATGCTCGAGAATCATCCCTACCGATCCAGTTTTGTGGTTAATGATCGTTTAAAAATTCCCGAACTTCCCGGTGGTAATGAGCAGTAGCTCCGTCTTGTTGAATCCACATTCGTTCCCTTTCAAAGTTATCAACTTCTTCAAGAAGCTGGGGTAATTTGTTTTGCAAAAAATTTAGATATCTAGGCCGGTTAAGCGGTTTGCGGAAAAAATATGGACTAATAATTCGAAAATTTCCACACCATACATTAAGCGAACAATGGTTTTGGTTTTGAACTTCCCGGACCCAAAATGGATTAACTGTTGAATAATAATGCATGTTATGGCTGTTAACTGCTCCATTACTGCGAAAAGTAACTTCATCAGAAAACATTATTTTGGATAAAAAATTTGGATCGGCTTCTATTGCTCCATTCATGGTGGTCAAAAGTTTACTCGTCGTTCAAAATCACGGTCTTGAAGTTCTTGGTGTAGTTCCATATGAAAGGGATGATACTTGTATTTTCTCGTGGTGCGATTAGCCGTAGATTGGGATGTGTCAGATAAGTCAGCTAGTTGACGGCTGCTGACCTGGGGATTTTCTTCAAGATGAAGCAAAATCTCCATTTCTTTTTTCTCATTAGTAGCATTCTGGTTTACTACTTTCCGTTTCGTATACTTAACGCTACCACTACCATCAAACCGTTCCATTAAGCACTGAAAAGATTTTCTAGATGGTATACGTCTATTAGGGTACTTCACTCCGTAAAGCCTTACTGCCAAAAGACAATTTTTTCCCGCATCGTCCAGCATATAAACCTTATCAATTAATTGGTTTTTTTGAAAATCCATAACTATTACTTTTATACGTCACTTACTGCAACAAATTAAACTATTTTTTACTTGCTTAATAGACATGTCAAAATTTAACAATGCCTACATTTTTGTTTTGTCTTGACAACTATGATGTTTTACCGTAAGTGTATTAAAACAAGGGTAAAAATTGAAAAATTCAAAATAAATCGAAAACTATTAGAAATAGGTATATGACATACTTAATAAAAGTTGGAGAGTTTTGTAAAATCTATCAGAAAAAATAATAATATACAGCGTGTGCCCTTTTAAAAATTTTAGATTTTTCAGTTAAAATAGTCGAAATGCATAAATTTATTTTGAAGACCCTGTAGCATCTAACTCAAATTTCTTTTCATATATATATATATATATATATATATATATATTTTCATGTCTATAGAACGCTCGTACCAATTATGAGAAACAATGGCGCTACTGGCAATTTTTTACAAAACTGAAAACTAGTATTTTAAAAAAAATAATTGAAATATTAGAAAAACTACTAGGTCTGGGTATATAACATTATTAATAAAAAAGTTGTAAAATTTTACGCAGAATTTAAAAATAAATTAGAAAATAAGATGTTCCATTTAAAAAAACCGGTCAAGTGCAAGTTGAACTTGCACAATTAGTGTTCCGTACGTTGATTGTTTTTAAAATAATTTTTTTTTTTTAAAGTAATACGAAGAAAAGTGTGCGCACGTATTACATTATATATATATATATATATATATATATATATATATATATATATATATATATATATATATATTTTACTCGTGTTTTCACAAGCTTTCATTTGACACCACACTCAATGACCTAGTAAGAAAATTTTTTTTTCACTTCGGATTTCACCCCTTAAAACGAACCCCTTAAGTCAAAATTTATGTTACGGTGGTATAAAATGATCAGTGAGTTCACAAAATACACCCCAAATGAGTTTTCAACAAAGTTTGTTTCCAATCTTTACTGAAATATGATGACCTTGAAATTTTTGTTTTTTTAAATACCAGATAAATTATTAAAGGTAATGCACTCGTGATAATTTTCGTTCAATCTACCCCCAGTGGAGAATATTCCAGGATTTTTTCAAAATTTTTTGATAAGTACTTTTCGAGATAAGGCGCGCGGGACAGCGATTTTTCGCGATTTTTTGAAAATAATACAAAGTGCGCGCAAGTATTACATTATATATATTTTTTACTCGTGTTTTCACAACCTTTCATTTGACACCACACTCGATGACCTAGTAAAATTTCTTTTTTTCACTTTTGATTTCACCCCCAAAATTAACCCCTTAAGCCAAAATTTAACTTTCAAAACTACATGGCTCTGATGAGGCCATCAATTCCTATATTATTACCAAATTTCAAGTTTGTATGACAAATAGTTTCGGAGAAAATCGGGGTGTGACAGACAGACAGACAGACAGACACCGAAGTGATCTTATAAGTGTTCCGTACGGAACACTAAAAACATATGTTATATCGGCCACACTTTTTTGAAGTACCCTGTATAAAAATAATTTTAAACTGTGCACCTTAACATTCCCTAAAACTATCGTTGACTCACCCTGTACTATGGACTTCATTATTGAATATAATCATAGTAAAGAACGTATTGGCGAAATTTTACATAAACATTTGCACATCAGTAAAGTGAGTGAGATACCACATGCTGAAGCTACTTGACCGCAACTGCCGTAAGGATTGTTCTCGCGAGTTTATTGCCTTATGCGGGAATAATCCGAATGCAATTTATGATCATATTATAACCTGCAACGAAAATTGGATTTACCAGCATAATATCGAAACAAAACAACAACCAGTTTAGTGGACACAAAAGAGATATAAGCCACTCCATAAATTCAAGTTGAGGAAATCTTATAGCCACCAGTTTCTGGGACATAAAAGGAGTTTTTCTTATTATTTTCACTTTCAGTTATTAAGTTGAATTAATTGACGGAAATTGAGAGGGTGTAAAAATCAACGGCGTGAAAAAGTTAACAGCGATGTTTTGCTTATCCACAATTACGCCCCTGTCTATACAGCCCGAGTTGCGAAAAGTCATATTCGCGCAGCTGATTTTTGGAACATTAGTCATGCGCCCGACGACTATCATCTATTCAGGAACTTGAAAAAGTTGTTTAAAGGGGTTACAAGGAGGAAGAAGAGATAATATCGCCGCGCAATACGACTGAGTATTTCACAGACCAGTCATTTTTATTGGAGAATTCGAAAAATTAAATGAAAAATGTAAGAAGTGATTGAGATTGATGAAGATAATACTGAAAAATAAAGTCGTTCATCATGAGTTTTTTAGGCTTACTTTCTGTCATATCCCTGAATGAGCCTCCGCATATTCACATGAAAACACGATCAATCATCTAACGTGCTAGAAGAGGTGGTCGATTGCATCGGCAAGTAAGAAATCGGTATTATAGTGTCTCCAAATTTTAAAAGATTCTTGCTTCCATGGCTTTCACAATATCATTAAGTTACACCTAATGAAGTGTATAGTTTTAAATAATAAATATAAAAGGAAATAATATTATATTCATCGTTAACAGCGGCACATTTTCTAAATTTTTTTTTTTGAGAAGTTGAATATAATAATATAAATTAATAAATATAAGTGAAAGCACCTCTACGGTATCCAAAACGGTTTGTACTAAAAAACAGGTGATTGTTCGGTTTTATTGCTGAGTAATTTTTTTATATACTGTTAGCCCCGTTTAACGTCTTACTGGGTTGCAATTCAGTCCAATATTTTCTACCTTTTCTTACCGCAGTCGTTGAAATTTTAAGTGGATCATTAGTTTGGCGGGAAACGATTACACGTTTTCATGTTTTGTCTTGGGTATTGAAATCTGTACGAATATATTTTACAAATACACCTTAACTATAGTTGGGCTTGTTCCAATTAATAAACAAATCATTTGTAGGTATCAGGTCAAACCTAACACCCCAGACATGGAAAGGAAAAATATGTTTATTGATCTAACGAAAAAAGTAAAAACAAAAGGAAAAGAACTTATCAATATGGTATACACTCCCACAGAAGAAGTACCGACAAAACCAAATACACCGGACGAATTAGATAGTGGGGATGAGGTAGATAAAGGAATAGATCTCCAAACACCGGAACAACTCATCGAAACCTTGGATGGATCTGCTAAATTGTGGGTTGGAAAGGATTATGTTAATTTTATTGTTAAAGATTTCACTAGATTGGATCAGCCGTTTGACGATTTTATTGATAGAGTAAGTATGCAGAGTTTTCTTCTCTTCCAGAGTCAATATTGGTTATTGCAAATAAAACAAACTATATATTCTAAACAGTTGAGTATGGTAATTTTAAAATAACATTTTCCTGGTAGCCAATCCAAGTACGTAATCTGAGCCAAAATGTTCCCGAACTAACACTATAAAATCTGATGTAATAACTTTTAGGTTTCGTGACTTCCGCCACCTTCAAAGTAGTTTTCCTGTACCCAAATGCACCGGTCCCACCATTTTTATCAATAAGGGGTTACGCCACCTTGGCGCTCGAAAAAATAGACATAAAATAATTTTTTTTTTGACACAATTATTGTATATATTGGGTGTCCCAGTATTCCCTGTACATAAAGTTACTATGGATTTCTGGGATGGAAATATGACCATTTTACCCAACTTACCTTAGTCCAAAGTTTTTGAGATGCAGGATGTCCAGATTGTACTTTTATTTTAGTTTTTCTTAAGGAGCTTTCTTAAAAATTGTACTATTTGCACAAGATTCTGTGTTTAGGGATTTTTTGAGATAAGAAATCGAAATCAGCTCACAGTTTTGTTGTAAATTGTAGGGGACGCCACTTATTGCACTGTGTATACTCTAGATTGTCATAACTTTTTTATACCACTCTGTATGATATTTTTAATGAAATATTCGTATTCTCCGCCTTCTGTATAAAAAAGCTCTCTTGGTAAATGTTGCTTCGAGTAACAGTTTCTGAGATAAGGGGATGTTTGTTTCAATTTTTTAATTCCATTGTCAAGTTCGCAAATGCATTCCTTCACACTTCATCCAGGCTTAGGACAGGTCCAAAAGAATAGTCTTTGAAATTTGAAGCATGCTTAAAGGCTACAACAGGCTAACAACAACAATAAATTTAAAGACCAACAACGGTAAGAATGTAAAAACTAACTGACTAAGGGCATAAAAGATTACCCACAAATAGATAAATTCGAAAAAAGTTTAATCGCTCAACTGAAAAGGTATAGTTTCACAATAAATGTTTAATATGGCCGCCACCTTCGTTAATGCATAAATTAATACGTCGCAGGAAATTTAAATGTACTCTTCTTAAAATGTCTTCATCTCGTAAAGCGTTACCAGCATTTTGAATCCTATTCCTCAATTGCTCAATGTTGCCGATTTGAAGTTGATAAACTTTCGCTTTCAACGCACCCCAAAGGAAAAAATCGCATGGATTTAAGTCTGGGGAACGAGATGGCCAGTGAATAGGAGCATCTTCACCTCTTCCGATCCATTTATCTGAGTAACTTTGGTTCAGAAAAATTCTCACATTACGCGCAAAATGGGGTGGTGCACCATCGTGCATGAAAAACATATCGCGACGTAAATTGATGGGTAAGTTTTCCAATAATTCAGGAATAGTTTCACGGACGAAATTAAAGTAAATGTCACCATCAAGTCGATCTGGTAATCTAAACGGTCCGATCAAATAGTTCGCGACAAATCCCATTTAGACATTAATACTGAATTCGCATTGAAACTGTCTTTGTTGCATAGCATGTGGGTTTTCTTCAGCATAAATATGATTATAATGCATATTTGTTATACCACGTCGAGTGAAGCGTGCTTCGTCCTGCTTGTGAAGGCCGCTCAGCATTATTCCTGATCAGCTTAAATTGTCCAATTTCTCAAAGTTGCCTCTCAATATTCGCAAAAGTCTGATGTTTAGGACTCCGACGAAGCGGCAATCTTTCATGATATAGGCGAGAACTTTTGCCGTTATAAAAACCAAACACTAAAATCATATCAGTTTGCTCATCAAAAGTGTACTCCATAATAATCTAGATTTAAAACCTTCCCAAACTCTCTTACGGAGACTTCATCTACGACTCGGCTAGTACTTACACCAAAAAGATTCTCGACCCGCTTTGCCACGGGTGCCTTCCGCTCATCCCCAATCTCAAGCATACAGTGCATCGCCGCTACCCCCGCGTTACAACCCATCAGAAACCTTTCCCTCCTTAAATACTATTCCTCCTCTCTGTTCCGACCACACGCCAAAATTTTCTTAAACCCAATTAACTCCTACCTAACAAATATAAACCTCCCCCCAAATTCAATCCCTAAAAGAATCAGTAACCTAATTACATCTTACAATATCCCTCATCCTAAATACAAACACCCAGGACTGTGTTTCCCACCGAGTACAATTTGCAGCGATTCAAGAACAACGTGAATCGCTTTTTTCCGCACACGTATCGCTCCTGTAGAGCTTTAGAGACTTCCCTGCAGCACATGTGCTAGACCCATAAAAAAAAATCTTTTTTCCATCTTCCCACCATGGCTCTCTCCACATCCAAACGTAAATTTATCTATGAGACAATATAACAAGATCAACTACTCCAACGCTCTGCTCAACAAACTAATGCAGGAAAAAATCTCTAAAAACTATCCAAATCACACACAAATCTTTACGGATGACTCTAAATCCGATAAAGGGGTCGGCGCTGTTTTCATTACGCATAACATCACAAAAATGTTCAAACTTCCAAAACACGCTACCATTTTTAACGCTGAACTACTAGCTCTAAAAGAAGCTATCAAATACTCACTAACAATACCCTACAAGAAACCAATTCTTATAATCTCAGACTCCCTCAGCGCATTATCAGCTTTCAGTTTAAGAAACTGAAAGAATTATAACTACATTAGACACATCTATGACCTAATATACACAGCATCTCTGAAACGCCGATCCATCGCACTACTCTAGGCCCCAGCCACATTGGCAATAAAGGTAACGATAGAGCGGACTACTTTGCAAAGCGTGCTCACAAAACTGTGAGCTGATTTCGATTTCTCATCTCAGAAAACTCCTTAACACCGAATCTCACTCAATTATTAAGAAAGCTACTTAAGAAAAACTAAAATAAAAGTACTTTGACACCCTGTATCTCAGAAATTACGAATTTTTGGACTAAGGTAAGTTGGCTTAAGTGGTCATATTTTCATCCCAGAAATCCACTGTAACTCTATGTACACGGAATACTGGGACACTATATATAATACAATTTTTATTTTTCACAAATACATTATAGTTTTAATAAACAAATTAAAAAAATATATATTTTAAACAAATTAAATAATGGCGGAGAAATGATCCATCTTTTTTAAAAATCCTTGTTACCGGTGGAATTTTTTTCTCAGTCAGGAATCATCTAAAAACTAATCAAATCATTTTTTTCTTGTTAGGAAAGGTCATAGCTAAGTGGCCACATATCGAAAAAAATTTTAAAAAAATTTTGTAGAAAAAAAACTCGGATTTTTCACAAAAATTTTGACCTTCAAAAATTTAATAGAAAATGAACGGTACATCCAATCGAAAACACCATGTATCAAATTCAAGATGATTTTATAAAGAATATGTGGTATAAATTTTATCAAAATCGGTCCAGTAGATCTCGAGATATTCTGCCCACGAGTTCGAAAAAAGTAGTTTCGAGAAAAACGCAAAAGAAAAAAGTACCGCGTCCGCGTCTTAAAAGCGATTTTTCATATTACCTTCAATCTGCGATTCCTGGAGCATACATGAGGTCTTCCAATGATGCCGTTAAATTCTCGAACATTTTTTGGAAGGTCGATGCTGTCACTACCTCCAATCCCACCTGCGTTGTCTCTGGTCTACCGTCTCCAAGCATCAATCCGTTAACTTCATCTTCATATGGGGGAAGAGCCCAAAATTACATCATTACCTGTGTAGGGATACTGTTTGTGCACAACTTTTTGAAATCAGAGGTGTTTTTTTTTATGGGCATAGCATCCCTGCTGCAAAGAATAAAGCGTTATAGGAGTGGCCAGCGACTCCTCCTACGCATACTTGTTTATACGAATTCGCAAAACTAACTGTGAGCGTAATAATGTTTCAACAAGTTCGTGTTGGCTTGCCATATCGTGGATTTAACATTTCTTCTCTTTATTTTAACCTTGACTTAATGTACAAAAAGATAGAACGTTATTACCTTATTATGACGTACTATCTGTATCTTTATTTAATGACGTATTTTTAGGTGACCACACCAAGAATGCCATGGCACGATATCGGCATGTGTCTACACGGCGAGGCAGCTCGAGATGTAGCGAGGCATTTTATACAAAGGTGGAACGCGAGTAAATTAGAAAAAGCCAAAAGCAATACTACGTATCCTTATTTACTGCCTAAAGCGTACAATGAGTTTAAAACTTACCCCATTTCCTTCCCAAATGAGACATATAAAGTTACATGTCAGGTAAGTGTTTTTAATAATGAATAATTAGAAGGGCATATGCTCTTACCGTCAATCAGCTTCGATCGCCTTATGGTCTCGTCAATGTAGTGGTCAAAAAATGAATAATTCCTGTCTTATTCTTATCCTTTAGTAATGCTAATGAAACGGAATGATTTATTCCATTATCAATTCGTACTTAATGTGGTTACAATAAAAATAGGATTTTTGCATTAAGGACCTAGTAGTTTGCTGAAAGTGCAAGTGACTTCAACCGGTAGTTATTATAATCTAATGCACATAAGTAGTGTAAGTACTGTGGTTCTGTGACCGAGGATGGCTCCTGTCCATCAGCAGAGACTACGGATGGGGCGCGGCCCTAGTTCTTGCAGTATGAAGGTCACCTTGGGGTCCAAGAATGACCTTGGGAAGTTGAAGAAGTGATCGACAATGACGCAATTGACCTTCTGGTTAACAGCCTCTGATCAATTCCGTCATTGTCGATCACTTCGTCAGCTCTCCAAGGTCATTTTTCGGCCTCAAGGTGATCTTCATACTGCAAAAACTAGGGCGTACCCCATCCGTGGTCTCTGTTGATGGATAGGCGCCATCCTGGGTCACAGCATCACAGAATTTACACTACGCACATAATCTCTTTATACTTACAGGTAATTAACCCTGAAGATGATCCTTAACATGATCGAAATGCGTTGGTATTATTTTGTGACTGAATAAAGAAGGTCAACAGTACTCGGACATTTTTTCGGTTTTCGTCTCTTTATTGAGAAAATTATTTTGGTCTAAGTTGACACACTTAATGGTAATTAATGAATAATTATTTGTAGGTTTTAAGAAGTATAAGTGCTTGGTCCGGCGGTTTTGTAGAAAGCGACTATGTGGAGCAAAGTATTCACGAAGCTTACATCGATACGATTACCAGGGCTCAACATTATGTTTACATAGAAAATCAGTTCTTTATTACATTACCTCAGTGTAATCCCTACACCAGAAACCAAATAGGCGAGGCTTTGTTTAAAAGAATCATCAGGGCACACAAGTAAGTATAATAATGGTAAGATAGTAAAATATATACAGGGGTTATAGTTTTTCAGTTTCAATATTTCTTTATTGTTCAAAGTTTAGTTACAAGGTTACTTACATTTCTAACTATTATAAATACAGTGTCTTTAAAGATTAGTTCAGGTTAGTTCAGCTACATTTATGATTGGCCCTAAGGCGGCTGGTGGTCTGCCTTGATAAAAAACCTTGTATATATTCAATTTTTTTTTCAGTCGTTTCCGACCGGTCTTACATGACTCTCTCTCTTTCTTCCTCCCCTCCCTCCCTCATTCCTCCCTCTCCTCTCCCCCTCCCTCACCCTCCCTTCCCCTTCACCCTCCCTCTCCCTTCTTCATTTTGGAGTATCTCAAGTGGTTCCAATCCAAGGCATTCGACAGTGTTTGGCACGATGGATTGTTGGCTTAGCTACGCTCGTACTTTACGAGTAGTGCTGCAGGGAAATCTCTGAAGCACTACAGGAGCGAGTCACATTGGTTGTGAATCGTTGAAAATTGCACTCTGAAGGAAATACATTTCTGAATAAATCATTCCTGAGGGATGTTTTCCGTATAAAAGCATTAATCAATAATTTCACCCTTCGCCCTTAAAAGTCCAGTTAGAGATGAGCGATAATGGATTTTACTTATCGATAATCTATGACAACCTAGCCATCGCCCATTTATATTTATAGTTATATCCATATTTATGAGTATATCGATTATCAATATATCGATAGTTGTCGATATATCGATAGCTGACGATATATCGACAGTTATCAGTATTACGATGATTGTTGACATGCTGATAGTTATCGATATATAGATAAGTATATCGGTTATTATAGGTACTTTTCAAATTATAAAAGGAAAACAGAGGTATGGCAAAGTATTTATTTGAAAAATTAACATTTTATCAAAAAGTATATTGTTTTTTAAATATGGCGCCATCATTTTATTACTTTTCAAAACTCACATTAAATTTTTGTCAGGGACTTAAACAGACCGTTTCAATTAAATTATATTTTATTGGACTTACTACTTTACATTTAGAAATCTCAATCTATTTATCGATATATCGATAACTATTCATGACCTATCAATAGCTATACACAACTGTTACCACCATTACATCAAATATTTTATTTTTGCCATCGGCGCGCATTACGCTAACCATGTTAGCTCTCCTGAGGATGCTAGCATGGTTACTGAAACGCGAGTTGAGTGCAAAAATAAAGTGTTTAGTGTTGTGGTAATAACTGTTGTGTAGCGTCATCATGCCAAAGATTGCATAATCCCAAGGTATGTTGATAACTATCGATATATCGATCGTTATCGTTATCGTTAATTTTTAAATTGACCTATTGTTATTCGATATGTAGATAATTATTGCTATATGGGAAAAAAACATATCGTCCCTACTGCCCGTAATTGATAAGTTCACATTTAGATAAAGAATTTTTTTGGACTGTATAGTTTTAGTTGACTTTATAATCTATCAAATTTGACAGGTAACGATTTTAATTTAATTTTAATCAGTAATTATAGGCAAATTATTTTAGTCTTAGACTAGTGACGTATAAAACAGATTATTTCTCAAGATATAAGGAATTACGTATAGTTTCTTAACAAAAGCCCACATTTTAGGGAAAAGAAAACGTTCAGAGTTTACGTCGTCATGCCCTTATTGCCTGGATTTGAAGGAGAAGTAGGTGGTACTACAGGAACTTCACTACATGCTATTACACATTGGAACTATGCTTCAATTTCAAGGTAAGATTAAAATCACATTCTTATTACTACACATCATCAGGAATAGTGACTGACTAAACCTAAAATTAAAAATAAGAGTAGTTATAAAAAAGATTGTGCTTTACTCCGGCAGAACCGACCAATCACAGATGCATTTTAGTTCCGGTCGTGTAACTAATACAGAGAACTGTGAGGAATAAGTTTTCTGTCCTTATTTAGACTATTTTTACTTCTTATAATTTCAATACTTTCTTACGTGTCTAATCATATCTTATACATTTTTAATTGGCCTTAAATTATGTGATGTTACTATATGATTATGTTAAGCAATGCTTGATTTTTCTGGCCTAACGTACTTCAAATGAGCTAAATATACTTTAAATCCCGTTTAAATCGAGTTGCTAGGTTACCCGAGATAATTCTTGTCATAATCCTTACAACTTATCTCATATATGCCACTTCTTTTACATTCGCTGATTTTATTCTTCAGACTACTACACAAGATACTTCTAAATTATCTGAGGCGTTATAGACTGATATGAGTCATAGCTTATTACAGTCGGTCAAGTAAGAACTTGTCGCTCATTTTGCATTAAAAAAAGCCTATTTATTTAAAAGTTTTCTACATCATTGGACAGGAAAAGATTGCCATTAAAATGCTAATGATTCAGTACTTCGTCCGGACCCCATCAGGGTCGATAATCGCCTGACATCTTCGGGGCATACTTTCGACGAGATTTTCCGCGTATTCTTATGGCAAAGATTCCCAAATTGCCCTAACTTGCCGTGACAGTTGTTTCACCATATACACCCTTTACTACGAAGCTTCTGCTTGATGTATGCCCACACGTTCTCGGTTGGGTTTGCATCGGGCGACTGGAATGGCCAATCTAGTGTGACGATGCCGGATTCCTCTTTCCACTAGCTACCTGTTTTATTCCGATATTTGGAATCGTTATCCCATCCACTCCTCATTTTTATCGACAATCCACCGTTTGGCAGTACTAATACTTTATTGTAAATCTGAAGTATTTTTTCAGCAATTAACTGATTCGGCCGTTACTTCATGGAAATTTATATTCAGTGAGAGTAAAACACTGAATTTTTAGTAAAATTTCCACTTTTATTGATGTTTATACTTGACACGTGTTTTTCTAAAACATTAGCTTTATCAAAGGTATGAGTATGAAATGAAATAAACATTTTTCGATGGTTTTATAAGTAAATATTTACAGGCGGGTTGTAACTAAAGAATAACAACAAAACTTAATAATTATACAAATTACACTGCGTTACAAATTTTAAAAAAAATTAAGTACCCACTTAAATTTTTCCTGTTTATTTATTCATACACACCACTTATTAAGAATACATAAGTACTTTTTGTCTATCACGTACTGTTTTTTAGGTACGATAGTTAACAATTTTAAGTAAAATAATTAGGGAGTAAAGTACAGTGTACACGTAGCTTCATTAAATTTTCCAATAATTCGAATAAAACTGCTAAAAAAACTTATTATTAATACATTTGGACACAACTAAATATAAAATATATGGTAAAAAGTTTATATTGCACGTTAAAAGTTAAAAATATTTAACTTTTTCTCTTATGTTGGGAAATATCTTCTCGTTTTGAAAGCCAGCAGTAATCTCCCAACATAGCTACGTCCCAACGACGTTGAAACCGTTCCTCAAGCCTTTTCACATCCTGATGAAATCGTTCCCCTTCTTCATCACTCACTGCTCCAAGATTTGATGGAAAAAAAGAGAAATGGGAATAGAGGAAATTAATTTTTAATGACATTCGGCAACCCATCTTTTTGTATGCTCTTAACAAATCGTTCACTAAGAGTTCTGCATTCTCGACTCTATGATTTCCTAAAAAACCTTTTATCACGGCTTTTAATGATGTCCATGCGCATAGTTCTTCGTCATTTAGTGTTTGGTCAAATTTGTTGTTTTTCATTAATAGGCGTATTTGTGGACCAATAAAAATACCTTCTTTCAACTTTGCGTCACTTAATCTTGGAAAAATAGATTTTAAATATAAAAATCCTTCGCCATTTTTATCCATCGCTTTCACAAAATTCTTCATTAAGCCGAGTTTTATGTGTAGAGGAGGTAAATGACGTCTTCGGGGTTGATTAAAGGCAAGTATTTTACATTTGACTTCCCACACAAAAATTCCGTTCGTTTTGGCCAGTCTTTGATCAAATAGTGCTTATCAGTAGCTCTACTGTCCCACATGCAAAGAAAGCAGCAGTACTTAGTAAATCCACCTTGCAAACCAAGTAACATAGCTATTACTTTGAGGTCAGCACACACTTTCCACTTAAAATTTTTGTATTTAATTAAATCCAATATTGATTTCATATTTTCGTATGTCTCTTTTAAAACAGTTGAATAAGCCACTGGTATTGACGGATATTTATTACTATTAAAACTGCCTTCAGACTTGTTTTCGAACCATCAATAAAAAGACGCCATTCATTTGTATCATAGGGAATTTCTAACTCACCCATCAAAGATACAATGTCATTACAAAAACATATGTTTTCTGAACTAGAGTAAAAAGTTGCCATTTCTTTACTTCGTTTTCGTTGTACATATATTTTTATATCTGGTGCCATTCCTGTAGTCTTGATCCAAGTAATTCGGCTTGTCTAACAGACAAATTCAAGTCCCGTATCAAATCATTTAATTCCCGTTGTTGAATTAAATGCGGTTGGCATAGATCACTTGAAGAGGGTAAGTCTGGATCTTGGTTGTCAACTTCCATGTCTTATCCATCGTTATTTTCATCGCTTGGTATATCTAACTTTTCAGTTTGACTTTTCTTAGGAGGTAAAGGAGGAGTCATGTCTTCACTATATGGTGTTGGTTCAGGTTAGTTCAAATACATGATTCTCTTCTATTAAATGTATGGCATATGAAGAATCAGTTTTACTTTTTAAAAAAACTTTTATTAAATTCTGAAATTCTTTGTTCGAATGTTCTCTCTGTTTGTCCTATGTAAAATTTACCACTAGAACCACAATTAAGTTGGTAAACACCAGATGTATGACCTTAAAAACCTTGATAACCTTGAAAAACCTTTTTCCAAAACATGGATTTTCACAGAGTGTTACACAGTGCACTGAACCAATCAATTAGTGGAAAACATAACCCCGAAATTAGGTTTCATCGGAAGAAATTGCTCCAGCCTCGATTTATGTTTTCCTTTGTCCCCTTTGCCTATGTTTTGCAGGATTGTAATTGCCACCTCAAGTCGTAAGCCCGAAGGAGAGTGCGAATTGTTTCATATATGACACCTGTCTGCTTTAATTTTTGCGTCCCTTGAGGCAAAGTTAATTGAGGATTTCGGGAAAACATGTTAATAATCGATTTTTTCATCCTTGTCCGACAATTTTCCTCTCGAACCACGTTCTGGTAGATTGTCAACGCTTTTTAACGGAGAGTATCGTTTCAGCCACTTTCTAACGAATGCCCGTATACTTAGCAGCCGTTGTAGGCATCATTTTCGGACCTCATCTTCGATAGTTTACCATTTAACCATAAATAAGGTTATAAATCAATCTCTTTCCACAAACATTGTTTACAGGGGTGCCAACAATAACCTCAAAGAAAAAATGTAATTTCTTTTACCGACTACAACTTATAGACGACCTGTTCTTACTGGACGGACTGTAAGACTCCTGTTATATTTCGTATTATATGATCTTGAACAGCATGATTGGTTAAATTCATTTTATTTTATTTTATTAAGTTCAGATTGGCGTCTAACGTCTGATTAATTAATGAGTACAATTTGCTGTTCGATATGGAGGCTCAAATTTTTTATTATAAGAATGCGAAAAACTAAAATGTATGTACTCTGTGCGTTGTTTCTTGTTTCTTTAACTTTCTCATTTTTAGAGGAAAAGATGCTATTCTGAACAGGCTGAAAGATGCCGGTATAGAAGACCCCTCGGAATATATTTCATTCTACGGTCTTAGAAACCACTCCAGACTAAACTCGGAACCTATAACGGAACTTATATACGTTCATTCTAAACTTATGATTGTTGACGATAAGATTGTAATATGCGGATCAGCTAATATCAATGACAGATCTATGATTGGGAAGAGGGACTCGGAAATTGCTGTTATTACTGAAGTAAGTAAAATTATGTGGATATATATACCCCGACACAAAAAAGAATAGACAGAATATATAATTCATAACATGGTTTTCCTCAAATCAGTGATCCATTAGAAATTTTAAAGAGCGATAAGGACAAACAGAAAACACTGGACAGAATTCCAATCGCACATAATCTGGTAGTAAATCGTTTGGGAATGCGTACCGGTGTCGTCACTTTGTTAATTTTAGTAGCAGGTTAGATGTTATAGTTAGATATATAATTTATTAAAATACAAATTTGGAAAATATTCAGCTGTTTCTTGTATAGTGTTATTTACTTTCTTCTCTATTAGCTAGAACTATGCACGTTAATTTTATTACATTAAGTTAGAGTTTTAATAATATAGCGAAAGCCGGTGAACCATTGAATATTTTAAATTTTAGAAATCTTGACACACCAAATCGTAACTCATTGTTTCAAGCCGCTCTTCGTTGAGTCCACTCGGAATGTTTTAATGTTGGATCGACGTAAACAGTTTAAAAGAAAAGCGAGTTGTTAGTTGGATTCTGCATCACTTGAAACCCAAAAAGTAATAATTTTGCAGTGCCGATTCTCATTTGCCATTTGGCGGGACATTGAAAATTCAAAAATAAAGATTTCCTTGCGATGATTTTTATTGGTCAAAAACTGACAAAACACGATTTTTGTCCAGTCGATCTAAAATTTTGCACATTACAATAAATTTCAATTTTGAACACTTTTTCCTAATAAATATTTTCGATATTTTAACAAACGGAATGCCTTTTGGACTTCTCGCTAAACGACACATAAGAATCGGCACTGCAAATTTATTTTTTATGTTTCAAGTGATGCAGAATCTATAAAATCACTTTTATTTCTAAATTCAGTAATAAAGAAAAATCCCATACGTCCCATACTTTCTGCCAATCTTAAAATAAAGAAAGAAAATTACAAAATTTTTTATGCATAAATGAAATGTTCTAGCATCGGCGCTCTGCACAAGTATAATAGATGTAGGACCGTCAGAACGTTTAGCAATTATATACAGTCTGTCAATTAAGAACGTGTCCGCGATCATGGATAAATGGTTTTAACGAGACGAAAAATATCGATCATTTACCACGTGGCTCGGTAGGCAAGGTCACTCCGAAAGTCAAAAATCTGTCTCTTTGTTTTCCCGGATCCGAAATTTAACGCTGCGTCAAGGACCGGACAAATTAAGAAAATCGAGTTGAAACGTGTCCCATGAAACCATTTGACAACATCCTCGTGCTCACGATGTCAAATTCCGAAGCACGTTGAAGAAACCTTTGCTGGACAAAAATCACGTCGCGAAGCGGCTCGCTTGGGCCCACGATAAGATACCGGACGCTAACCCTATTGAAAACGTTTAGTCCCTTATAAAGAGAAAACTCAGAGAAAAGACTCTAAGGACTTAGACTCAGTTGTCTCGCGAGATTCGAAAAATTTGGAGATCATTGCCGTAGATGTAGAAAATCTCGTGCGACTACTTGTGCAAATTAAATTTGTACAGGTAGATCAATATATCTAAATAATATTCAGTCTCTCTATAAAAATATTTTGTTTGTGGACAAATTTGTATCACTTTCTATTTCAAAATGAGGCTCCCTTCAAGTTTCACCCATATTCTTTAGACGCAAGACACGAGTTCGAGCCCTAGCGAGAATAGAACAATATCTGAACTTTAAACTTGTCTATGAGTACCGTACTTCCACGATATATTAATAACCATTTATACTTATTTAGGATGAAACATTTGAAGACGGTGTGATGGATGGCAATGCATATCCCTGTGGTCGATTTGCTGGCGGTTTAAGAAAGTATCTATTCAAAGAACATTTAGGATTACTGGACGAACACAATGACGCTGTGGAATTTGACGTAGCCGATCCTATATGTGACTACTTTTACAGGTATTTATAAAATGTAAACAGTCGATCAAACAACAACGTGTCACGCATTATTCATTAAAAAATGTGTTCTTTTTAAAGTTTTTTTTACGACATTCGCCAGTAAAGGGTTGCCATTAAAATGCTAATGATTCACTACGAAACTTCTGTTTGATGTATGAGCACACGGTCTCGATCGGGTTTATATCGGGCGACTTGGATGGCCAATCTAGCGTGACGATATTGGATTCCTTTTTCCACTGACTAGACGTATTACTTTGATGTTTGGGATCGTTATCCTCTTGAAGAATCCACTCCTCATTTTTATCGACTTGTTGTAAATCTGAAGCAATTTCTCAGCGTTCAAATCGTCGGAAAAAGCTAAAAATTGCTACTAGCAAGGTCCGGTGAGTAGGGACCATGAGATACGACTTTAAAGTTGCTATGAAGAAATTTCCGAGACGGGCCCATGTCTGGAGAACTTCCCATTCGTCGTTTTTGCGATGTGTAGCCTTGCGTCTTCCAGAACATTTACGATCCGAAAAATCAAATTCACCACTTCAAAATCGCTCGTGTCATGTTTTGTGCTTCACAGCACATATCTTAAAAATTGGGTAAATCATAGCTTCAGACGCATTTTTTTTCCATTTAAAATGCAGTGCCTCAAGTACTGATTGTCGAACGAAATCTTAGACTGTGTTTTGAGTTTATGTAAATAGCAACATTACAAGCGAGTGATGGGAAATGTTTGAATTTGAAAATGAATTTTGAGACACTTATTTCAAAGGTTTATTTAACTATTTTCTCGGTGTTGTATCTGCTTTTTTCGTATAAGAGCTTTTGTTTTATGAGAGACCAGCAGTTTCATTATGGTAATAAGTCAGTAGACAGATTTGGTAGAACAAGAATACACACTAATAAAAAGACTAGTTCAAAAGAATGCCATTTAATAGCAATTGTCCACGGTCTCGGTTTACATTGGAATCTTCGTAGATTATCATTTTTGATCTTCTTGTAGCGAACAAGGAAGTGTGAAGATTACGGTGAAATCTTACCTTACTTTGTATGGAGGGGAGGGAGCGAGGATAGACTACTGGAATTTTTAGTAGTTCCTGCTTCATGTTTCTGCACGTGGTTGAACTTTCGGTGTAGTAAATGCTATTCTCGTCTATCTTGACTTGTCGGAGTTCAGCGGCTTAAGAGTGCGCCTTTTGAAAAAGGTTTCACGGATTCACAAGGGTTTTAAACGCTTTAAGGCAGGACGGGAGTCGCTCGAGGATGATGCAAGATCAGGGCGTGCCAGCACAAGTTCGGCCGACGCAAACGTGAAAATTCATCTTCCGCAAACCGACCATGATCTTTCATGCAGATTGATGGTAGAAAAGCTTAACATCTCTAAATCAAGTGTTCAAGACATTGTCCGAGATGTTTTGAACAAGAGGAAAGTGTGTTCGAAGTTTGTTTCCCACAGCCTGATACCCGAACGAAAACAGTAACGAATGGACTCCAGCCGAAACTTCGTCGAAATGAAAAATGCGGACGATCCTTTTCTGTAGAAAATAAATACTGGCGATGAGACGAGATGTTACCAATACGAGTCTATCACGAAACGACAATGTATGCAATGGCTCCGTAGCGGTTCGCCGAGACCGAAGAAAGTGCGACTAACAAAGTCAAGAACAAAGACAATGTTAGTCGCATTTTTTGACGCTCATGAAATTATTCATAAAGAATTTGTTCCCGAGGACACTACAGTGAACGCCAGGTATTATGTGGATGTCATGGAGCGACTTTACAAGAGGATTCAGCGGATTCGGCCGGAAAGATGGAACGCAAAGGATTTTTTCTTGCTTTGTAACAACACACCCGCTCGCACGGCTGGGATTGTGGTGCAGTTTTGGCGCGAAAGCAAGTGTCCGTACTCCACCACCCTTGTTATTCGAATAATTTAGCCCCTAGTGACTTTTTGTTTCCAAAAATCAAGCTTCACATGAAGGATCAACGCTATGACGATTTGGAGGACCTTGAAGCCCACTGTGACCCCTGAGTTAAACATGATCTCAAAAGAAGATTTTTCTAACAGTTTCACGTGGTTATATGAACGTTGACTTCGGAAGGGACTATGTAGAACATCTGAAGTAATAAAATGTTCACTTTTAATATTCATATATTTTATTAAGGCAGTCCTCCAATTTTTTGGACAGACGGTGTAATATATCTTCTTCTTTATTAAACATTGCTTCTCCACTGCGGAAGATAGGCCTCTTGAATTGTCTCCATGCTGTGCAAGATGGAGCCATCTACTGCCTGCTATCAACCTGATACTATCAGTCCATCTTTTCATTGGTCTTCCGACACGTCCTCTGCTCTCACAAGGTCTCCATTTAAGTAAGTTTGTTGTCCATCTACCATCATTCGTTCTAGCCACATGCGCCTCCCATTGCTACTTTAAATTTGCCACTCTTAATTTGATATCTGTAATTCTTGTTGTTGATCTGATATCTTGGCTTTGAATATGTTTTCGTTAACCAACACCTAACATCTGTCTTTCCGTGGCCCGTTAAATACGTTGGAGTGGACAAAGACTATTTTTTGTAAGGGTTATGGTTTCCATCTGATACGTATTTACTGGAAATATGCAACTTTTGTATACTTTTCATGGGGATAAGTCTTTTTTTAGAATGAATCGTAATTTTTGAAATGCAGTCCAGCTGAGACCAATTCGCCTTGGTATTTCCGCTGTTTGATTGTCCTTATCCAATCTATTCTTATGTCCCAAGTATATATATTCTTCCACTCTCTCGATCTCTTTCGTGCCGATTTTAATTTTTGTGTTCTGTGGGCTTGATGCTCATCTCGAGTCAAACTCTCTGTGAAGCTTGGTTAAGTTGCTCTATCACGATTTTGAATTCTTCTAGATCTTCGCTAATCAATACTACATCTGTGTATCGCAAGTGATGTAAATATATGTCATCGATTTTAATTTCGTTCTCTTCTCACCCAAGACTTTTTTAAACAGACGCAGAACGTGGAAAACCGCCAAAAAAATACGAAGATGTGGAATTGCAAGCATTGTTGGACCAAGATGATTCGCAAAAACAAAAACAACTCGCCGAGGAATTGGACGTTAGTCAACAAGCTGTTTCCAATGGGCTACGAGAAATGGGTAGACCCAGGCGCACCATCCACATCGACCGCAAGACCGAATCGCTTTGGCAGAAAGACGATGCTCTGTGTTTGGTGGGACCAGAGGGGTGTGGTCTATTATGAGCTGTTAAAATCTGGGGAAACGGTTAATACTAAACGTTACCAACAACAATTGACCGATTTGAACCATCGCTGCTTGAAAAAAGGCCAGAATACCGAAATAGGCAATACAAAGTCATTTTTCTTCACGACAATGCTCCATCACATACGCAAAACCAGTTCGCGACACGTCGGAAGCACTCAGCTGGGAAGTTCTACCCCATGCAGCTCGATGAATGGTTCGCAGCAAAAGGGGAAGATTTTTACTGGCGTGGTATGCACAAATTGCCCGAAAGATGGGGAAAATGTATAACAAGCGATGGAACATACTTTGAATAAAGCACTTTTTATCATTCTTCCCAATATAACCTGTTTTTTTAGAAAAAAATCCGCATTTCATACTTGTACACCTGGTAGATGGTCTGTGACGATTTTAATAAGAAGCTTGTAGAAATGCATACAAGCTGATGGGGCGATAATTCTCAAGGTTTTCATGATCTTGAATAGAATTATGACCTCACTGTTTTGCCATGTACAGGTATTCTTTGTTCTTCAATAAATTTGTTGAGTAATATCCGTATCGCTTCAAAAAGTTAATTTTCTCCCATTTTCAATATTTGAGACATTATTTTATCTTCATCTGTTTTGAAGCAGTTTCCAATTCACTTCAGCTTGCTTCAGGAATTTCTTCCGAGCCAACGTTTAAAATATATTTTTGCTGCGGATCTGGATATAATGTAGTTGAGAGGAAATATATACACTTATTTAACAAATACAACTTCGATAGCTCCTAAAATTGGGCACATACTGGTATAACTAATTAAAAATAATTTTTAGAGTATAATTGTCCAAGAAACGTTACATTTTCGAAGTAATCAGCCCATTTCATACATATTAGCGGCCCAGTATAACAGCATTATAAAGACTTCTGTCATCGTCGTTGTCTTAGAATGATCTTCACTAAACTGTGTTTCCTTTCCAGCACAATTCACGACCATCCAAAACCAGCGTAAATTTCTATTTTCACACATGCGTCGCTTCTATTTAGGAATCTCTGCGCGGCGCCTGTGCTGTGCGCAGAAAAAAACTAAAATTTAAAAACATTTTTACCTTAAAAATAAAATCATTTTAGGGAAGGATGGTACAAAACAGCCAGTTTAAACACGGAATTTTATGAAAAAGTTTTCCATTGCCTTCCATCAGACAGCGTAGAAACCTTTGCCGAAATAAGAAGGAACAACGAAATCAAACCTCTATGGGTAGAGGAATTTTCAAAGGCTGAAAAAATGATCGAAAGTATCCAGGTAAAGAAATAAACAGTTCTTATTATTCACATTATTATTAACTAAATTTTATAAAGTCTCGTTCTTGGAACTTTTAACTCTAACTTGTCAAATACATGGTGTTTTTCAATAAAATAAAAGGAGATAAACTTAGAGGCTCAACGGAAAACGAATATCCTTAATATTGTCTACTGTTACTAATTATTTTGATTAATTTATGGACGGTAAACCATTATATTAGATTAATTACGTTACTGGCTGTGTAACGCGTGACACACATTGGTAAGATCGGTAATACAATCCTTTCTGAATTCGCACAACCACGAAGATATGGAGTAAATTGCTAATATTGATCTCTATATTAGGGAGGCTATGTTGCGATTATGTTATTTTATGAAGTGTCTTTTAAGTCAATTTTTACACCTTTTATCTTCCAATGGCAAATGGTCTCTTTTTTGGCTTTGATTGGTATGATTTATTACTGTATTGGAACCTTTCTCGGAGTTGTCAAGAGAATAGCGTGATTTACTTGTATTACGAGTGTACGTAAGTTGCGCAATGAGTAACCTACGTCTAGCTGATGAGATCCAATATCCAATAAATCGAAACGCGGCCTATATTGACACGTGGGCGCGCTAGACGGAAAACCGTTATTTTTGACACCCCAGTATTTTTAATGCGGTAGACTATGCTACCAACAATCGTCGTCCGTTGAAAGTAAAATATATTTTTTATATATAAATATATATTCCAAATTAAGGTCAAAGTTTTGGGTAGATAGCCTGCTAACCTGTCAGGTATATCAAAAGTTCCTAAAAATTTCATATTGGTGCATATTAAAATTTGGTTTTGTCAGTCAATATCATTATATCAAAACTATTATTTCATAAAAAAAATAGCTTTAAAACAGGGTAAACTCAAAAAATATGTAAGATATTGCAAGAAAAGGGGGTTATGTTGTATATGTAACACAAAAACATAACATAGGCAGTATTTTGCCGTCAGACCAAAATTCATCTGCTTCTTCCTATAAGACAAGGCCTTGGTGTGGGTGTTTTTAAGCCTTTTGTGACGTAGATATCCAGCTTTCGTGCCATCTTTTTGCTGGTCGACCGATGGTCTTCTTGTTTCTGATTTTTCATCTTTTGTCCATCTTGACCAACTATTAGCTGGCATCCTACTTACGGGATGATCCCTTGAATATTGACGTCTTGATCTGGCGAAACGGACTATGTCTTTAATCTTAAGTTTTTCTCTTATGGGTTGGTCTGATCTTTCAGAGTTATTCCTTTGATAGTGCTCAGTTTTTTCGTTTCTGTAGCTCTCATGAGGCCTTTTGTTTTAGATGTTTCTGCTGCATACGTTAGAACCAGTCTTATAGTAAATCCCAAGATATAAGATCTTGCCTTTTTGGTTTTTCAATGGGGCAATAAACAACCCTATTAAGGTTTTGTGCATAGTTGCCAGGTATTACGATAAACGTATTTTTATTTTACCTGCTTTGTATACCGCCCTCACTTGCACCTGCAATCATTTGGATCTATTTTTACCTATAGATTTACTACCTGGCAACCTGGTTTGGAGCCCTTTAAATATTTGATAATATAGGCCTAATGATCACAGGTCCCCATTAAGATTCGAAAGATCCTTTGTATTATTTTTAGTTTTACTTACAACTTACAACGTAACGGTTCTATTTTAATTATGTCCGTGGAAAAATTGCAATAGTGGCTATTGCAAGAGAAAACATTTATCACTGGATGCTAAACAAATAGTGAAAAATTTGAATAAACAAAGTGCTTTGCAAGAAACCAGTGAACTAAAAAAAAAAACAATTTCTACGATTAATGGTATTGTAGGAATCACTCAGGAACAGGAAAAGCCGGAAAGATTTTCAAATGAATCATGTAGACGATTGTGAAAAAGACGTCATCAGGAGAAAAATATATTCTATGTATGAATACCAGTTGGTGCCGAGACTAGACAAAATAAAATTAAGACTGGTGCAGGACGGGACCAATATACATTGTGGCTGATCAACCCTTCATAGAATTCTCTTAAGAATGGGATTCACGTTCCGAAAAATCAACAAAAGGCAAGTAGTGATGGAGTCACAAAGATTACGAATCTTGCGACATACTTATTTACAAGAAATTAAAAAGTATCGATCAGAGAATTGGCCAATAATTTACCTTGACGAAACATGGTTCGATACCCATGACACTGTGCAAAAATGGTGGGTTGACAGCAGTACAAAAAGTCAGACTAATACACCTTCAAATAAAGATAAACGAATAACAGTTTTGCATGCTGGATCTGAAAGGGGCTGGGTTTCAAATTGTTTACTATTATCTGCAAAAAACATAAAAGATTCTAGTTTGGACTATCACGAACTTTTTAAAAATTGGTTTCAAAATTCCCTTTTGCCAAATGTTCCCAAACAGAGTGTTATAGTTATGGACGATGCAAGTTACCATAGTCGCCTACTAAATAAGGTTCCTAATGCAGCCAACACCAAATCGGAAATACAAGAATATATGTTAGAAAATGACATTTATTTTGACTTTAGTTATAAAAAAAAGTGATCTTTTGGAAGAAATATGTTTGTGATAGTATGGCTGAGAAAATGGGACACACTGTTTTGCGGCTTCCTCCGTATTATTGTGTGTTTAATCCAATTGAACATATTTGGCATCAAGTGGAATCAAAAATAAGGGCACAAAATGTTTCTTCTACTTTAAGCATGTCAGTCGTTGAATTAGTAAAAAAAGTTATAAATGATATACCTTGTGAAAGCTGGAAGAATTCCATTCAGCACGTTGTTAAAGTTGAAGATTCATATATGTATGTAAATAATATAACATCACTGATAATTACCTCAGCTGATGACATTGATAGTGAAACCGAATTAGGCTTAAGTTAAAATATATTTTTATTTATACAATATGTCCCCTCTTGTAAACCCCATTCATTTAAACTGTATATTTGTACTTCTTATCCATTTGTTTTTACATGCATCTATAAATAAACATCTCCAAAAACACTTATAATTTTATTTATTTGCATTAAAGAATAAAATTCTTAAGTCCATCTCTGCAACCTATCATAAACAAAAGATCAGAATTTTTATATTGCCCACTTAAAACGGCAATATCAGGATCTTATATTTTGGGATAGGCTATACCACGGTTCTATATATACGTACTTTGCTTTCTGTACACATGTAGACTTTTTTCCATATTAAGTCCCTCAAACAATCAGATATTCTCGATGCTTCATTTGCCTTATTGAGTATTTCTTGATATAGATAGCTGTACTCCCAGGTAGGTGCAGTGCATGTTCTGTACTACTGTTTTGTTGTAGATGTCTAATTTACATCTAATGGGGTCTTTAGCTATAACTATTGGTTCTGTTTTTTCCACTGGTATTCTCACGTTGTAAGTTTCTGCTATGGTTTGCAAACAATGTATTAGTCGCTGTAAGCCGTCTTCATTTTCTGCTGTTAATATTGCATCAGCAAAGCACAATTTTTTATCCTATGTTTTATCCGCTATTGACCTCATCGACTGTTTGTTATTTTGTCCGTTATTAAATTAAAAAGTGTTGGACTCATGCGATCGCCTTGTTGAATTCTAGATGATATTGGTACTTCTTCAGTTATTCCTTGCTGTGTCTTTATGCGACCACCCCCCCCCCCCCCAACCCCCACACCCCCCTCCCCCCCCCACACAACCCCCCCCCCCCCCCCCCACCCCAACCCACCCCCCCCCACCCCCCCCCCCCCCCCCCCCCCCCCCCCACCCCACCACCCCCCACACCCCCCAACCCCCCCCCCCCCCCCCCCACCCCCCCCCACCCCCCCCCCACCCCCCCCCCCCCCACCACCCCACACCCCCTGTCCTATTGTTTTTATTGAGCTGTTCTATCACTTTAATGTAGTTGTTGTTGAAGTCATGATCTCGTAAAATTTGTAACACGTCTCTCAACTTTTTGAGATCAGTTAAGTACAGAAACCGAGGTTTATTGAATTCTAATGATTTTTCAATGAATTGTCGGATTGTAAATATAGCATCTACTGTCGATCTATTTTCTTTTTATCCTTGCTGTTGTTGCTCGCTTATTTTGATATTTTTTGTTATTTTTGAAAGCATGATCTTGGTTAGTAATTTACTAGTGGCAAAATTCATCAATAATTTAAATTAAGTATTTTCTGTAAATAAATTCTTAAGAGTTTATTAGAGATCTGTATCAAAATCAAACGGGAGTAAAATATTATGTCAGGCTCTGCTTATTGATTATTACTTAATTTCTTTTCGATTTTTTGCCTGACATAATTCTTAAATTAACGTCTAAATTTAAAAAACATTGTACTAAAATTGAAAACAAAAATACGAGAGCCGTGTTACCAATATCAGAGAAATTTTGTAAAGATTA
This sequence comes from Pachyrhynchus sulphureomaculatus, assembly GCA_019049505.1. Taxonomy (NCBI): domain Eukaryota; kingdom Metazoa; phylum Arthropoda; class Insecta; order Coleoptera; family Curculionidae; genus Pachyrhynchus; species Pachyrhynchus sulphureomaculatus. Next base: position 8,312,587 of record CM032449.1, read on the forward strand.
TATTAAAAAAACCGGTCAAGTGCAAGTTGAACTTGCACAATTAGTGTTCCGTACGTTGATTGTTTTTAAAATAAAAATTTTTGTTAGGGTGGTATAAAATGATCAGTGACTTCACAAAACCGACCCCAAATGAGTTTGTTTCCAATCTTTACTGAAAACTGGTGACCTTGAAAGTTTTTTTTTTATATATATACCAAATAAATTATTAAAGGTAATGCACTCGTGATAATTTTCGTTCAATCTATACCCCGTGGAGAATATTCCAGAATTTTTTCAAAATTTTTTGATCAGTACTTTTCGAGATAAGGTAGGGGACAGCGATTTTTTAAAAGTAATACGAAGAAAAGTTTGTGCAAGTATTACATTATATATATATTTTTTTACTCGTGTTTTCACAAGCTTTCATTTGACACCACACTCGATGACCTAGTAAAAAAAAAATTTTTTTCACTTCCGATTTCACCCCTCAAAACGAACCCTTTAAGTCAAAATTTATGTTACGGTGGTATAAAATGATTAGTGACTTCACAAAACACACCCCAAATGAGTTTTCAACAAAATTTGTTTCCAATCTTTACTGAAATCTGATGACCTTGAAATTTTTGTTTTTTTTATATACCATATAAATTATTAAAGGTAATGCACTCGTGATAATTTTAGTTCAATCTACATCACGTGGAGAATATTTCAGAATTTTTTCGAAATTTTTTGATAAGTACTTTTCGAGATAAGGCCCGGGACAGCGATTTTTAGCGAATTTTTAAAAATAATACAAAGAAAAGTGTGCGCAAGTATAATATAATATATATATTTTTTACTCGTGTTTTTACAAGCTTTCATTTGACACCACACTCGATGACCTAGTAAAAAAATTTTTTTTTCACTTCCGACTTCACCCCCCAAAACTAACCCCTTAAGTCAAAATTTAATTCTCAAAACTACATGGCTCTGATGAGGCCATCAATTCCTCTATTATAACCAAATTTCACCTTTCTATGTTAAATAGTTTCGGAGAAAATCGGGTGTGACAGACAGACAGACAGACAGACAGACAGACAGACAGACAGACAGACACCGAAGTGATCTTATAAGTGTTCCGTACGGAACACTAAAAAGACAAGTTGTGTCTCTCCTGGTTATTAATTTAAGGACATATCCCTTTTTTGTTGATAATAACCTTAAAATTAATCAAAAAATCAATACAGACCTGCATGTGATTCTTAAAAAGCACAAATTTTTATTTTATTATGAAAACTAACAATATTTTTCTTTTTTAATTTTTGTTTTTTAAATTTTGATTATTTTCTCTAATACAGTCTGTCAAGTAAGAACATTTTAGTTAGTTGTCCAATCGCCTCCTGTAGCATAACAATAATCGCATGACATCTTCCAAGCATGCTGTTGACGAGATTTTCTGCATACTTAAGCAATGATCGCCAAATTTTTCGAACCTCGCGAGACAACTAAGTCAAAATCCCCAGAGTCTTTCCTCTGTGCTTTTTCTTTACAAGAGACCAAAAGTTTTTGATAGGGTTAGCGTCCGGCGATTATGAGGGCCACTCTAGTATTTTATCGTGGGCCCACGCGAGCCCCTCCGCGACGTGATTTTCGCTTCTTCAACGTGCTTCGGAATTTGACATCACGAGCACGAAAACGTTATCGAATAGTCTCATGGGACACATTTAAAACCGATTTTCTTAATTTTACCGCTCCTTGAGGCAGCGTCAGTTTCGGGTTCCGTGAAAACAAAGACACGATTCGTTTTTTCGACTTTCCGAGTGACTTTGCCTACCGAGCCACATTTTAGCAAATCGTCGACATTTTTCGTCCCGTTAAAACGATTTACACACTTCTTCACAAACAATACCGACTTGTTTAGCGGCCACGGAATGTATCATTTTAGGCCCCTTTGAATGGAAACCTCGAACCGTCACGCAAACAAGACTCATTTTGAATTTTGCGTGATTACGGCGGAAGTTCGGAATCGACTGAGACTTTTACTAAGACGTGCCGTAGACGAAAGTTCCCTCTACCAATTTTTTGTTGAATCGCTAGAATCGCATCTACCAAAAATGAGTTATCCCGGACACGTTCTTACTTGACAGACTGTACCATATTTACATATATTTCCATTTAAAAAATTGTTGTTGGGCGAAGTGTTTGACAAACTGTGTTTTCTGTCATCTAGGGACATCTGGTGTTGTTACCTCTAAACTTCTTGAGTAAAGAAAATCTTACTCCCGCTCCGGCTTCAGTGGAAGGAATCATGCCTACATCGTTGTGGACGTAATTTTTTGTGTATTGAAGAAAATTTGATTTATACAGTACGGTATGAGCAACTAAGAAGATAATAACATCTACGAATTTTACCTGCACAGAAAAAAGCTTTTTTCGGTTAGGCAAGGACCCACGAAAGTGAAGACCAGGGTCTGCGCTGTTTTATCCGATATGGTAACTTGTTCGCAATCCGTACGATATAAATCTTGAGATTCAAAAATAACTATAGTGCCTCTAAAAATTCCTGTTAAAAGCAATTTTTTTTAAAAATTAATATTTATTATACTTCCAATGCAACCAATATGACATTTGAAATCTATCCTTGTTATGGGCCGTATTAATGTGACATACAATACAGAACCATAGGTATAATTTTTCTGGATTTCTCCTGTATGATTGAAAAAATGATATTGACGTTTCGCCGACCATCCTGTCTGCTTCTTCTAAGCTTGTGACAAGAACTGACTTCTTCGGAACCTAGCAGGAAGCGTACGGTTTTACTTTGTTAGTCAACACAGTAACACCAGAAGAATTATACCAATGAGTTTTATAACCTGTGGAAGTTTCCTATGTCAAAACACAGAACTTACTCGTTTAATTAACTTAATTACTGACTGAACATTAATTAAAATCATTTTCACGACTTACTTGTAATGATCTATTTGAAAAAAGGAATTATTCGTGGTTCTTGAAATTTGATTGTAACAATTTAGAGTGGCTTTACAATGTTTCGCCTACGTTAGCATGAGAGATTTTTAGTTTGCCTACTTAATTCAAAATGTAGTCATAAACTTACTTATTCATTTAATTGGTTGCGTGGTTGATAACAAACGATGACACGTAGTTAAGGTAACTTTTATTACGCAATCTGCTGTCTTAGTAAATGTAATTTATTGCATCGTTTCTTGTACTTTTAAAAATATTTACTACATATTTGACTACATTTGCTACATAATTTAAAATAGGTTAATGTTTAATTTAACTTGCGCATATTTAAAAATAAAAAATCAGCCAAGTGCAAGTCGGACTTGCGCAATGTTCCGTACCGTGATGCTTTTAAAATAATTTTTTTTCCCGATCTTTGTTTTTATATATTATCGGAGGCAATGCCCTCGCGGCAATTTTTATTCAGTCTACAGGTACTCCCTCATTTTCTTCAGGTCAACTAGCTTCTCTCGGGTGATGATTTCATGTATATTGTGATAATGCAACTCCATTGATAGCCTGAATCTGCACACCTCTCTAGAAAATGCTTATCTCTCTCCAAGGTTCCATCTCGTTGTGCGTCGTTTTCGTATGGACTATCCCCCTCTTTGAAGTCATATTTTTCAAGAGTCGAGGTTTTGAAAGGTTTACAGTGCCTAGCATTTATTATTATCTCTCCAACGTCGTTTGGCACAAGAGTCTTGGTCGCTTTTTCTCTTTTTTCAAGTACAGCAAAGTTTTAGTCACTAGGGAGAAGATTACATCGGCTAGACAATCAAGCCGCAGAAGTGCACACGCATGACACTTAAACCTCAACAACACCCATTGGAGTTAGACCCATGGTCATCTTCTGAGCTGTGTAGGAACTAACAACTCACAGATTTGCACAAAGACTCTTTAGATTGCTATTGAGAGTAGTTTATAGATCGTATTGAACTAACTCGAAAAAAAAAAAATTGGTACTTAGACCCCTTTTGTTTTTCAAGTCCTCAATTGTTCCAAGGTTCTAGAGAAAATAGTTGGCCTTCACAGACATCAACTTGTTTATAGCCCCTTAAATGTTAATAATTTAAAAATCCATTCCAAAATGTTCATAACATATTCGTAACCTCTACTAAGTGTATAGCAAATAGCACTGGTCTACAAAAAATTGTTTTTTTTTTTTCTTTCACAAGGGCTAAATTAACGGAATATATTTATCCTTTCCATGAGTTTTTTATTCATCAGGAAGGGTTTTTTTGTGGCACTTGTTTGAAGTTTTAAAATAATTAGTACTTACAAAACACTGAATAATAAATACACGGCTAATTTTGTCTAACCTAAAAAGTTTTATATGATGATTTTCGGTCATATTTTGCCTTCGGGATGTCTCTTTTCATGGTCTAGCAGTAGTCGTACTGGAACTCCATTTGCCTTGGTACCTCTTTTCCATAGTAGAAATCTACTGATGAAAACGCTCACCATGCTCATCAGAGACAGCCCCAAGATTTTCAGGGAAGAAGTCTAGGTGGGAGTCCAAGAAGTGAATTTTTAAGGACATATTGCAGCCCATTTCTTTGTATGAAGTCAGAAAATCACTCACTATTTCGCTATAGTTTTCTTCTTTATTATTGCCAAGAAATCCACGACAGATATTTTGGAATGATTTCCACGTTGCTTTTTCCGGTGGACGTAACAGTTCCTCAAAATGTTCATCATCCGATATTAATGATTTTATTTGGGGCCCTATAAAAATTCCTTCCTTCAATTTTGCATCACTTATTTTAGGAAATTTAAATGCAGCGGGACCATCCATTTTTTTTACAAAATTTTTTATAAACCCCAGCTTTATGTGCAGGGGAGGTAAATACACCTTTTCAGGATCCACTAATGGGGTATTTGATACATTTTTATGCCCAGGAATAAGAGATTCACGTTTAGGCCATTGTTTCCTTATGTAGTGAGACTCCTTATCCCTGTTATCCCATTCACACAAGAAACAGCAGAATTTCTTGTATCCAAGTTGCAAACTTAACAATAAAGCTATAACCGTCAAATCACCACAGATATTCCAGTTATATTTAGTATACTGAATTTTTTCTAACAGTAATTTCATATTTTCATATGTCTCCTTCATATCACTGGCATGCGCGACAGGTATTGATGGTAATTCATTCCCATTGTGGAGTAGTACAGTCTTCAAACTGACTTTCAATAGGTTTATGAATAATCGTCACTCATCTGGCTGGTGTTGATGTCCAAGAGTCTAAATTACTGCACAAACCCCATTACAAAAAACTACACGGCCTTCTTTAGAGAAGTAGTCACTAAAATCACTATGGCGTCTACGATAAACGCATATCCTTGTGTCTTTTTGGAGGAGATTCCAACCTTTGAGCCTGGAACTTAAAAGCTCAGCTGACTGTTTAGACAAATTTAAATCCCGGATAAGATCATTAAGATCTTCTTGAGATAAAAAGTGAGGTTCTGATGAACTACTTGCTTCAAATGTAGGGTCACTTCTCCCGCTTTTTCCGTCTTTAGTATTAACTGGGTCAAAGTCGGAGTTATCACTTAAGGTTATGAAATCTGGAAACTTTAGTACAGGATACTCTTTACTATGTGGCACAGGTCTAATTGTAGATGCCAAATTGGCGTACTTAACTGTATATTTTATATTGGGCGTAATTCCTTTAATGTTAGTTGAGCAGAAATAGCAATCAGTTAAATGGTCCTTCTGTTCCCTCCAAATCATAGGGACTGAAAACGACATATGATGAGTACCATTTTTCCAACCGGTAAGAAGCCTAACACATGATACACAGCATAAATTTGGGGCCTAGTCTTTATCAAAATCACTAGCTTTACACCCAAAGTAAAGCTCATAACATTTTTCACAAGCGGTGTAAACTTTCGCCTCTGAGACTTGAAGGTCAGTTCAAGTAGCAGAAATTGTTTGGTTGATTTACACACTTTCTTGGCATTTTGAAACATTTATAAAAAAAAACTTAGAAATAAAAGCAATAAACAGCACAAAAATAAGTAGGTACACGTGTTACCAGACTCACTACAATTACATTACTGGCTACTGGCCCTCTGCTTGCTAAAAAAGTCCAATATTTGTACGAGATAGGACAGGTTTGAACATCATTAAGCCTGGACAGAGTTAAAACATGTTTCAACATGAATAAGTCTGCCTAGTGCCAAATAATTCTGAATACAAAATCCCACTTCAATATTTACAAAAATTATAATAGTGAAATCCTAATATAGAGAAGTATATTACACAAAAATGACTGTCACAAGAAAACTATGCCTGATAGAAGAAATCTGATAATATATTTGAATTTAACATAAAAAACTAAACTAGGGTCTCTACTCAGTTTCCTTGTGAAAAAATCATGTTGACCAGTGTAGTTTGTGATAACCATGATGGTTTGAGTTAGCGTTTAAATAAGCCTTATGTGCCATCTCTAGGTATCGTTACTTTTTCTTTGTACATCTAGATAGAGCTAGTCACCAACTGATTCAGTTTACGTCGTAAATCTTTGTCTGGGTGTTGTTAATTTAGATGCTCCAAAAAGGTATTCATTCAAATGAAATAAATAATATAATATTAATATAGATAAGACATTGGTAAGTCACTCCAAATTGCCAGTTTCATCTCAAACACCGGTCATGATGTCATCGTTAAACTTATAGGTCTACTACGAATACAGAGCGCTTATGATGCGTTCTTTGTTTGCTCAAAAACTAAAAAGACAAAACGGGTAAATATACTTAAAAAATAAAAAGTCACACTTGAAGAATGAAATTTTAAAAAATTTTTTGTTCAGTAAGAATTTATTAAACTTTAGTAGGTGTTTATATATGGCGCTTTAAGACTGAGATTCCGTAACAAACTAAAGGAAATACATCCTTTTTTCATAAATGAATGTCATTCAGTAACCTAGTGTTCGATTATCATCGGCCGAGCCAAAATACTTCCGAATTTAAAAGAGAAACGCATTACAAGTTACTTTGCCATTTGCTTTTGTTTATACGTTGAAATAGTTTTTACTTTTTTAGTAAGAATGTAACTTCACTACTCAGTATATATCACCACTACACCAAACACTTTATTTTTGCATTCGACGCGCGTTTCGCTAACCATGTTAGCTTCATCAGGAGCGATAATTGACTAAAGCTAAACTATAAATTTACCTTATTTATACTTAGCTTAACCCTTGAATTACTTAGGCGAAACTAATGGCTTAGGTAAGGCCATGAGTTCCGGTCAAGTAACCAGTAGAGGGGACTATAAGGAATAGGCCCTCTGTCTTTATTTAAACTACTTTTACATTTTATAATTTCCATACTTTCGTATGCTTTCAACAATCTCCTCTCAGATACATTTTTAATTAATCTTAGATTATCTAATGTTACAGTATGATCAGCTTCAAGGGCATGTTCGGCAATGCTAGACTTTTCTGTTCTGTTGGGCAAACTAAAAGGTTAATTAAAAGACGATTTAAAAAACATTTAGCACACTTAAAATACAGTAGAACAGAAAAGTCTAGCATTGCCGAACATGCCTTTGAAGCTGATTATATTGTAACATTAGATAATCTAAGATTAATAAAAAATGTATCCGATAGGAGATTGTTAAACGCATACGAAAGTATGGAATTTATAAAACGTAAAAGTAGTTTAAATAAAGACAGAGGGAGTCCCCCCTACTGGTTACTTGACCGGAACTTATGGCCTTGCTTCTGCCATTAGTTCCGCCTGAGTAATTCAAGGGTTAGGCTAAGTATAAATAGGGTGGATTTGTAGTTTAGCTTTAGTCAATCATCGCTCCTGATAAAGCTAACATGGTTAGCGAAAATGAGTAGTGTCATTGTGCCAAAGATTCCACATTTCCAACTTAATGTAACTTCAGTCAAAACAAACCTAGTTAAATCTGCTGTTTCGATTTTTTGCCCTTTTCCTATCTGACAGTTGAAGCTTAAGCACTGTAATATTCGGGGAAATAAAACATCCAGCCGATATTTTCAATATCAACAATTTAAAACGTTTCTAAATGCATAAGAATTCGAGCCTAGCAGAAATATAACGGACACAAAAAGGAAGGTTTTATAAAATATGAAATTTTATAGAGAAGAGGTGCTATTCTTTGTCCCTTTTCATTTACCTTTTTGCCTTATCTTCGTTACAGAGTCATTTCCCTTTTCTTCGTTACAGAATCCCATCCCAGGTCATTTTAGTAATCCCTTGAACAAGCGAGGTTTTACATAAACATTTTAAAACATATTGTGTTCACAAAACATAAAAATTCTAAAACATATATTGATATTGTTGTCTAACTATTTTTGATGTATTTACAATTCACAAGATTTTTATATCCATATATGACACGGGCAAAATGAAATATATGTGGACACATTAAAGTAACACTTTAAGTGACAGAAGGCCGAACTGAATAATTTTTTTAATAGCATTAAATTGACCAAACGTAGAAGGGACACTAACCACTGAATACTCATTAACCTATAATTTACCGGTGAGAAGTACCGGTACCTGATACTTCTAAAGAGGTACAAATTTTAAAACAGTACAAAATGCCAGACAATAAAATATAATGCATATTTAGGAAAAGTGTTGCTTTTTAGTATTTTAACATTCAAAAAAAGATGGACAGAATGTTTCAATATTGAAGCACGTGTTTCTGGTAATCTAACATTGCCTTAAACAAAAAAAAAAATGTTTATTCAAAGTAATATTCTTTCAAGTTTATTCATTTAAGATCACCACTTACTCCTGACAATTGTTTCGGCAGACTGTGTCTTCTTCTAAATGAATTAACAATATTTACCTTAATAACTAAAACAAGTTCAATAAAGGAGACTCACCCATATCTACTTGATCGTTGAGTAATAAACCTGAGGATTTTTTCACGTTAATTTCTACTTGCTCTAAACAATTCAGTAATTTGCCTTTCTTTTCATTATACAAAATTCTAAAATCTTCATTGAAAATATGATTTTCATCTGTCAAATGTTTAGCGTAATGAGATATGTCATTTTTCATTCTATAACTTTGTTTATGTTCCTTTATTCTTTATAAAAAGATCTGCCTGTCTGTCCTATATAGGTTTTATTGCAAGTGCCACAGCATAATTCGTAAACTCCTGTTTTATTTTCTTTTTACTTTTATTATTTTTAATATGTCGAACTAACGTGTTATTGGTACCGGTATAAGTGATATATATATATATATATATATATATATATCACTTATATATATATATATATATATATCACTTATATATATATATATATATATATATATATATATATATATATATATATATATATATATATATATATATGGTTTAAAGTAAGAACAACTGAAAACGGACGAAAGTCCGTATCTCAGCAGTCTACCCACTGTTCTCCTATTTGTCGAATTCATCCCGAGACGCGTTTCGTCGTATCACGGCTCATCAGTCGAGCTAGGACCGACAAATAAGAAACCAGAATCTTCGGTACTTAAGCCAGTACTGACGGCCAAAAATGGTAAGATATAACGCCTACCTCGTAGGTGCCAAATAGTGCCGCGTAGGCGACAAATAAGAGAACAGTGGGTAGACTGCAGAGATACAGACTTCCGTCCGTTTTCAGGTGTTCTTACTTTATACCACATATGCCTTAGAGGGATCCCTCGAACGTTCGCGTCACTTGTGGTGAAGTGTTGGCAGTCTGTTAATCATTTTGTCGTTATATCTTACATATATATATATATATATATATATATATATATATATATATATATATATATATATATATATATATATATATATATATATATATGTATACAGTGTGTTCCAAAAAGTTTTATACAAAAATTAATCTTACGTATTACACAAAAATTTATTCTTGATAAAAAGCTCTGCATCATATGGAAATCCATAATCAGGCATCAAAAGTTCATATTTATATGTTTATATTTGATGGTATACAGGGAAAATAAAAAATATTGGTTTATAATGAAGAGTAAAGTGTGTTTAAATTTAAATACAGAGCAAAGTATTAATTGAAAATATTAATAGGAACTAAAAAATTATACTCGCGTTTAGATTTGTGACTTTCCTACTTAAAAATTCAAAAAAAAACTCCAGTAAACACGCCAGTAATTGTTGGATGGTTTATTGATTCCAAAAAAAACGAAAAATCACTACAAATTTTAAGCTGAAAATAAACGAACATATCTTTGGAAATAACTAATAACTGTCAATAAATTTTAAAACTAACGTCAGTCTTCCTAATTAAAAATTCAAAAATACTCCAGGAAACACGTCAGTAATTATCGGAAGGAAAGGAAAACGAAATTAATTAAAAACTAATGCACTGATTTTGATTGTATCATATTTTTGTTAAAAAATTGATAACCTTTTTATCTGCTTTGCAACAATTACATCCCTAATAAATTTGTGCTAATATCATTTTATTTTGAAATTGCAACATTACTTAATTACTACTTAACAATAACAACGAAACATATGGATTAATTCTAACTTTATTGCACAAACACTTCAATGTATCCACCGTCCCTTTCTAAACAGGTGATTGTTCTTCGAAAAAATCTTTTATTACATCTCTAATTACGTCAGGAGTTATATCTTCACATGTTTCCCTAATTAGAGAGAAATTAGAACCCTCTTAAGATAATCAACATCTTGAAATAGTCTTTTAAGATAAACCTTTTCTTTTAAGTAGCCCCATAAAAAAAAGTCTAGAGGGGTGATATCCGGAGACCTTGGGGTTCAAGTAAACTACACATACCTCCCTATTACTCTACCGTTAAAAGTGTGGAGGAGATAATCTCGAATATTTCTCATACTGTGACATGATGCACTACCATATTGGTACCATATACGTTGTCTTTCAATTATTGGTAGGCGATTAAGAAACTCAGGGGACTTATTATTTAACAACTTTAGGTAACGTTCAGCATTCGTGTTATTTCGAAAAAAGAATGGTCCAACTATTCTATATTTAAATATTCCACACCATACATTGGTTTTAACCGAGTATTTATCTCGAGTTTGGATATTGAAGTTAGGATTAACATCGCTCCCCCAGCGATAGTTTTGAGAACTTACTGTCCCATTAGACGTAAATGTCGCTTCGTCAGAGAAAAGTATTTATCTTGTCATAAACCTGTTATCTTCCAACTCTCCTTGAAACCAAGCACAAAATTCAAATCTTCGTTCAAAATCTCCTGATTTTAAAGTATGGGTAAATTTGGATTTGTATGATTTAAATTTATTTGATCTTAAAATTCTCGCAACTGTAGTTTTACTCACATTCAATAAAGCTGAGCTTTTCCAAAGTGAATGTTTTAGCTTTTCTACTACCAACAGCACTACTTGATTATGATTATTTTCATTTGAAACCTCTGCCCGATGTTTCTTTTTAAATTTATTTTCAACACTTCCATAAATCTTGGAATTTATTTATTAGATATCCTACAATTGTGAAGTGCACAGTTTCATCAGAGTGTCTATTATTAAAGATTTCTGCTGCTTCTCTAAAAGTTTTATAATTATCTCCAGCTATGAGAACAGTTTCAATTTTATCTTTAACACTCAATTTTACTGGCATTTCTAATTATTGTAAATATAGACTGACGTTAGCTTTGAAGTTTATTGACAATTATTAGGTATTTCAAAGATATATTCATCTATTTTCAGCTTAAAATTTGTAATGATTTCGTTTTCTTGAATTCGATGAATAATCCAACAATTACTGACGTGTTTACTGGAGTTTTTTTTAATTTTTAAGTAGCGTGAGCGTAATTTTTTTAGTTCCTATTAACATTTTTAATTAATATTTTGCTCTGTATTTAAATTTAAACACACTTTACTCTTTATTATAAATCATTATTTTTTATTTTCCTTGTATACCATCAAATATTTTAAACTTTTGAAGCTTGATTATGGATTTGCATGTGACGCAGAACTTTTTATCAAGAATAAATTTTTTTGTAATATATAAGATAAATTTTTTCTCCATTTGTATAAAACTTTTTGGGACACACTGTATATGTTTATATATATTTATTCTTGCCAATCGTCCGGCCTTAAATTTATTTAATAATTTTTTTTTCTTATGGAAGGTGGTCTTATGGCCTTTTAAAAAAAACATTTTGTCCACTCTTTGTTACATGATTTTCTAACAATGTGTGCCGAACGTCGATTAATTTTATCTATAAATTGAATTAGATTTAGGACTACTGCATACGGCCTTATATACCAGTGTACTTAACACGATATTTGTTTGATGTAGGAAAAGCTTAATATTAACAGTATTTTTGCTTTGATTTTAGAACACGTTGTATATAATGCACCAACCTAATTTTATAGAAATAACTGCAGTTTATTTTATTATTTTGATACCAAGTACAATTTCTACACCGATTAATTATCTTCAGATAGTCAGTTGAACTGACAGTATTTTAGATACAAGGTGTCCCGTAAAAGAGTTTAATTTCAAAATGCATATAATACAAAAAAATTGATAAATGAAAAAAAAAACCTTTATCGTGTGTAAAAATAATATCATCTAAATGTTAAATGTAAAGGTAATACCCGGCCCTCTCCTAAGCAAAACGCAAATTATTGATGACCGTTTGGCATGTGGTTTTCTTGATCGCTGCCGGATACTTTCTTTTACGCATTCCAGGAAGTAAGAATTGTTATCGTAAACTCCGATTATAACCACTAACATTTTTATAAAGCTGATGTAATCAAGTTCTTAATCACGTTGATCTATCGTTTCGACTTAACAAGTATTATGCAGCCTTCGTCATTCTCGAAGAAGTACGATTTTTTCGCAGGCGACCTAAGCCATCACTGGCTATTGGATGTAAATGTTTTTCATATTTCAATTTTAAACTTGTCCGACTGCAATAGCAGCAAGTTTCTTTAATGACGTGGCCGTTAGGGTGGAAATTTGCCTCATCTGAGAATAAAATGTTAGTAAATGTAATGTAATGGTAGACCCTATGGCATTGGAGGAAATTTTTCACAAAATAGACCCTTTCGTGCAATGGAACTGAGAAACCAACTTTATTCACAAAAAGGACACGCAAAGGGGAGAGGAAATATGCCCTCTATCTAGCCATCCCTTGGCTACGCCAATTCAATTCAGTTTTTTTTTGAGAATATGTTGCAATTCAACAGTTATCGAATAGTTACGTACTTGTTGTGCTTTCATGTAGTTACGTTTTGGTCTTTTATGACCTTTGCTAAACTACAGCCTTGGCCAAAAGTATTAGGCTCCCTACAATTTACTTAATTTCTTGTGTTTCAGGGTAAAAAATTAAATTCGTATGTTTTGTAAAATCGTATATTGAGATAAAATTATGAAATAAATTAATATTTGGTGTGTCCGCCCTTAGCTTTCTTTGGGACAAGCCTAGTACATTCAGTTGTACTTATGGTATCCCACTCATCCATCAAAGCTCTTTAGCGCTACTTTTGATGTTATGCTATGTTCCCGTATCTTGCGCTTCAGAATATCCCAAAGATGCTCGATAGGGTTTAGATCTGGAGACTGCGCCGGCCAATCCAACAAGACAATGTTATTGTCTCTAAACCAGCGCATCGTAGCCGCTGATTTATGACAAGGTGCATTATCTTGCTGGAATTTGATGTCGTCTAAATTAGTATCGCCAAAAATGCGCGTTAGCGAAGGCATCAGTACAGTTTCTAGTACATTTATGTACTTTTGGCTGTTTATGCTGCCTTCACAAACGAACATTTCGCTGACACCTTTAGCAGCCATGCAGCCCCAGATCATAATGCTGCCTCCTCAGTGTTTTACAGTAGGTACCACGCAATCTGGATGGTATTCCTCGCTGACACGCGGCCTCACGAATGTTACACCTGACATTCCGAATAGTTGTAAGAATAAAAAAAATACTCAATTAAAAAACTAGTTATTATTTTGACTAAAACGGATTAAATCAAGAGTAATTGTATGTGGTTATTTGTTAAAATAAATCATATAAAAACTTACCTCAAAGTTGGATTCGTCGGACCATACAAGATTAGACCAATCCTCTTCAATAAAATGTTGGTGCTTCAGAGCCCACTCTAAGCGTTTCTTCCTATTGGTATCTGAAAGCCAAGGCTTCTTTCTAGCTTTGCACCCTCTTAATCCAGCTTTTGTCAGTCTTCTCCTTGCCGTTCCAGAACTAATCGGCATCCCATTCTCTTCCGACAGAGTTGCAGCGAGCTCAGATCATGTTTTTTTTTTTTCGATTTTTAATAGACTCGCGAATGAGTTTTCTGCCCTGTCGCTCATTAGTCTTACGTTTTTCATTTTGTTGGCATGGGAGCCAGTCTCCACAAACCTTTTAATAGCATATTGCACTGCACACCGAGAACATTTCACTAACTTAGTTATTTCTACTTGGGACTTGCCTTGTTCATGTAGGGTTTGAATTTTAATTCGTTTTTCGATACCAAGCTCACTTTTCTTAGGCATTTCTCAAATATAAGAATGTCCGGTTCACAAATAAAACATGCACGGAAGCTTCTTGACACTACAAGTAGTAAAACAAGCCTGATAAAACATTAAAAATATTTTTCAAAAAACCTCAATATCGCAATTTTGTGGGCCAGGTGTTTTATGGACCTGAAAAAGAGATTGTCTAGTGTTTAAGTTAGCTTTTGACAGCGCCGCCTATAGTATTGTTAAAACAATTAGTCTGTTTTTTTAATATGTTATGAGTTTCACGTGTTTATTAGGGGTGCCTAATACTTTTGGCCAAGGCTGTATTTCATTAGGCTGTCAGAGACTAAAATTTCACAACCATAAAAACAATTACGCAAAATAAAAATAAAAAAAAATAAAAATAACATATTTTTAAAAATGAAATAGATACAACTGCAATTAGACTAAATATGAAGAATCAAGTTGTTATTATACGGTTTGTATATTTTAAAAATTTTATTTTATAGACCGTCTCTCCAAATGTTCCATCATCATCATCAGCTTATACTGTGCACTGCTGGACGAAAGCCTTCCTCAAGTCTTGTCACCTTTTTTCTTTGCATGACACTTATTTTGTTGATATTTTTTTTCGTCAATGTGAGAGTATCGGCTCCGTATGTAAGAACGGGTAGTAGGCATCCGTCAAAAACTTTTCTTTTAAAACACATCGGAAGCTTAGATTTGAATATATAGCCCAGTTTACCATATGCCGTCCAGGAGAGGCCTATTCTTCGCTGAATGTCATGTGATTGGTTGTCTCGCCCTATGCTGACTTTATATCCTATATATTTATATAGGTGTACTTGCTCGTTCTCCACGTTATCCAGTTTTATAGTGCCGTTTAATACAAGATTTGTCATAAACTGGGTCTTGTATAGATTGATTTTTAAATCAACCCTTCCTGAAGCTTCTTGAAGCATGTGCAGCACAGTTTGTGCTTCTTGCATATTGTCTATTATTAAGACAATATCGTCGGCAAAACAAAGGTGATTTAACTTTTCACGGTCAATATTAAGCCTCATTTTTCCCAGTTTATTGATTATAGTAGACTTTCTAGAAGTGTTACGAAAAGCTTGGGAGAGAGCGTATCACCCTGGCTCACCTCTTTCGATTTTCTTCTTCATTGAAGACCGTAAACTACTTGGCGATGTAACAACTCCGGATATTGTGACGAAAATACACAAAACTATTTTGAAGAATGACTTCCGTTTGAAAGTTCGGAAGATTGTTAATATTGTAGGGATCTCAAGTGAATGCGTGCATAACATTTTGCATACACATTTGGGTAAGCAAAATCTGTGTGCACGATGGGTGTCGTGTTACACGTCACTCCTTGCCATCGCCAAAATTCAGGAACTTTGCTTCGAATTGCTTAGCTATATATGTGGCCCCTTCGGACTTCTTTTTGTTCCCGAACCTCAAAAAAAATTTTTGGAGGACAACGATTTCACAGAAATGACGAAGTAATGTACGCTGAGAATGACTATTTTGCATCTCAAAAGGAATCATTTTATAAAAATGACTCGAAGGAGATTATGTTGAAAAGTAAAGGTAAATTTTTCAATTTTATTCGTATTTCCTTCCTCTTTTACCTTACTTTTCAAAAGACCATCGTACTGTTATAATTTTTAAAGAACTCGAGTCGATTAAATTAGAAATGTAAAACCAAATGCCAAATAGAATTGGACTTATTTATGTGGCACCCTGTATAACTGATTATGAAGTTGAGGATTAGTACTTGCTAAGATCTTTTAAAATTATTTTACGACTTATATACATACATATATATATATATATATATATATATATATATATATATATATATATATATATATATATATATATATAAAATTAAGGGATATAAAAAAAATCCGAATTTTTTAGATGATTTTCAAGAAGCTGTATTTCAACGAAAAATGGCCGTAGAGCAATAAAAAATAAGCAAATTGAAGCTTCAAGTTTCTAGTTTTCAGATTCTTAAGGAATGAGTTTGGAGTTGCTATAAGTACTGCGGAATTGAAAATTTTTGAATTTTTTTTTTCAATAATTAACATTTTCTAATAAAAAAAAAATGGATTATTACACAAAAACATTTTCAACCTCAAAAAATGAATAAAAAATGGAAATTTTATCCTTTAACTGGCTTTTATCAAAATTGACAATTTCAGTCATTCGGAACATAATTTAAAAAAATCGCAGCGGTATAAAATTTTGAGGGTTTCTTTAGGATACTTTAAAGTTGAGAAAAAAAGCAAAAATATCCTTAGTCTATCCAATATTTGTAAAGTTATGCCAAGTTAAGTGAACATCCCTAAATACGCAATTTTTAATTATTTTTTTAATTAACTTTCTCGCTTTGCAAAAAAATTTTTTGATCAAAAAACAATAATAAAGTTTTGTAGAGAATGTTTTGAACTTTTCAAAATCCTGCTTTAATTTTTTGTACAATTTTTTGCTTCGCGAAAAATCATTGTATGATGCTTTTGGACCGCTCAAATTAAAGAGGACAAAAAGAATTAACAGAGCTGTGAAGTTAAATCACTGCAAAAAATTTATCGAAGTCCAAGAAGCTTTTGAAAGGCAATCAAAAATTTGAAATTTTTTTTTCCGCGGGTTACCGTTAATCAAAAAATATTTGGACTAGAAACTTAATTTACTTTTTTTTTTTATTGTTCATTTTTCGCTGAGATACAGCTTCTTGAAAATCACCTAAAAATTTCGTTTTTTCTATATCCTGTAATGTATATATATATATATATATATATATATATATATATATATATATATATATATATATATATATATATATATATATATATATATAAAATTATATCCTAAATTTAGTTGTCTGCAAATTTGCATCTATCAGTTCTGTAAACCATTTAAAATATGTTAAACTTATTGAGACAACCCCGTAACTAGTAGCATACTATGCTAGTATGAATCAGAATTGAGTTAAAATGATCATTATTTTTTATGGAGTTGTACGGTTATAAGGAATATTCCACAAATTATTATAGTTTGTCTCAAATTTTAGTGTGCGCTTCCTGTTTTCCAAATTAGTATGTAAACAATCCCAACGATAGATCAGGTTCTTGATTCTTATCGACTACCCGACTGATAGAAAGTTGAATTGACAAATTAAAATTTCCCTTTAACTGAGTGACATTTAATAAAGTAGTACAGAATATAATAAAACGTGCGATCAGCAATCTGTTATTTGTTAAGATTAAGTCAGTACTATTATTAATACTGTCTTTTCCAGTAATAATTAGTAGTTTTGCATCTATTTCAGCAAAAATGATTAATCAATGTATGTGGAATAAACCCACACACTACATTTTGAGACAAGCTACACGTATTTTCTTACCAGTAATACGTTTTCAGTGTAATATCCGTATTCAGTAACATTTATTATGTAACAATCTTCTTATAACACAATTTTTATGCCATTTTTGTCAGTATTAAACTAGCAATTCCCAATTTCCCGAAAACAAAATAGTACACATCCCGGCATTCCCTATATTTTTAAACTTTATTTTATATATAGACGAATGAAACCAAGAGGTTTACTGTAAATAGGTGATTGCGCAGCGTCTCGTATGGACGATAAATTGATTTCGTGTCATATTTAGTCAGCAAACGATCCCTTTTAAATAAATACTATTTGTTTGCCGTAATTTAATATCACGATCAACATATTTGAAGCAGTTGGGATCATCATATGTACTCATCATCATCATGATCATCAACCACACTTACAGGTCTCTCCTCTGTCTATAGGCTCAATCTGTAACCAGTCGTTAGCGGCCCATTTAATATCATCTGACCAACGTGTCGGTGGTCTCCATCTGCTGCGTTTATCTGCTCTTGGTCCCCATTCTAATATTTTGCGCGTCCAAGTCTGGCCATGTGTCCTGCCCATTTTTGTGACTCCAGTGCGTCTACGCAGATCTTCGTTACGTATTCTGTCATTAGGAATCACACCGAGCACTGGTCTCTCCATGAACATTTGCGCAATACTCAGTTTGTGTGCAGATTCTATAGCAATATGTCTAATTATAAGTGTCTTTAATTTAATAAGTATCAAAATGGCTTTAAAAAAAATGGGTTTAATTAGTACTTAAATTGAAAATAACTCAAAATCTGCCCATTTTTGATGGTTGTGCCCATGGATATTTTTGTTCAGAAAGCTGAGAAATACCACATATCAAAAATTCACTCAATGTAACCGAAACCACTTTTCCATAAGAAAAGAAAATTTTATTAAAAAGAATAAACCAATATTTCTTAGCACACATAGACCATATTGCAAGAACGGATTCACTACAACTACCCACAGTCCGCGAGGAGGATCGCCAAAGAGATAGGTTGATCAAACCAAAGACCTGAAGACCTGATTGGTGAGGGAATACATGACACTGTTAATCTGGCTCAGATCAATTAGCGCTGCTACTGCATCATAGTCACTAATCTCTTATCAGGGAAATGGACCAGAGAGAGAGATTACATGAATCTGTGTGCTTGTCTACTTGTCCTGTTATGTCGAGAATTTTCTAGATGTTAGCGAGAATAATGGTCTCAGGTGACTGAAAAATAGATTAAAATAAAGTATTTTCTAAAAAAAGAAGAAGAATAGGAATCTTCTTGAAGGGCCATAGCCGATACGGACGTAGGCGACCCTCTCGCTTTGGCTCTTGTTGCTGCTTTTTGAAGCATTTCCACAGACAAAAGGAACCTACAGTTTAATGCCGGTTCCGGCTACAGATGGTTTGCCATTGTCTTCCCGAGAGAGACAACCGTCGTATTGTATATTTTCTTTTATTTTATTTTTATTATTTATCTATCTTTTTTTTATTATTATTTCCCGAGTCGAGATACAAACTTGGATCGCTGGCATACAAAGCAGAAACTGTAACCACTATGCTATGGCTGCCTCTAGAATAGGAATATTTTGGCCTAAATTGACTGTAGAAAATAGTGTCTCTTCGGTAGAATTGTTACGGCTTTGTTTTTGCTACACAAAAACTTCTTGGTTCCATTCGTTTCCGTTTTATAGAAATAAATGCAATTTTTATAACTAAATTATTAGGTTATTTTGAAACAATTTATACTCGTAGTGTTTTTACAATCGATTTTGAACAATAACGTGCATAGTTTTGTATTTTTATTTTAGATATACACATTATTATGAAATTAATTATGTTGTTAAATTGTTATGTTATGGGCATTTTATTTGATCTCAAAATTGTAAGTTGTCGACAGATATAACAACATAAATTATTTTGACAGTTTTATTTATTGCTAACATTTAAAAAAATCGGGAAAGTGATTTACCAAGTACTTTCCTTGTAAACATCCGGTTCTAAGATAAGTAGCGAATTTGACTTTCTCGAGTGAAGGGTAAGTAAATTTCTATAATGCAAGTACAGCCATACAATATATCGACAATCACCCCTTTCACCCCCTTCTCCTAAAAATATATCACTCAAAAAGTATAAGTTTCATTTCTATTTTTAGTTTTCTAATATCAATTTATAATAAAAGACTATTTTTAGTCAATTTCCATTAGTGTATTTATAATTGTGATGACGCATTTCGCTGTCGATGCAACATTTTACACTGTCAAGTTAGGTTTAATGTTTACAATTTTATATAATTTCTTAATTATAATATTACACCTAATTAAATTATATTGATAGTATTGGAAAACCCACACAGACATAGAATTAGGAGAATAAATTCAATAATGGTGAATTGTTTAAATCTACCTGGTCGTTAAGTAAAGTACCTGTAGTCCTTAATCGATTTATTTGCATTGTCTCTAAAAGGTTTAGTTTTAAACCTTTTTGTTGGGTATGTAAAATTTTGAAATTCTTGTTAAACGTGTGATTCTCTGTTAAAAGATTTATTAACATATGTTGAATAAGACTTTCTGTGGATGAAACTTTTTTCGTGTTCTGTATTTCTTTGTATAAATGTACGTCCAGTTTGTCCTATGTATATTTTAGGACATGACTCACATGTTAATTGATAACACTGGTCAACACAAATCTTGTTTCCTGAATTTTTTTTTCTGTTATTGGGTATTTCTATGGCCCTATGAAAAAATACTGGGAGATTGCTAACAGCTTTACCTTTTGAAATATACAGTTTTATTATTTTGCCAAAAAAATACAAAAAAAGAATACATTATGTTAACAAAATTTCTATTGAACACTAGCAAATGATCTTTTATAAGATTTCCTTGAATGAACGAGTTTAGGTAGATCTCGTTGCAAACTCCAGCAGTAGTCTGCAATAATATGTGAGTCCCACCGCCCCTGATAACGCTCTTCCATTGTCCGAAGATCCTGATGAAATCTTTCACCCTGCTCCTCACTAAAATCACCCAGATTTTGTGGAAATCGGTCTAAATGCGAGTGCAGGAAGTGGATTTTTATGCTCATGTTGCACCCTAGCTCTTGCAAGTTCGATAGCATGCACTCAACAAGCTCGACATGGTCGTCAGATTTCCTTTTGCCTAGGAAGCTACTCATAACCAAAACAAATGAATTCCAAGCTTTGGATTCGACTTCAGTCATTGATTTGACAAAATTAGGAGCTTTCACGAGTTGCCTAATCTGTGGCCCGTCAAAAATACCAGCTTTCAATTTTTCTGAACTTAATCCTGAAAACTTGCGTGAAAGAAAATTAAAACATTCGCCACTTTTGTCAAGCGCCTTCGCAAACTGTTTCATTATGCCGAGTTTAATATGAAGTGGTGGAAGTATGATGCGGTCTCGGCTAACTAAAGGCACGTTTATAACATTTTTTGTACCAACTTTTAACTCTTCCCGCACTGGCCAAACTTTTTGTGACCAATGGTGTTGTTTTGTCACGACTATCCCAGAGACACATGAAACAAGGGAACTTTGTGTACCCCCCTTGTTGACCTAAAAGAAAGTTAACCATTTTCAGATCAACACAAATGATCCATTTGTGGTCTTGATTCTTAATTTTTTTCGATAACCTTAGAAACATTTACGTATTCTTCTTTTAAAGTCGTCGAATGTGCAATAGGTATAGATCCGTACTTGTTACCGTTATGAAGCAAAACACGCTTTAAACTTCTTTT
The DNA here is from genome assembly GCA_019049505.1 of Pachyrhynchus sulphureomaculatus. Lineage (NCBI taxonomy): Eukaryota > Metazoa > Arthropoda > Insecta > Coleoptera > Curculionidae > Pachyrhynchus > Pachyrhynchus sulphureomaculatus. Next base: position 8,334,208 of record CM032449.1, read on the forward strand.
GCTGCTGTCTATGAAAAGACGCCAATCACTAGGTTGGTACTGTTTTAATCCCATCTGCTGCAAAATACTACCAACATCGTTAACAAAAAACTAAATCCTTCTCTTGAGAAAAATACGGTAACAGATTTTTTCTCGGGTACGAGTAAGCAAATTTCTTTCTTTTAAACGAGATGCTAAAATTTCAGAAGCTTCTTTTGGTAAGTTCAGATCTCTTACTAAGTCATTTAGTGCTTTCTGATTAAATGGTTGAGGTTCTGAAAGGCTACATTTGTAGTCTGAATCAGAGTCTTCACTTGATGTATTTCGTTCGGGTTCACAGAGATTTGGATCATCAGAAGATTTAGATGTGCTGGGTTGTACCTCTTGTGATTTTAATTGAGGTCGTTGAGCAGAAGATAAGTTAGGATATGACCACTTACTTCGACTTCCAGGGTTAATTCCGTTTATTTTTTTCACAACGCAGAAGTAGCAATCGTCATGATGGTTTCGAGGTTCTCGCCAAATCATGGGTGTTACGAACATTATTGCATCTCTTTTTCCACTGGACCATAACCGTAGACATACCACACATTTCCGGCATACAATATGAGAAACCCATGGCTTCTCCTGATTACACAATTTTATTTTAAAGTATTGATGATACGCAGTTTTCACAAAATCCGATATAGGTTTTCGATATTTTGCAAATATATATTCACCACAAATATAGCAAAAACAATCAGGATTAAGCACACAACATCTTCTTGACGAAGCCATATCTAAAACAACAACAAAATATATTTTAGTGTCCAATAAAAAACGAAAATCTAAGTAAAAATAGTAAATGAAGGTAGTTAGCTATAACTCAAAAACAAAAGCTGTTAGAGAAAAATTGTTGCCATATTTAAAAAATACGCGTCAATTTGAGATAGAAACAAAAAAAAAAAATCACAGGAAACAAGCAATTTTCTTTTTTTTGTTGACCAGTGTAATAAATCAGGGTTATATCAAAGAAAAAAGTTTCATCCAAAAATCTAATTAAACATATGCTAATCATCTTTTAACAGAGAATCACACGGTTAATAAGAATTTCATAATTTTACATACCCAACAAAAAGGTTTAAAACTAAACCTTTTAGAGACAATGCAAATAAATCGATTAAGGGCTACATGTACTTTACTCAACGACAGGTTTAAACTAGACAATTCACCATTACTGAATTTATTCTCCTAATTCCATGTCTGTGGGTTTTCCAATACTATCAATATAATTTAATTAGGTGTAATATAATTAAGAAATTATATAAAATTGTACACATTACACCTAACTTGACAGTGTAAAATGTAGATCTGAAGAAGCGAAACCCTAAAAGCAGTCTTATTATATATTTATAATGAATTTCCATGAAGTAGAAGCTACAATCATCAGAAAGTTCTAATATCATTTTAATTGTGAGTTATAGTGCCAACAGATCGGCATACACCGTCAAGCGTACTGTCAGGTAGACACACTGACGGAAATGGGAAAATATGTTTTTCGTGATCTAAGAACGCTAATCTATAAAGAAAAGCAAAAATCGCGGCAGGTATTTTTTTACGAATACAATATTTGTCTTTAGCAAGGGAAGCAAAAACAATAAATTAGCTACTGTGTCAGAGGTAAGTAAGTTTCGATTGAATTTCTAAAACTTGTTCTATAATCAACTTAATATTTTTTAGGTCACTCCGTAACCACATCTCAATCCCTCCTACATACTATTTCTGTTAAAATTGGAAATAATGAAAAAGCACACGGAAATAGAAGTATGGTATGATATATACGCAACGACTCTTCTAACTAACTACTCAGCCCAGACCCTGGTGGAATATGACGAATGGATGAGCCAACCACCTTTTATAACCGATGATGTTAAAGTGTTGATCTGCGGGCGGTTGAGGCCGATAAAGTTGACAACAGCGTTGTTAGAGTAGCACCACCCTCCACGCGCTCCGAGGACAAAAGGGGCAACCGTGACCGTGGAGTCAGGATATTTCGTCGATATCGCGTCCAGAAAAGAGGTCCCAGACTATCTAGCCACCTTGTGTCCAGCCGACACTGTCAGCACATCTGGGCCCTGCCAGTGGACCGCGACGTCGGCGATCAAAACGTCGTTATTTCTTATCATTATTAGATCAGGTTTATGTAGTAAACCATTCGTATCGCGGATACGCGGCTCAACCTCCACAGTCACGCCCCTCTCTCTCGCAAAAGTGGCCAGCTTTTTCACGACCCTATCATGTCTCTTGATCCTCTCGAAATGCGTGGCCGGGCATGCCTGTAATATATGGCACACAGTCTCCTTTCTGCCAGAACCCTCCCTGCGTAGAGTATCGACGCCACGGTTTTGTATCCCACCCTTAGTGGGTAGGATATTAAATCGTAACTGTATAGCCTTCACAAAATCCTCTCCGTTCCAATAATTGGGTGGATAGTCGACCCGACGCTTCAGATCTCCCCCTATCCACCTAAGCATAGTCTGAATTTCATTCCTGCTTTCGGCGAACAGGAGGAGATCATCCGCGTATGCTAAACAAACAAATCTTTCATCGCCCATCTTTATACCCGCTCCGAGTCTCCTCTGACGGCCGATGGCTTCATCCAAAACCATATTAAATAGGAAAGGGGAAAGGGGGTCTCTCTGCTTGACACCTCTATTAATAGCAATTTTATCGGTGTTCTTGCCATTTATGTTGATGGTGGTAAAACATTCTTTTTATGGCCTGAGATCTTCGGGTGTATCCCAAAATCTGCGTAGTGCTCTCACTATACTGTTGTGTCCAACCGTGTCGAACGCTTTCGTTAGATCCAACGTGGTTATTGAGAAGGGACGGGCTTTTTTCCGTCTTTCCTTAATAATGGCTTGAATAGTCAGTGTGTTGGCAAGAGTCCCATCCACATTTCGGAAACCCCTTGGTTCGCTATGTAATGGTAGTTGAGAGAATCTCGCCGCAATTATCTTGTTTAGGATTCTCAGTCCAATTGAGGATATTGTCAGGGGCCTCCAGTTGTTGATGTTGTTACCGTCCCCTCCCGGCTTAGGTATTAATATCGTACGATTCGCGCTCCAACAAACCGGGATACTAGAAGAAAATAGTGCCGCATTGTAGAGGAGGGCGAGTAGTTCGATTCGAGCTTTCTTGAGGTCCGAGACCTTAACTCCATCTGGACCCTTAGACTCGGACTGGCGAGCCTGTAGAACTTTCTTCAGCTCGTCCACTTTAATGGGCGAATAAAGCTCGACATCGTGTCTCACCGGTCCGGGATATACTCTTCATCTGGTGGTGAATCTCTGCTGAATATGTCACTGTATGTAACGAAAGCGTCACGCGCTGTAAAGGTAGGCGCCGTGGTCCTATATATTGTGTCGGTCATAAGACCTTCTGCCAGACGTGATCGATCTTTTTTATAAAGATTCTGCACATAAGCATATCGCTTACGCCTGCTATCAATGACCGGCGGGTCATTAATTTTGCTGGCTCTATTGATGATGCCATTATGGCCGATGGCGGACATAAATTTATTCCAACCAAAAACCAACTCCCTCCCCCATCACTAATATGTTGCATAATTATTTATAGTAAATAATTATGCTTAAAATTTGTTCATTATCACAGCTTCAAACCTGGAAACATTTCCATAATATTATTAAAACTATGCTATATTTGACCAGTCCAGCTCTTTCACACCCTTCCCCCATTAAAATTGAAAGTAATGCAAAAATTTCTTCATTTTCCTCGACTCCAAAAACTCTAGAAAAGACCTATAACACCATATATAAGAAGCAACTTTTCTCATTTCCTACTCCACTGCTTTAACCTCTTGCATATTTTACTATAAATAATATGCTTAAAATTTGTCCAAAAAACCTCTAAATATTTCAAAATGCTGTCTAAATTTTACCAGATTAACCTCGGCCTCTTTCTGCAATAAAATTGAAAGCAATTAAAAAACAACTCAATTTTTGGATTTCTCAACTTCAAAAACTCTAAAATGAACATATAACACCATATGAAAGGGGCCGAGGTTGATAAATTTTGCATGATTTTCATAGCAATATGGTTATTTTTCCTGTTTCTTTGTTGAGTGTACTATACTATATATTCACGTAAATACTTATCTCTCTCTCTCTCTCTCTCTCTCTCTCTCTCTCAATCATTTCACCCCAATAGGAGTATCGGTGACACTATGCAGTTGCTACCTCAACAGTCATTCTCCATCTCGATCCTGCGCGACCGGACTTGACTCGTGCATACCCATACCAAGAAAAGATCTTACTTTTTCGGACCATCTTGTTGGAGACCCTTGATCTTCTACCTTCCTCGTTACTACAAGCTTTTCCATGTCATCCACTTTCCTCGTAGTGTGACCAAAATATTTCAGGTACTCTCTATTTGAAAGTTGGTCATTTATATCAAGGTCTTCAAGAATAGATACATTAGTAGATATGCTCACATCTCAAACGTATCGATTTGTCTTTTGCCAGCTTGTTTATTGGTTCATGTTTCGGATGCGTAAATTGCTATGGGGAATATAAGGTTGGATAGCAATTTTAACTTTGTGTTTTTTGTGACAGTTGGATCTTTCCAGACCTTAGTGAGTTTGATCGTCGAGTCTACAACAGTGCAATTCCATTTATGTGTGAGGACTAGCAATCATTACTTTGGTTTTCGCTCTATTAATTGTCAATCCATAGTTTTTGCTAATAAAGTTAAATACTTATAGTAAAACATAAAGAGAGTGAAAGGGCGTGGAGGAGGAGATTAGAGGGGTTGTTTCGTATATATAGCATTACATGCCCTTTTCACGGTTTTTAGAGTCGATGAATTCAAAAAATGGATTATTTTTCATTATTTTCAATTTTAACCCAAGAAGAGGGTGAAAGTAATGAAGGTCGTTAAATATTGTATAGTTTCAATAGTATTTTAAGAACTTTTGCAAGTTTTTTGGTTGATGCAATTGGCAAATTTCAACCATATTATTTATAGGAAAATATGTAATGGGTTAATGTGATGACGTAGGGCTTAGATGGGTTTTTCACATATATCGTGCTGTATGCTCTTTTCAGGATTCTTGGACTGTGGAAGTATGAAAGTAAAGTTATTTTTCATTACTGTCAATTTTAATAGGAAATGGGTGACAGAGATGGGAGAATCTTGTACCGTTTCGATAGTATTGTGATAATTTTTCTAGGTTCTCTGGGTGCGAGAATGGGCAAATTTTAAGCTTAATCGTTTATAATAAAACATATAAGGTCCCAAAGAGGTGGATAAGGGAACTAGAAAAATGACTTCGTATTTCAATTGTTATAGGGCTTTTTCGGAGTTGTTTCAGTCAAGGAATAGGAACGTTATTTTTTTTTCATTATTTTTATTTTTATTAACATGAGAGGAGTATAAACGGGGTGTAGGTCATTGTATCGTTTCAATAGTATTATGAGCATTTTTCTTGGTTTTTGATCGAGATATTGGATATTTAATATAAAATAATTTTTCTTTAGTAAAATATGTACGGCGTGAGAATGTATATCGTAATATACTTCTATTTTAGTGTTTTTGTTTTTCCATTAATTTCAATTATAACAGATACGGAAGGGATTCTATATCTGGTTACAGAGTAACCTAAAAAAAGTGGAGTTGAGTATAGAATAACTTTTAGAAATATAAACGATTAAGTTGGCGAAAATATACTTATGGAACAGCAAGTAAATTATTGTACTTACTTTCCCTGCTAACGGGAAGTATAAAAAAATTTACCTGCTGCAATATTTCCTTTTTTCAAGTTTTGTGATTTTTAGATCAAAAAAAAACATAATTTTTTAACTTCCACCTTCATAATATATAATATTAAATATCGCAAAAATAATAATTTAGCTAGACATCACAAGGAAGGTTTATTTTTATTTAGGAATCACGAGGTTTTTTTAAGCATACATAACAATTTTATTTATCCGTATAGTCTACATTTGAGCTTTATTCTTTTACGTACCCACGTATTTCGTTGGCAGTGGGCATATATTTTGTTCAATGATATTTTAAAAGAGAGGCTTGTAGTTTTTTATTCATAATTTTTTTTTGATATTTAGTGAATAATACGAAAGAATAGCGATTATATATTTTTATTGTAGTTTCAATTATAATGATTTTTTTTTAAAATATGTTTTAAATGTTAACATTATTTTTTATCGGTTAAATGGATCACTAATGAAAACTGTGGCGCCTCCTTGTCTGCAGGATGACTTCACAAAAAATCATCTAATATGCAGAAATAAAAATTTATCTTCTAAAATAATGTAGAAGTTAAAAATTGTCGAAGGGTTTTTTTCAAAAATAAAAAATTTACGGTGTTTCAAACTTTAATATGCAATTTTCGACCAAAATTATTTATAAAAAATTGTGTATTAGAAGAATTTAAAAAATCTCTCGATATTTTATAGAAATTGTAATTATTAAGATTTTTAAAAAAAAAAGTTAAAAAATATTAAAAACTGACTGAGTAATATTGCGGATTTCAGGTAGCGGTCCGAATCCGACGTCAGGTCCCATTTAAGGGGGTAGTCTGGTAACTCGCAGTCTTTTTTAAGAATTTTTTTTTCATAGTAAAATTTAGTTGTGAATTTTAATATTTTTATACGTAATACTACAGGTCTTAAACTAATTTTTTTTTTGTTTTTTCATGATTCATTTCCTTGGTAGGGCAGCCTGAACAGAGCCCTCTTTAAATGTGGTTGACATGATATCTGGACTTTGGAGCATCTGAAAACAAATATTCGAGTTAATTCTTATAATACAGAGTTGCCACTATCGCCGGTACTAAAATTGTATACCCACGATGAAAAAAAATTTTTTTAAATTTTCAACCTTATTTTTGCAAATAATAATGAATAATTATAAAAGTAGTACCGGCGATAACCATTCATGTGTAGAATAAGCCATAAAAATTTTTTAGACCGATCCATGCAATATTTTCTTCTAAATCATGTCAAAAAAGGTCGTTTCGAGAAAAACGAACCGTTATAACGAATAACCGTTTACGCAGTGTTATACAAAACGATATACAGACGCTTGATTGCTCCTATTTTGACGAAAACCAACACTCAACTGTTTGAAAACTGAAACAGAAATGCCTATAGACCGAGGATTTACGAAAACGAGGCGGAGACAGTAAGAAGTATACGGCAGATGCACGTTCGGCGTGCTAGGTATACATTGCGTTCTAAAACCTACCTTACCACCAGAATGCTCAAATGTTCTCATTTTTTTTTTTTTTCATGCGACTTGAGAGTCTGAAAATACGTTAAGAAACTAAGTGCATGAAAATAATTCACAGCGTAAATATTTTCTGATCAAATTAACATATATACATAACAGAAAATATTTACTCTGACTTGATTTTTGTAAAAAGTCCATTATTTTCACGTATTTATTTTATTAACCAATTTTCAGACACAAGTCGCACCAAAACAAATTGAGATATTTGAGCATTCTGGTGGTAAGTTAGATTTTAGAACAACAGAATACTTGTCTTCCATATGGTCTTTGTCCAAGAACAAAACTTTTCTTTTGTGATGCTGTGTGATATTATACGCCTTCATTATTCTATGGTAACCGACGTTTTCGACAGCATATAAGGGGTTTTCCTTTAAGAGCGTCCTAACTTTAAAATTGAATAAAACAAAGAGTTTTTAAGCAAAATGAATGAATGAACTAACCTGAACTAACCTGAAACTTTTATTTAACGGGAAATTTTGCAAACACGAATCCGCTTAAACCAATTGTTGCTGGTTTGTTGCTGTAAACTTGTGATTTAACGTGGCCCCTGAGAAAATAGTCCAAAGGCGTTAAATCGCACGATCTCGGCGGCCAACCGGTAGGGCCATTTCGTGAAATTAATGACTGACCGAACTTGGCGCGCAATAAAGCCATGTTGGGGCCGGCAATATGGGGCGGTGCGCCATCCTGTTGGAAATAAAAGTCGTCTGCGTCCATTTCGTCAAATTCTGGAAAGAAATATTCCTGCAGCATCGAGTTATTTTGGAGTAATTTTGAACTAATCGAGTAATTTTGGACAATTTCCAAGCATTCTTTTAACGTGAAACGATTCATGATTGAATGCCAAATCTTACTAAATACAACTGATATCAGATGTCAAACATCTGCCAACCAATGTGGCCGCTATTAGCTGTCAAAAGTCGGACATCCCTAATGGAAACATTGATCTTATGAAATAAAAGTTTATTTATTTAGTATTCCGGGTCCAAGAAATTTCATTTGCATAAAGCTCATCAAAACGATTAAGCTAATTTGAAACTATTTTAAGACTATTTGACTTTCAAAAATGTGCAATTTATTTTTGCAACAAAACAAGTTATTTATTACTGATTTCATTTAATTTCCAACCCATGCATTTCTCATCAAATGTATTTTAAACTTTTACGTTCGTATTTTTCTCGGCATTTTCTTTGTTTAAAAAGTATAATTTATTTGATTAAACTTAAGTTGGTTAGCGTCCAAATTCCCAAACAGTGAAAGATAGTTGATTGATGAATTTTGTCGCGTCGAGACGCTTCTATTCTATCGCATTTTTCAGCCTGTTCTCGACCTTTCTAGAGCAAATAATGATTTCTACCGTATTTCTACATATATTTATTATAAGAAAATGATGTTTTTAGAAAATAGATTTTTTTGAAGAAAAGTTACCGGCTACCCCCTCAATTCTATAATTGATAATGGAATGCAATTTTCTTAATTTTTTTTTTGAATAATTCGTAGAAGTATAGAGAATAAAAATCCGTAAAAAAATCGAATTTTTGAAAATTCGAAGTGTATGTAACCCTTTAACTAAGGTAAATTGCTTACTTTTTTAATTAATATTCCACCATAAAGTATTAAAGTTATTTTTTGGTGTAAGATAGTCAAATTTAATGTATATTTTAGAACTACATGTTTGAAAAGGAAAGTACATTTTACCAATATTGTTTTATTGTTAATAAGAAACTATGTTTCATTCGTCGACATCTGTTGTATGTATATTACATAAGTATGTTAAATTAAAATGCCCATATTGAGAAAAGAAACTTTGGTATTGTGATTTGTTGTGTTATTTTTGAAATTAAAAATTGTTATGTCTTATTTATATGTCATATATGATATTAATTTTAATGTAAAGTGCACTTTAACCATTAAAGCTACTAAATTGATTATTACGTATTTTATTATTTTTTATTTTTTTATGAGCACAGGACATCAGAGAAATTTCTAGACGCACCCTTTTGCGTCGTTTACGTCAAGAAATTAACGAGAAACGCCTAGGATTACTAAGAAAGAAAGTTTTGTTCCATCAGGAAAACCCTCTCGTTCACACGTCTGTTGGCTCAAATTCGTGATTGTGGTTTCGAATTGCTGCCCCACCCGGCTTACCAGGTGTACAAGTATGAAATCTTCCCCTTTTGCTACGAACCATTCATCGATCCATTTGTTCACATATTCGTACGAACCAAAGCGCTGCTCAGCAAGTGCGTGACCCATCGATGCAAACAAGTGGTAATCGGAAGGAGCCAAATCTGGGTGAGTAAGCCGCATGGGTTAGAACTTCCCAGCTGAGTGCTTGCAACGTGTCGCGAACTAGTTTTGCCGTATGTGATGGAGCATTATCATGAAGAAAAATGACTTTGTGTTGCCTCTTTCGGTATTCTGGTCTTTTCTCAAGCAGCGAACGGTTCAAATCGGTCAATTGTTGTTGGTAACGTTTAGTATTAACCGTTTTTTCCCCATGTTTTAACAGCTCATAATAGACCACGCCCCTCTGGTCCCACCAAACACAAAGCATTGTCTTTCTGCCAGAGCCATTCGGTCTTGCGGTCCATGTGGATGGTGCGCCTGGGTCTACCCATGATTTTTTGCGCTTGGGATTCTCAAAATAAATCCACTTTTCACCCCCTGTAACTATACGATGCAAAAACGACTTCCCTTTGTACCGAGCGAGCAAAATGTCACGAGTGTTTTTGCGCTTTTCCATTTGCCTGTCGTTCAACTCATGTGGTACCCATCTACCGGTCTTCCGAATCTTTCCCATCTCTCGTAGCCGATTGGAAACAGCTTGTTGACTAACGCCCAATTGCTTGGCGAATTGTTTTTGTGTTTGCGAATCATCTTCGTCCAACAATGCTTGCAATTCCACATCTTCGTATTTTTTTGGCGGCTTTCCACGTTCCTTGTCTGCAACATCGAAGTCACCACTTTTGAAACGCCGAAACTATCGTTCACACATTTCTTGCGATGGAACATGTTCACCATAAGCTTCTCGAAGTAATGGGTATGATTCAACATCAGTTTTCTTCAAATGAAAACAAAAAATTAATGCTGTCTGTAAATGCTCTTTGTTTGGTATAAATTTCGACACATTGAACAAAACAACACAACACTATGCACGCACTTTTCCAATTTATCACTCTGACACCTGTTGATGACACAACAAAATGGCGCAGTGTCAAATCTTTATAGCACAAACTGCATTGGTGCACCATCTGTTGTCTGAAATCCGCATTTCATACTTGTACACCTGGTGTTCTCCTGATTTGGTACCTTCGGACTTTCATCTGTTTCCAAACCTAAAAAAACTCCTCGGTAGCCAGAAATTTTCATCAAATGAAGAAGTCGAAGCTGCAGTTAGCCAGTATTTGGCTGATCTTGAGGAATCTTTTTTTTCAAACAGGTGTGGAAGCTTTGGAAAGTAGGTGGAAGAAGTGCATAAAGCTAGGTGAAGATTACGTCGAAAAATAAAAATATTTTTGTAGTACTTTATTTTGTTTTCTTGACTAGGCCGCGAACTTTTCAATCCACCCTCGTACCTTTATAGGTCTATAAAGTTGCAGCAGACCCTTCGTGATTTATTTGACCCTCTTTCTTGTGATTCTGTTTCCATTCTGTATATTCTTCAGTGTCAGTCTTTTTTCCCAAATTTGGCAAGACCGTTTGGAGCTTGCGCAATAGTAAAGGGAAGAAATAGAATGTAACATACATAGATAACACAGTGCAACACGAAAAAAAATAACTATATACGGACACCACCACGTGATAATAGACCAAAAAAAAAAAGACCCGTGTCTCCCAGTTTTTCCGAAAGTCATGTACTTTTTTTTTATGGGCCCCCAAAGATTTGAGGCCTGGGTGTAATTTTTTTTGCAAAAAACTCATCATATTCTGAGGCCCATATCTTGCAAACCGTTCGGAATTTTAATTTACTTTCTGTGGCAAAGTTGTAGCCCTTGTCATAAGGAACAAAAATTGTGAACATTTAAAGTAAAAAAAACTTCCTCTTCAAGATCAAAATAGCAAAAAACTGTAAAAAAATTCGATTTTTTTTACCTTTTTCTCCCTGTTTAGGCTCATAGCTAGCAAACCGTTCAAAATTCAAGGAAACAATCAACTGGATTTTATATGTTCACATATTTTTGTTCTTTATGACAAGAGCTAGAACTTTGCCTCAGAAAGTAAATCAAAATTCCGAACGGTTTTTTGCAAGATATGAGCCTGAGAAAATGATCAGTTTTTTGCAAAAATGACACCGAGGCCCCAAATCTTGGGGCAAAAAACTGGGAGACACGGGTCTTTTTTTACCCGAGGCTCCCAGTTTTGGGCCCAATTCATGTACTTTTTTTTATGAGGCCCAAGGATTTGGGGCCTCGGTGTCATTTTTGCAAAAAACTGATCATATTCTCAGGGCTCATATCTTGCAAACTGTTTGGAATTTTGATTTATTTTCTGAAGCAAAGTTGTAGCTCTTGTCATAAAGAACAAAAATTGTAAACATATAAAATCCAAAAAATTTCATCTTCCCGATCAAAATCGCAAAAAAACTTTAAAAAAGTAGATTTTTCGGGAAAATTTTCACTTTTGTGGCTACCTAAACAGTGTTAAGAATCATTCCTAGGAAGTTCATATATTCTAGAAAGTTGTTTACTAAGATCTTAGCTACATTTTTGTAGTTGATTGTTTCCTTGAATTTTGAACGGTTTGCTAGCTATGGGCCTAAACAGGGAGAAAAAGGTAAAAAAAATCGAATTTTTTACAGTTTTTAGCTATTTTGATCTTGAAGATGAAGTTTTTTTTACTTTAAATGTTCACAATTTTTGTTCCTTATGACAAGGGCTACAACTTTTGCCACAGAAAGTAAATTAAAATTCCGAACGGTTTGCAAGATATGAGCCTCAGAATATGATGAGTTTTTTGCAAAAATTACACCCAGGCCTCAAATCTTTGGGGGCCCATAAAAAAAAAAGTGCATGACTTTCGGAAAAACTGGGAGACACGGGTCTTTTTTTTTTTGGTCTACTATCACGTAGTGGTGTCCGTATATGGTTATTTTTCCATAACTTAAAAAATTACACACAGTGTAACTTACTTTATATAGTTATAAGAAACGTAACAGCTTACCATCAAGCATCTCAGTGAGTCAGTAGGTACACCTGCCGCGCGCTGCAGGCAATGTTACCGATTTTCCCTGCTATTTCCCACATTCTAGACAACATAAAGAATCGTTTAAGCCAAGAAAAAAATGGATTTTTTCAAAATTTTACTGTGGTCACCCTTAAAAAGAGCAGCCCATTTTTTTCGCAGTGGAAAGTGAAGGTGATACATCCTTATACACTTTTAACAATTTCGGACGAATTTCTGTTGGTGTTAAACCATCCAAAACGAAGAAATTAATCACTGCACGATATTCAATTTTTTCCATTTAAAAAAAAACAATGACACATCAATATTAAACAGCTGCTACTACTCGAATGAATTGACAGATCGAAATAAAATTTTACATGTGTTTGTATAAAGGATGGAACTTTCCAATACAGTTATGGATTCACACTTTCTAACATTATTTTTACGTCAGGCCGAGAACTTTTCAGACAGTCCTCGTAAGTGAAAACAGTATTACGGTGTCCTGAACGGTTTGTACGACAAACCAGCGAGACGGTTCTGTTTTCTTTGCGGCGTTGATAAGATCAAACAAGGTGTTAATTTAGAAAACACCATTTCTACCGGTCTGACTGCTTACTTGGAATTTTAAATTGAGGGTTGATTTGACCGGAAATAATTATATGATTTGTCCCCCCCCCCCCCCCTAGATACGGAAGTTTTTGGTTATGATACTAATAGAACACGGTGTCCCTGCATAGCAGCATTGAGTTCCGTAACGGTGATTTAAAAAAAAAATATCACCCGGGTTTTGCAGTGTTTTACTTGGTTACCGCTAAAATCCATATTAAAATGATTAAATTTTTCTGAAATACAAGTACATTCCTGTTTGGCAATTATTACGTCTTAACAGTTTAATTAACAGGTAGCTGCAGATGGTGTTATCACTCCTCACTCGCTTTGATCTCAACCTCTAAATAATGTATGAAAGTTTTGTTCACATTTTCTCGTTTTAGTTTGATATAAGATTGTTTTACGACTCGAGTAAATGCTAGTTATTAATTTAAAACAATCGTATATTTCTTATATCAAGCAGTATATCATAGCTTTGTTTTTTGTTAACCTTGCTCGTGCAAAGATCGAATAGTTGCAATGGAAGGAATATTCTTAAAAACTTTAAAAGATATAAAGTAAGTGGCGTGCAGTACTTTTAACCTTGGTGTAAATAACAATGATGTCTACAAAAGAGGTCAGGAAAAAAATTAAAAGATCTATCTATGATACAATACTGCAACACGACTAAACTATGTATGTATATATATATATATATATATATATATATATATATATATATATATATATTATATATATATATATATATATATATATATATATACAGGGTTACAGGGAAAGTCGTCCTAGATAATTAAGGACGTTAGAGTTTAGGTCGTTTCTGACCGATTTGATTCTATGATATGATGTCCTAAACTTAACCGTTTTCGAGATATTGAAGTTTAAAGATTTTCTAAAAAAAAACATGTTTTTTTGCTTTTATATCGATTTTTTTTTTTTATTAGAGGTTCTCGAGTGCGATTTTTTGGTTATTTTTAGTTAGTCTGTATGTCAAGTATCAAAAATCATCAAAAAAATTTGAACTAGTTACTAACAGTTTCAAATGGCGACTTGTTAATGTTTCTAAATTACGAATTTTTACCAAGTGTTTCCTACTTTAAATCAATAAAGAGAAAAAAAAAATGTTCGGAGTTATTCTGCAAATTATTTTTACGTCTTTTTAGCGATCAAAAAAGGTATAATACTAGGAGTTTAATAGGAAAACTGTACACAGAATGACACCTAAAGCGGGCTCGGGTAGCAAAAGGTAAATTTTTTAGTTCTAGGTGAAAATACGAAAAATACACAAATAAAACAAAAAACCTTGCAATTTAATATTTTTTATTAATTATAATTCATGTTCTATATGGTCGCCCCTATTTCTAACACAAATTCCCATTATTTTTCTTAAATTACTTTTCACAACGCTGGTTGTGAGGTGCCGCCTCATTTCGTCAGCCGCATCAATTATTTTTTGTCTTAGGACATCCACGTTTTCGATAGGAGTCATCTGGTCGTATACGAGACTTTTCATGTGACCCGACACATAAAAATCCATCGGTGTTAGGTCTGGGCTTCTCGCCGGCCAAGGTATGGGTCCGCCTCTTCCAATCCATTTGTTGGGATAATTGTCATTGAGCCATGCACGAACACTTCCTCTGTAGTGAGCTGGGCAGCCATCGTGTTGAAAGTACATGTTTTGTCTCAAACCAATAGGTAGGTCTTCCATCAAATTAGGTAAATCGTTCCGCAAAAAATTGTCGTATTCCTCGCCATTCAAATTATCTGGCAGGAAGAATGGCCCAACCAAATAATTTGAAATTATACCCATCCACACATTTAAGCTGAATCTTGTTTGTGATCCTTTCGTTCTTTTTTTGTTTGGGTTGCCTTCCTCTTTAGAAGCCCAATAGTGGGCATTGTGGTAGTTTGTAAGACCGTCTTTGTCGAATTACGACTCGTCAGTCCATAGTATTTTCTTAAAAAAAGATGCATCTTCGACATCGGTATTGAGCATAAATCTGCAGAATTCTAATAGTCGCAACGGATCCCCTTTTTCAATGACTTGCACGGGCGTATAGTGGTAAGGGTGTTGCCCAACAGTATGCATTACAAACCATACCTTCCACTGCGAAATACCAAGCTGTTGTGCGACAACATTTGTAGATGTGGTTGGGTCCACCTCAAAGAGACGTCGTATTTCGTTTTCTTCGTCTTCGTCAAAGATACGTAGTCGTCCCACGTCAGTCCGCAGTCTTTGTACGGAACCAGTTTCTCGTAGTCTTCGATAAGTTCCATCAAATACGCTAACATCAGGTACACGACGAGTAAGATATCGCAGTATGTATTCATCACGTGCACGCGACGACACTCTTTCGCAAAATCCGTAACACATTAGGATGTCAGCAAATTCCTCGTTGGTATACGTTACCATATTCACAAGCAGAGATCAAAATCCAGTTACGAGCTAATTCACGCAGTCACAAGATGAAACACAGATATTTTTGAAAAGCACGGTATATAGCACATCTACCACGGACGAATCGCATGAGCAAACTAAAAATCATTCAATAATGTTTAGTGAACAGAAAATGTCGCACAGAGAGTACCCCGACCGGAAAAAAATGCTTACCCAACCCTTTTTATTGTTTGAAGGTGCAGGTAGTAAACCGGTAATTGGTAGTATCTAAATTCTATTATTATGTTACTCTACATTTGGGCCTATTGAAATTTCATTTTCTTAGAATTTTCAATAGATCCAGTAGATATTATACCGTTTTAGATAGCTAAAAAGACGTAAAAGTTTTTTTAAAATAATTTGCAGAATAACTTCCATACATTTTTTTCTTCTCTTTATTGATTTAAAGTAGGAAACACTTGGTAAAAATTCGTAATTTAGAAACATTAACAAGCCACCATTTGAAACTGTTAGTAACTAGTTCAAATTTTTTTTGATGATTTTTGATACTTGACATACAGACTAACTAAAAATAACCAAAAAATCGCACTCGAGAACCTCTAATAAAAAAAAAATCGATATAAAAGCAAAAAAAAACATGTTTTTTTTAGAAAATCTTTAAACTTCAATATCTCGAAAACGGTTAAGTTTAGGACATCATGTCATAGAATCAAATCGGTCAGAAACGACCTAAACTATAACGTCCTTAATTATCTAGGACGACTTTCCCTGTATCCCTGTAACCCTGTATATATATATATATATATATATATATAGATATATATATATACATATATACACAGTAGAATCTCGATTATCCGAAAGAATATGGACCAACGTGATTTCAGATCGAAATTTCGGTTAATCCGAACTTTTTTACAAAATAGAAGTTTAGAATGAATACAACATTGCAGATTGACTTAAAAGCATTTATACGATATTCTATTACGTACATAGGTATTTATTAAAACAAAGAATATAACAATTAGTTTACTTATTTTATGTATATGTACGGAAAATCGAAAATAAAACAGTTTCATTCTTAACCTTAATGCCTTAAAAATGAGGTAATTTTTAACTGCACTCGTTTTGCGTTAGTTCTGTTTTTGGCTGCAATGTCTCTCCAACGTTTGATAAGCAAAACGTTCGCGGCGGTTGCATTTTCTTGTTGTTCTACATAAGTTAACGCTTTTTCTAGGGCCTCTGGTTCTTCTGAATGTGACATTTTTACTGGAATATTGTCAGTGGCTTTTACTTCGTTATCATCATCGTCATCACTGTCTACGAGTATTTTATTAGCATTTTTGCATACACTTTTTAATTAATTCTTGGTCTGTCATTTCATCTTCCACGCTATCACTGTTTAACCATTCCCAAACATCGGTTTCCGTAACACTTGTTCTTCGAATCACAAAACTTTACTACAGGTCAAGTTTGTTGTCATCAATTTTATCTTCAGAATCTGAAAAATCTCTCAAAACTTTTAAAGCGTTTAACAATAAAAGATGCTGTAATTCCATTAGCATGGAATAAGCTTGAGGTTGACACGATAAAAAAATGTTGGAAAATTATTTTGGATTTCACTGAAAAGATGATGAAGTTGGAAATTAATTCGTCGGAAGCTTTGGACGCATTTAATAAGGCAATTATTTGGAGTGAAAAAAATATTTTTAATACTAATGATTTATTGGTATTGCGAAAATGCAGGAATAACGCTTTGCAGAAAAGTTTGACTGCAAAAAAAATTCAAAAACAAATCACACAATATTTCCCTAAAATGTAACTGTTTTTTAAATAAAAATATCTTTTTGATTATATGAACAATTTGGTTTTATGAAAACCCTGGTATTTATTGGTTCACATAATCGAGCATCTACTGTATATATATATATATATATATATATATATATATATATATATATATATATATATATATATATATATATATATATGTATATATATGTATATATATGTATATATATATATATACTATAGGAAAGAATCAAGTTTAGTAGAAGGCATCATCATCATACAGCTAGATTTATTGTTAATCGGTTATATTTCTATGTTGCTATGGATTTACGAAACATTACGAACTGTTTTTATAGTAATGTTAAGATTAATTTATTCAAGGAAATCGTTACTATCAAGATCTATCAGAAGTGGTGAAATAAGAGTAGAAGTCACGGAAGTCAGACGACATGAATTACTACAAGAAGATCGAGATATAAGGTAAGAACTTCTGCCAAATTTATTTTCCACGATTTTAGATGCTTAATCCCAAAATTGGCTAGTTTTATTTTATTTTTAAAATATTTTATTAGTTAGTTTGTTATCCTACTTATTTTGATAAAGATTATTTGTTTGGACCACATCCTCTGACTATGATCTCTCCCACTAATTAAGTATCTGACCAGAAAGAGAAACAACATAAACAGATTCAAAAATAAAAAGTAATAAAAATAGAAAACTGGAAAGAAAAAAATTTCTACCCTCTCACTCTATCAGAGAGAAAAGTTCTTTTTATTTTCACCGTTATCACTATAACAGTACAGTATCATTCGTTTTCCGAATATGGCCTTGGCTCGTAGATTAAAAGTATTGGCGGTTTCTCATCAACAGGCGCAGAGGTTTACTGGCTCCTGTTATGCAGTTTCACTAGGTTAGCTGACGTTTGGTCATCGGTGGACGGCACATCCAAGTTGTACATTTCTCTTAGACCTTCCCTACTTTTAATGCTAGATAAAATTTACTGGCACCTTTTGTCCGTTACGTATTTTTCTGTGTATTTTTTACGGACTCCAATAAATACTTTATGTAATAAAATTACTATTGCAATGCTGAATTATACAGGTAAACAAAAAAAAAAATTATCTGTCTTTTAAGTGAGACACATGTTTTCTTAAGTATTTTTTATGCTGAATCCAAAAAAGAATCATAGAAAAAAGCCATCCACCATGAGGTTTTTTCAGAAAATACACTTAAAGTTGCCAGAAAACTATTAAATTGAGAAAGATACTTTTTAATAAATAATGTGAAACTCTATAATCATTAAAATTATGGAATAAAACTATTATTTTGGGCATCTTTAAATGTTCTGAATCTATATTTATCATAAAAACTAAAAAATATTAGGTTTTAGTGTTCATGTTTAACAAAAAACATGCATACACCATCTATAACTAAGCTACTTAGCAAAATACTGTTTAAACTAAATATGTACAACAGCTAAATTAAAAAAAAAAAAAAATATATATATATATATATATATATATATATATATATATATATATATATATATATATATATATATCAAGGATTTTCTACAGCTGACGCTGTCTTCCTTCTCTCAGCCTTTGGTTCCATCCGTTTCTATCTTCCCAGTCTCCATCTGTTAGACCCCTGTCCTCCATAGCCTCGTCCACATCGTCTCTTCACGATCGTCCGGGTCTTCCTCTTTTTCTTCTCCCTATAGGGCTCCACTCCGTTATTTTCTTTATCCACCTATTATCTTCGCTTCGTCTTATGTGTCCATACCATTTTAATCGTTTTTCGTCAATGGTGTTTATTGCGTTCTCTTTGATGTTCATTCTGCTTCTTATTTCTTCATTTGTTATTCTCTGCATACGTGCCACTCTACAACATCTTCTCCAATACTCCATCTCTACCGGGTTAATTTTAGATTTATTTCTTTTGTTGATCGTCCATGTTTCTGACCCGTATGTCATTTTGCTTTATATTATTGATTTGTATATGCGTGTTTTGTTACTCTTTGTAATGTGCTTGTTCCACAGGATCGAATTTAATTGTCTTATGCATGTTCGCGTTTGTCCTAATCTAGCTTTAATCTCTTCTTCTGATGTTGCGTTTTTTGAAATGATGGTTCCTAGATATTTAAATCTATCGGTTCCTTTGATTATTGTTTCGTTATCTACTTCTAGATTCTCCACGTTTCCCTCCTTTGTTGTTAGATATTCCGTTTTATCAAAGTTTATTGCTAGTCCTGCTTTAGTGTATTCTTCTTTCAGTTTTCTTACCATATAACTGAGGTCTTCCTCATCTTGCGCTATGATTACTTGGTCGTCTGCGAAACTTAGAGTATATAAGTAATGTTCTCGTATTGGGACTCCCATTCCACTACATTTTTGCTTCCATTTTTTTAATGTTTGTTCGAGGTAAATTTTGAATAGTGTTGGGGATGTAGAGCATCCTTGTAATAGGCCTTTTGATGTTTGGAGTCTCTTCCCTATTTTATGTCCTATTTTTATGTTCACTGTGTTGTTTTCGTAGAGAGCTTTTACTGCGTATATTAGTTCTTTGTCAATGCCTATTTCTTTCATTGCGTTCCATAATCTTTGTCTTGGTACTGAGTCATAGGCCTTTCTTATGTCTATGAAGGCTAGATGAACTTCTCTATTCTTTGCCAGTTTTTTTTCCATTGTTTGTTTTATAGTGTATATGTGGTCTATACATGATTTTCCGGCCGTAAAGCCTGCTTGGTCTTTTTATATTTTCCTCCATGATATTTTTAATAATTTTTCCAAACAAACGTCCCATACTCGATATCATGTTTAGGCCTCTATAGTTTGTGCATTTTCTACGGTCTCCCTTTTCAAATATAGATACTATATAAGCTTTTGACCATTCCTCTGGTATTTTTTCTCCATTTATCGCTCTGTGGAACATGTTTCTCAGCATTCGATGTAATTTATTAGACCCGTACTTAATCATTTCATTTACCACACCCCCAGGCCCTGCAGATTTATTATTTTTGAGTGTTTTTATTGTCTTTTTTACTTCTTCATAGCTTAGTTCTATCTCTTTTATTTCCTTATTCTGTTCTTCTTCAGGGTTCTCTTCTTGGACTTCTTGTCTATCTTCTGTTAGCAGCTTCTTATAATATTCTTCCCATTCGCTTTCTGGGATGTACTCTATATACGTCTTCTCTCTATTGTTAGTCCTTAATGCTTTAATTATTCTCCATGACTCTGTACTTCTAGTTCCTCCTATATGCTGTTCTACATGTTCGCACGATTTTTCCCATCTCTCGTTCTTTTCTTTGTTTATCATCCTCCTCGTTTCTGCATTTTTCTCTTTATATTTCTGTAGATCTTCTTCTGATTTTGTATTCAGCCATTTTTCGTATGGTCTTTTTTTCTCCTTTATAGATTCTTTGGTTTTTTCACAGATTCTAATTTTATGTTTCTCATTCTCGTTGTCTTCTTTACCTAATGCTTCTAGGGACGCCTATTTGATGCATTCTTTTATGTGGTCATACATCTGTTGGAGGTTGTCGTAGTTAAATTCATTTAATTTTTGATCTAATCGTCGTCTATATAGGTCTCTTATCGTTTCGTCTTGCAGTAAGTATATTTCGTATTTTATTTCCTTGTCTGCTTTTTCTGTTATCTCATTAGTATTTCTGTTTTTATTTTCTATTAATATTTTCTACGATTTTAGATGCTTAATCCCAAAATTGACTGGTTTTATTTTATTTTCAAAATATTTTATTAGTTAGTTTGTTATCCTACTTATTTTGATAAAGATTATTTGTTTGAACCACATCCTCTGACTATGATCTCTCTCACTAATTAAGTATCTGACCAGAAAGAGAAACAACATAAACAGATTCAAAAATAAAAAGTAATAAAAATAGAAAACTGGAAAGAAAAAAATTTCCACCCTCTCACTTTATCAGAGTGAAAAATTCTTTTTATTTTCACCGTTATCACTATAACAGTACAGTATCATTCGTTTCCCGAACATGGCCTTGGCTCGTAGATTAAAAATATTGGCGGTTTCACATCAACAGGCGCAGAGATTTACTGGCTCCTGTTATGCAGTTTCACCTAGGTTAGCTGACGTTTGGTCATCGGTGGACGGCACATCCAAGTTGTACATTTCTCTTAGACCTTCCCTACTTTTAATGCTAGATAAAATTTACTGGCACCTTTCGTCCGTTACGTATTTTTCTGTGTATTTTTTACGGACTCCAATGACTCAAATAAATACTTTATGTAATAAAATTACTATTGCAATGCTGAATTATACAGGTATACAAAAAAAAATTATCTGTCTTTTAAGTGAGACACATGTTTTCTTAAATATTTTTTATGCTGAATCCAAAAAAAAAAATCATAGAAAAAAGCCATCCACCATGAGGTTTTTTTCAGAAAATACACTTAAAGTTGCCAGAAGACTATTAAATTGAAAAAGATACATTTTAATAAATAATGTGAAACTCTATAATCATTAAAATTATGGAATAAAACTATTCTCTTGGGCATCTTTAAATATTCTGAATCTATATTTATCATAAAAACTAAAAAATATTAGGTTTTAGCGTTCATGTTTAACAAAAACATGCATACACCATCTATAACTAAGCTACTTAGCAAAATACTGTTTAAACTAAATATGTACAACAGCTAAATTAAAAAAAAAAAAATTATATATATATATATATATATATATATATATATATATATATATATATATATATATATATATATATATATATATATATATATATATATATATATATATCAAGGATTTTCTACAGCTGACGCTGTCTTCCTTCTCTCAGCCTTTGGTTCCATCCGTTTCTGTCTTCCCAGTCTCCATCTATTAGACCCCTGTCCTCCATAGCCTCGTCCACATCGTCTCTTCACGATCGTCTGGGTCTTCCTCTTTTTCTTCTCCCTATAGGGCTCCACTCCGTTATTTTCTTTATCCACCTATTATCTTCGCTTCGTCTTATGTGTCCATACCATTTTAATCGTTTTTCTTCAATGGTGTTTATTGCGTTCTCTTTGATGTTCATTCTGCTTCTTATTTCTTCATTTGTTATTCTCTGCATACGTGCCACTCTACAACATCTTCTCCAATACTCCATCTCTACCGGGTTAATTTTAGATTTATTTCTTTTGTTGATCGTCCATGTTTCTGACCCGTATGTCATTATGCTTTGTATTATTGATTTGTACATGCGTGTTTTGTTACTCTTTGTAATGTGCTTGTCCCACAGGATCGAATTTAATTGTCTTATGCATGTTCGCGTTTGTTCTAATCTAGCTTTAATCTCTTCTTCTGATGTTGCGTTTTTTGAAATGATGGTTCCTAGATATTTAAATCTATCGGTTCCTTTGATTATTGTTTCGTTATCTACTTCTAGATTCTCCACGTTTCCCTCCTTTGTTGTTAGATATTCCGTTTTATCAAAGTTTATTGCTATTCCTGCTTTAGTGTATTCTTCTTTCAGTTTTCTTACCATTTAACTGAGGTCTTCCTCATCTTGCGCTATGATTACTTGGTCGTCTGCGAAACTTAGAGTATATAAGTAATCTTCTCGTATTGGGACTCCCATTCCACTACATTTTTGCTTCCATTTTTTTAATGTTTATTCGAGGTATATTTTGAATAGTGTTGGGGATGTAGAGCATCCTTGTAATAGACCTTTTGATGTTTGGAGTCTCTTCCCTATTTTATGTCCTATTTTTATGTTCACTGTGTTGTTTGCCTATTTCTTTCATTGCGTTCCATAATCTTTGTCTTGGTACTGAGTCATAGGTCTTTCTTATGTCTATGAAGGCTAGATGAACTTCTCTATTCTTTGCCAGTTTTTTTTTTCCATTGTTTGTTTTATATTGTATATGTGATCTATACATGATTTTCCGGCCGTAAAGCCTGCTTGCTTTTCCCTTTTATATTTTCCTCCATGATATTTTTAATAATTTTTCCATACAAACGTCCCATACTCGATATTATGCTTAGGCCTCTATAGTTTGTTCATTTTCTACGGTCTCCCTTTTTAAATATAGATACTATATAAGCTTTTGACCATTCCTCTGGTATTTTTTCTCCATTTATCGCTCTGTGGAACATGTTTCTCAGCATTCGATGTAATTTATTAGACCCGTACTTAATCATTTCATTTACCACCCCCCAGGCCCTGCAGATTTATTATTTTTGAGTGTTTTTATTGTCTTCTTTACTTCTTCATAGCTTAGTTCTATCTGTTTTGTTTCCTTATTCTGTTCTTCTTCAGGGTTCTCTTCTTGGAATTCTTGTCTATCTTCTGTTAGCAGCTTCTTATAATATTCTTCCCATTCGCTTTCTGGGATGTACTCTATATACGTCTTCTCTCTATTGTTAGTCCTTAATGCTTTAATTATTCTCTATGACTCTGTACTTCTAGTTCCTCTTATATACTGTTCTACATGTTTGCACGATTTTTCCCATCTCTCGTTCTTTTCTTTGTGTATCATCCTCCTCGTTTCTGCATTTTTCTCTTTATATTTCTGTAGATCTTCTTCTGATTTTGTATTCAGCCATTTTTCGTATAGTCTTTTTTTCTCCTTTATAGATTCTTTGGTTTTTTCACAGATTCTAATTTTATGTTTCTCATTCTCGTTTTCTTCTTTACCTAATGCTTCTAGGGTCGCCTGTTTGATGCATTCTTTTATGTGGTCATACATCTGTTGGAGGTTGTCGTAGTTAAATTCATTTAATTTTTGATCTAATCGTCGTATATATAGGTCTCTTATCGTTTCGTCTTACAGTAAGTGTATTTTGTATTTTATTTCCTTGTCTGTTTTCTCATTAGTATTTCTGTTATTTTTCTTTTTTATTAATATTGAACAAAACTATTTCCAGTATTTTCTGAAGTTCTGGACATCAAAATATAAAGTTTTATGTTAAGTTTCAACAAAAAACTCGCTTTTCACACTCACAATGGTACTATGTGGTTGGTAAAATACTTTTTTATGTAAAGAAATGCAATGAAATAATAGTTTTGTTCAATAGTAATAAAAATCAAAAACATTTTTTTAATTTAGCTGTTGCACATATTTATTTTAAACAGCATTTTGCTACGTAGCTTAGTTGAAGGTGGTGTATGCGTGTTTTTTGTTAAACATGAACACTAAACTCTAATATTTTTAAGTTTTTATAATAAACTAGCCGTGCCCGCAGCTCTGCTCGCGTGGACTTGATTCACCTTTATCGTCACTGCTTATTCGTTATGTTTATATTATTTTATAGCTCGAGGGGCCTTAATGGTCCATGGCTTGGTTGCGTACTTGTCTCCACTTCTTTTTGTCTCCTGTCAGCTTTTCCCAGTGCGGCATTCCCATCAACTCCGGATTTTGCTTTACTGCCTGAATCCATGTAGATCGAGGTCTACTCTTCTTCCAACCACTCCTCTTACTAGGGCTTGCTTTGCCTGTCTTTCTTCCTTCAACCTTGCCACGTGTCCCAACCACCTTAATCGCTGGCTTCTTATGATTTGGCTTATAACGGGTTTTGTATATAGGCATTTTAATTCGTAGTTTGTTCTTCTTCTTCACAGTCCCTCTTCTTTCCTGCCTCCGTAGATTCTTCTCAAAGCTTTCCTTTCCCACACCTCCAAAGTTTCCTTTTCTCTTGCATTCAGTTTCCACGTTTCGCATCCATATGTCACCGTGGGTCTGACAACTGTCGTATATATTCTTTCTTTTGCTTTTCTTGATACATTCTTTGATTTCAATATTGGATTCATTGCCCCCAAACATCTCTGTCCTTTCGCTATTCTTTCTTGTATCTCCGTCCTTTCTTGTCCACTCTCTGTTATTGTTACTCCCTGATAATTAAATTTGTCTACTTCTTTAAACATATATCTTTTCCCTAAGTTATTTATTATATCTAAACTTTTGTTGTTTTTATTATTCTTCTTCTTTGTAATTTACATATATTTTGTTTTTTCCTCATTTATCTTTAGTCCTCTCATCCTTCCCCTGTCTTCTATCCTACTTATGGCTTTTTTGAGGTTCTCTTCTGCTCTTGCAATCATTGCTACATCATCCGCATAGGCCAAGCATTGGCAAGTTTGTTGGTATATCGTCCCATTTATTTTTATTTCTGACTCCCGGATTATCTTCTCTAGTACCAAATTAAATAGACATGTTGACACTGAATCCGCCTACCTTAATCCTCTCTTCACCTTAAACTTGTCTGATACTTTGCCCTCAAACAACACTCTATTTTCTTTGTCATTCAGGGTCATTC
The DNA here is from genome assembly GCA_019049505.1 of Pachyrhynchus sulphureomaculatus. NCBI lineage: Eukaryota > Metazoa > Arthropoda > Insecta > Coleoptera > Curculionidae > Pachyrhynchus > Pachyrhynchus sulphureomaculatus. The sequence continues at coordinate 8,359,751 of CM032449.1, forward strand.
TCACCATACGACTAAATTTACTTGGAATTTTTAGTTCTTCAATTATCTTGTAGAGTCCTTCTCTATTTACAGAGTCATATGCTTCTCTGAAATCCACAAAGACCAAGTGTAGTGCCAAATTTTGTTCTAAGCTATTATCTTGGATTTGCTTAATCGAAAATATCTAGTCTGTAACCGATCTATTTTTCCTGAATCCACACTGGTACTCTCCCAGAATAGATTCGGCTCTCTCTTCTAGTCTGTTTTTAATAGTCACCACTACTATCTTGTACCCGACATCCAGTAAGGCTATTGGTCTATAATTAGCACATATAGTTTTTTCTCCTTTTTTGTGTATTGGACAAATGAGCGACTCTCTTCAGCTTTCTGGCATCTTTTCTGTTTCCCATATTTCTTGCACCAACCGGCATATTTCATTTTCCAGATTTACTCCTTCAGCTTTTATCATTTCTGCTGTTATACAATTTCCACCCGGGACCTTATTTTTTTTTAGGTTCTGAGTATTTCTCTTATTTCTTCTTTGCAGGGTTTGTTTGTCCCCTCCTGCCCTTCAATTAATTTTGCTGCCTATTTCTCATTCAACTCTTCATTTTCATCTCCATTTAATATTTTTTAAAGGATTCCGCCAATCTATTCAGTCTTTCTGCCAAGCTTACTGCTAAACTTCCATCTTTTTTCCTACATATTAACATTTTGTCTCTGTTTATTCCCTTTGTATTTTATCAAAAAAACAGTGAGTGCTAACCGCTCTAATGGACGGACAGACAGAGAGACGTTACGTTTTATATATATTACATAGATTATTATTATTATTATATAACCTGGCCAGAGAACAAATGTATGAATTAAAAAAAAAAAAAACACGTCAATCGGATAAATGGTTCTCGAGAGATAAGCGCGCTAACGGCCAGACAGACAGACAGACAGACAGATAGACGTTGCATTTTACATATATTACAGATATTCTTTGCTACATGATATTGTTCCATATTTAATGGTTTAGGCAGTGTATTGCAAGAGAACGCGCTAGCGGCAAACTGTTTCCGACTTGATTCACTATTATCGTCACTGCTTATTCCTTATGTTATCTAACGTAATAAAATATAACCTATAATCTGGCCAGAGAACATATGTATGTTTAAAAAAAAAGCACGTAAATCGGATTAGTGATTCTCCAGTGATAAGCGCACTAACGGACAGACAGACAGACAGAGAGACGTTGCATTTTATATATATTATAGATGTAGATTCAGAACATTTAAAGATAACCGAAATAATAGTTTTATTCCATAATTTTAATGATTATACAGTTTTATTATTTATTAAAATCTATTTTTTTCAGTTTAATAGTTTTCTGGCACAAACAAGTGTGTTTTCTGAAAAAAACCTCACGGTGGATGTCCTTTTTATGATTTTTTGGTTCCAGCATTAAAAAATACTTAAGAAAACACGTGTCTCACTTGAAAGACAGAGAATTTGTTATTTTTGTATAACTGTGTTATCAATGGAATAAAATCACCCATCTTATAACAGTCTACTAAGAGATAAAGTTGAAAATGAATCAAACCACAAAGCTAATACACGAACCTTTAGCACGAAACGAACGGAAATGCGGAATTTCAGGACTAAGACAGTTTTATCCGTGGCAAGAAGAGAAAATCAGTTGAGTTAAGCGAAGAGAGAAATGAAAAAGTAAACGTGGTCGTGGATTTAATATTAAGCAAAGAGAAATGATACAATTAGTCAAACTAACAGTACACTGTTGGAAGCACAAATATGACCAACAAAGGAAGCTGAGAGAAAGAAGTATAACCATAATGTAAATGTTTTGTTGTATGTGAAGACACACAAACAAAAATGAGGTAATAAAGGTGAGAGTAAGCGATGTGAGATATCAAACATGGTACAAGCAAGGAGACTGCAATAATATATGGACATCTAATGAGAAGCAATCATGATTATAATGACAGAAAATTCATGGCAATAGTTCTAAATGATGCATAATAAGAAAGATAGAGGGAGGCCTCGAATCAGTTGGATGAATAGAATCTTTGATTGTGTTAGCCGAGACTTATTGGAAATTCGTGCTAAAATTATATAAAAAACAACATTATGTTTTAATTTCCAATATATTTAAAGTCACTTGACAATTGTTTCACCATACAATGGCTTCTTCAGAAGTAAATAAAAAAGAAAAATATTTGGTAGTAATCCTGGTTATATAGTGCTTAAAACTATCCTTAATTACCTAAGATTATGCTAATCATTTTATTATATTATTTACAGACAGAATTATTTTAAGAATGCAAAATCTGTGGTACTATTTCCGAGAACTAATAAAGATTAAATAAGGGTGATTGGTTTAAGTCTACCTGTTCTTTTAATAATTGATAGGAGTTTTCCCGTTTGTTAATTTCAAGACATTCAACCAAATTTAATTTTTTAGATATATTTTCTACATGTAGGATTTTTAGCTTAGCATCAAAATTATGGGATTCGTTTATTATATGGGTTGCGTAATGCGAATTATTCTTATTTTTTAAATAACTATGTTTATGTTCTTTTATGCGAGTTTCAAAAGATCTACCAGTTTGTCTAACGTAGGTTTTAGTACAAGATCCACAATTTAATAGATAAACTCCTGATTTTAAGGATTTCTTAGTTTTGGTTTTGTTATTTAAAATTATACTCCCTAAGGAATTACTGGTTTTGAATGCTATTTTATTGTTCTTTTTTATTAAATGTTTGGAAATTGTTCTAGTTAATTTCCCTGTGTATGTGAGTGTACTAAATTTTCCAAAATCCTTAATTGTGGGATAAATTAGAGAGATTGCTTGTTTAAAGGATTTTTTATTCAAGATATTATCTGTAATGTTGAGGTCATATCCATTATTAATTGCTATTTGTTTGATTATGTTGAATTCTTTGTTAAAATTATTTTTAGTCATAGGGATATGTAACAATCTATGTATGAAAGACTTAAAAGCTGCCATTTTGTGAGGATAAGGGTGGGATGAACTACTGTGTATGACTGTGTCAGTATGTGAAGGTTTGTGGAAAATCGAGAAATCGTGTTTATTGTTCACTTTTGATATAGATATGTCTAAGAAATTTATAGAGTTATTGGTTTCTAATTCTATGGTAAATTTAATATTAGGATGCAAATTACTTAGGAAGTTAAGAAGGATTGTTAGTTGTCTGTCTGTTCCCGTGAAACAGGAAATGATATCGTCAACATATCTATACCAGTAAACAATATTTTTGCTTACCGCGTTTTGATGAATTTTTAGTTCTAAATGATCCATGAAAATTTCCGCTAGTAAAGGGCTTAAAGGATTACCCATTATTAGACCTTCTTTAGTATGGTATAGATATGTTGACGATATCATTTCCTATTTCACTGGAACAGATAGACAACTAACAATCCTCCTTACCTTCCTGAATAATTTGCATCCTAATATTAAATTTACCATAGAATTAGAAACCAATAACTCTATAAATTTCTTAGACATATCTATATCAAAAGTGAACAATAAACACGATTTCTCGATTTTCCACAAACATTCACATACTGACACAGTCATACACAATAATTCATCCCACCCTTATCCTCACAAAATGTCAGCTTTTAACTCTTTCATACATAGATTGTTACATATCCCTATGACTAAAACTAATTTTAATAAAGAATTCAACATAATCAAACAAATAGCAATTAATAATGAATATGACCCCAATATTATAGATAATATCTTGAATAAAAAATCCTTTAAACAAGCAATCTTTCTAATTTATCCCCCAATTAATGACAAAAAAGGAAAATTTAGTACACTCACATACACAGGGAAAATAACTAGAACAATTTCCAAACATTTAATAAAAAAGAACAATAAAATAGCATTCAAAACCAGTATTCCTTAGGGAGTATAATTTTGAATAACAAAACCAAATCTAAGAAATCCTTAAAATCAGGAGTTTATCTATTAAATTGTGGATCTTGTACCAAACCCTACGTTGGACAAACTGGTAGATCTTTTGAAACTCGCATAAAAGAACATAAACATAGTTATTTAGAAAATAAGAACAATTCACATTACGCAACCCATATAATAAACGAATCCCATAATTTTGATGCTAAGCTAAAAATCCTACATGTAGAAAATAAATCTAAAAAACTCCAATCAATTATTAAACGAACAGGTAGACTTAAACCATTCACCCTTACTTAATCTTTATTAGTTCTCTGAAATAGTACCACAGATTTGCATTCTTAAAATAATTTTGTCTGTAAATAATATAATAAAATGATTAGCATAATCTTAGGTAATTAAGGATAGTTTTAAGCACTATATAACCAGGATTACTACCAAATATTTTTCCCAGCCCTCACCCACGCCGGCACCACAGCCTCCACAACCCAGGAGAAGGCTGACCTTCTGGCAGATCTGCTAGAGGAACAGTTTTCTCCTAACACTCCTGCCCATCCCGATCCAGCCCGTGATCTTAGGGTCGCTACAACCATACAGACCCTAAATCTTGCCCAGCCCCCTCGCAATACGTACTTCACAACCCCCTCCGCTGTTAATGAGATCATTCGATTTACCTCAATCCGAAAAGCCCCAGGTCATGATAAAATCACAAATAAAGCCCTCAAAAAACTCCCCAAGAAACAGATCTCAGAAGCCACCAATATCATTAACAGCATACTGAGACTCAGCTATTTTCCACTCTACTGGAAAAAGGCTGAGGTCATTATGATCAAAAAACCAGGCTCTCCATCCCACGAGGCAAGCAGCTATCGGCCAATCAGCCTACTTCCAGGCCTTGGCAAGATAACTGAAAAAGTCATCCTCGAAATCGTCAGAGCAAAGTCCACAGCGCTCCGTGTTGTCCCTGACGAACAGTATGGCTTCCAGCCCCTTCATGGCACCATCCATCACACCACGAAACTCGCCCAAACCATTTCCAACAGCTTCAACAAACGTCACAAAGTTGGAGCTGTGTTTCTCGATGTAGCAAAGGCCTTCGACCGAGTCTGGCACGAAGGCCTCGTTCTGAAACTGATCCGACACGGCTACCCCCTTTTCATTAACAAACTCATTCAATCCTTCGTCTCTGACAGAACATTCCAAGTCAGAGTCGATAAGGCCACCTCCGAAGTCAAGGCCATTAGAGCCGGAGTCCCTCAAGGCTCCGTCCTCTCCCCCCACCTCTTTAACATTTTCACAGCCGACATTCCAAAAAACGGATCAGACTACCCTACTCCTGTATGCTGACGACACAGCCATCATAGCAGAATCCAGCAGCTACAGAATCATCGCCAGTAGATTGCAGCGCCACCTGAACGTCCTCGCCCCCTGGTTCGACCGATGGAAGATCCAGCTAAACCCATGTAAGACACAGGCCATCGTCTTCGCCAAAGGCAACGGCACTCCTTATGGACAACTCCAGCTCCAGGGATCCCGTATCCAATGGGCAACCACCATCAAGTACCTGGGAATCCAGTATGACAAACACCTCATCTGGAAAGACCAGGTCTGTGCTGCCTCAAGGAAAGCCAAGCAACTACTGGGCAAGCTGTACCCAATCATCAGCCGGTCCAGTAAGTTGCAACCAAAAATCAAGCTGCTAATTTTATAAAACCATCGTGAGGGCAGGACTCACACACGCCTGCCCTACTTGGTCTAAACTCACCAAGACACGCAGAGCTCAACTTCAGGCAGTACAGAACAAGGCCCTGAGGATGATCACGGGAGCCCCATGGTTCGTCCGAAACCGTCAATTGCATAGAGACCTCGGTGTGCCAACAATCAAGGCACACATGAGGTCCACCAACATCAAGTTCTTCGCAAAGGCGCTACAACACCCAAACGCCACCATAAGGAGCGCATTCCACGTGCCCGCCAACGCCCGCCATCACTATCCAAGACCTTCTGACCCCATATCCGACGAAGACGATGGCCCTCCCCCACCCCCATGAAGATTGTAACCTAGATTAAGTTTAGAATTAAGTTCTAGATTAGTTTAGAATTAAGCTCTAGTTAAGTTAGATTAGTCAACCAATGTAATTAAAACCCAATGTCCTAGGTTAAGTTAATTAGGATTACTGTATAGAACCTAGGTTAAGTAGTATAGGAATATAAGCTATCATAAATGTAAGTAAGAGGCATAGCCTAACTTAAATTCAATAAAGACAATGACAAAAACAATGACAAATATTTTTCTTTCTTATTTACTTCTGAAGAAGCCATTGCATGGTGAAACAATTGTCAAGTGACTTTAAATATATTGAAAATTAAAACATAGTGTTGTTTTTTATATAATTTTGGATGAATAGGGTTAGGAAGAGAAAAGTATGGCAACGAAAAGATTTAGGATAGGATTTTATCAAGCACTCTAATCTAAACATCAACTACACATAAAAATGAGAGAAAACGGGTACAATAAAGAAGAAGATGACTGCCGTTATACGACGAAACCAAAGAACGTTCCATCTAAAATACTATAGTTAAATCGAAACATCTAAATGTTATCGCTCTCACCCGTTAACATCGAATATATCTGACGAAAAAAAAAAACGAGGACATAACACAAACTAGATACAAAAACAAAACAATAATAAAAATAGAAAAATGGGAACGAACTTTCGCTCTCTCGCATCATCATCTTTTCCAACGCAGCGAGTCGACGGACGAGCGGGCAGCAGCACCGAGCGCAATGCAACTCGATGTCATTACCCGCAACTTGTGAAGTAAATTATGTAATTGTTGATCGGCCAATGAACGACGTATGCATCGCGAGGAGGGGGACCGGTGACGTCACGAGGCTGGTTCACACCCCTCCGCCCCACTTACCGCCCTCGTCTATCCCACGGTGTTGCCAACTGTAAGATATTTCCCACGTACCTCTCGGTTCGAGATATAGCTGTATATAATAAATTCAAGGTTTTGATTCAAGGCTATCGTTTGAGAACTGCATTTCCGTTTTGCACTAGGTTTTTTTACAAGGTGAACAATGTTGAATATATGGTCGAATTAACTTAAGATTGTAATTAGTTGACGTTAATAATTGTCATTAATTAGTGACTTTTTCCTAAAGTCAGGGACGAATTTTTGTTTTTAAATATTTAATCTATGAATAATAATAGATAGTTAGACATATTTTGTTTTTATTGCCGCTGTCTGATATAAAGTCACGTCATAAAAACGAAGTGCACTAAAAATTAAATACTAATCTAATCTAATCAGTTTGCGTATTAACACTTAACAAATTTTTGGAACTTTTTTTTTGTTTAACAATGAAAACAATTTTAAACTTAGCACATCAAACTTGTAATTTCCCATAACAAAGAAATTCTTAGTTCTTGTACAGAAGACGCTTGTTAATCAAAATTCTTTGTTAATGACTTTGGTATTTTCTTATATATATATATATATATATATATATATATATATATATATATATATATATATAACCTCCTGGACAAAATTAACGCAACAATCTGAAAATTAATTTATCTTTTTCTTATGTCAGTTTTAAAGTTTATCGAGTATTTGAATAGTAGGCTATGCATATTTTGTTTGGTTGTTCATGACAGAAATCAAAACAATTCGTTTAGATTTACAGTTTTAAAGAATTTTTTAGAAGATAAACAATTTTCTGTAATAATGCGACAGATTTTCTTTAAAAGTAAGCTTATAAATTGTTCCCTATTTCAAAGTAATACGTTTTTGTGGTAGAGGTTTTATTTTTGACCCCGAAGAATTAGATAAATGAATCGAACAAGGAATTTAACTGAACACGAGGTAGTGCGAGCCTCAGTTTTATTGGACGAGGGATATTGTCAGAGTTATGTTGCCAATTTGTTAGGCAAACATCGTTCCACAATAAGTCGTATGGTAAGACGCTTGAATGAAGTAAGAACTTATTCTAGAAAGCTAGGGCAAGGGCGAAAACGATGCACTAGCGACCTAGATGAACATTTTATAAGACAACATGCTTTAAGAAACAGGACTGTTACTAGTTCTATAATAAGAAACGCACTCGAAGCTGTTCGCAATGTCACAATTTCTTCTAAAACAGTTAGAAGACGGTTAAATGAAGCTGGATTAAACAGTAGGAGACCAGCCACTGCGCCCTTGCTTACTAGAGAGAACAGAGTTGCCAGGTTACGTTTTGCTCGAAATCACGAAAACTGGTCTGTGGATGATTGGAAACAAGTTTTCTTCACAGATGAAACTAGGGTTAGTCTAAAACATCCAGATGGTCGTGAACGAGTATGGCGAAGACCAGGAGAGAGGTTTGCTCCTTGCAATATGTCTACAAGGATTCCATTCGGCGATGGCTCTGTTATGTTCTGGGGTGGCATCTGCTTTGATGCACACACAGAGTTAGTTCCTGTCCGTACGAGATCCATGAATGCTGACTACTATCTTGAGAATATTGTAATAGAACATGTGATGCCTTTCGGTCATTTTGTGGGGCCCAATTCCTGTTTATGCAAGACAACGCTCGACCTCACGTGGTTAGGGAGGTACTCGATTATCTTAATCAAGTTGATATACCGATTATGCAATGGCTACCAAAAAGCCCGGATCTGAATCCGATAGAACATGTATGGGTTCACCTTAAGAAAAATGTGAAACGTCATATACCTGCACCTAGAAACCTGAGGGAACTTGAAAATGCAGTTATCACAGAATGGGAGCAAATTCCTCAAGATTTTATCCAAAATTTAATTAGAAGCATGCCTAGGTGCATAAACGCTGTCATACGAAGTAGAGGAGGCAACACACGCTACTAGTGTCCCAGTTACACCATTAATTTTGCTACTAGTGTCCCAGTTTATTTTTTTCATTATTACATAATTTCAACGATTTAGGTTTATTAGGCCTTAAGAATAATTTTAATTCGAATCTTATAGAGAAATTTGGTAGCTAATTCATTTTTAAAGTATACGAATAGGTTTTTTCTAACTTTTAGTGTAACCCATGTTCATAAAAAATTATTAAAATTAATTCATTATAGAGATTTGTATGATTTAATATATTGTTGCGTTAATTTTGTCCAGGAGTGTAATATATATATATATATATATATATATATATATATATATATATATATATATATATATATATATATATAATAATTTGTTTTTCTTTTATAAACCTTTTTGATTAATTACGTGATTTTCCTATTATCCCAATAATAAATATTTAGGTTCGGTAATGGAACGATTATTTATTTATTTTTTCTTTTTTGGTTGACGTTTCGCCCAATATTCTAAGCATTTTCAAAGCTTCATATTTTACATTTCTAAAAAACAAACGGAATTGTCTATCACATTTTATAATTTTTATTATCACTAGAAACGTTACTTTCTAAAAACATATAAATACAAATTAAAATAAAACCTATTTTTAGGATGCACGAAGTACGCACCTTGAAAGTGTACTCGTCGGCGTGGTACTAAAATGAGTATTTTGATGGTTCATATCAAGATGCTTTTTATTTTCTGTTTTTGCATCAAATATTTTTGTGTATACTGGGTGTTAAAATATATCATTTACATTTATTGTTATTTTATTAAGTTTGCATATAGATCGCTGATTTCCTTTGTATCAGTTCTGTCATTTACAGCGTTTTTTCTCTTTTTTTTATCTGGATCGCTTCCTTGATTTGTAATTTTGTATAGTGTGAGTCTTTGTTTATGATTTTGGTTGCTTTATAATTAAAATCATGTTTGTGTTCTATTACATGTTTGTTTAGTGCTGTAGAGGCATTATTTGTGTATTTATGTCCGTTTATTCTGTTTTTAAGTAATTGGCTAGTCATTCAGATATATTTTTTAGGACAATCCATAGATGGAATCGGGTACACTACATTTGCCCGGTCCATGATGGGAGAAGGACTTTTTAAATCTGTGAACAATGTATGTAAACATTATATATATATATATATATATATATATATATATATATATATATATATATATATATATATATGTATATACATATATCAAAAAATAATTTAAAGGCTGACTTGGATAGAAGAGTCTTATTAGTTTAGTCTGCGTTCGGAAGGTGCTCGGTTTGCGTTCGGAAGGTTACAGGCCACATTTAAATTGGACATTCCAAATACAATAAAAGCTACAGGGTTCGATCAATATGTACTGCCGGTACTAACATATGGCACTGACACGTGCGCTTTAAATAAAAGTATAATATATAAACGCCAGGTAACCCAAAGAGCAATGGAGAGGAGAATGTTAAATATTAGACTCCAAGATCGTATTCCTAACATCGAGATACGAAGAAGATCAAAAGTGACAGATGTAATACAAGAATATGTATATTAAGGTTGAATTGGGCTGGGTTGTATACTATGCACAACTGTTCGCATTTTGTATTTCTAATAAAGTTTTAATTCAAAAAGGTATCGGTTTCCACTGTAGGATATTGTAATACATTTTCATGAGTTGTTTAGTATTTGTTTTTGAAATAATTGTGTTTCTATTTTCGTGAAATGATAGAGATTCAAATAAGTAAAATATATTCTATAATAGAAATTTATACATTTTTGAATCAAAACGAACAACACGTTATAGATTTCACTTTCCGAATCTCCGAAATTTTGAGAATAAACCCCTAAAATAAATAAAAAATCAAAACCAATAAATCTTCGCTTATCCCTTTCTAAAAATTCAAAATGTCAACAGTCGAGCATAGTACACGACCCCCTTCAGCTGTATGTCATAAAAAAAATAAAGCATTTATAATTCGTTACTAAACTAGACTACAAACTCCAAGTATTAATCGCCAAAAAAAAAAAAAACGTATATATATATATATATATATATATATATATATATATATATATATATATATATATATATATATAGTTGCAGGAGAACCAATTGAAGAAAAATATTGATAAGGAGTACCCTTCGATAATAATACGTAAACTAACTTGAAGTCGTCTTAAAATTTTTAATCTAAAAATATCGCCGCCTCTGTATGTGTGAAGGTGAAAGGAAAACTACTTACTGTTGCAATCGATTGACTCTTTAAGTATTTGTATGTTTGAAAATACGGACAACACACCTTGTTTCTTCTTCAAATTACAAATTTCATATTAAAAAAAACAGCCAACTGCAAGTCGGACTTGTGCAATTAGTGTTCCTTACGGTGATTGCTTTTAAAATTTATTATCCTAAATGAGTTTTCAAAAAAGTTTATTTCCGATCTTTGTTGAAAACTGATTACCTTGAAATTTTTCTTTATATACCAGATAAATCATCACAAATTGTGATAATGTTGTGTAATGTGTGATAATTTTCGCTCAATCTACACCGTGTGGAGGATATTCCAGAATTTTTTCAAAATTTTTGGTCAGTACTTTTCGAGATAAGGGGGGACAGCGATTTTGGGATTTTTTTTTTTGGTAAGTAATACAAAGAAAAGTGTGCGCAAGTATTACATCTATATATTTTCGAACTCGTATTTTTACAAGCTTTTATTTGGCACCCCACTCGATGACATAGTAAAAAAATGTTTTCACTTTCGATTTCACCCTCCCCAAAACTAACCCCTTAGGTCAAAATTTAAAATTCCAACACTACACTGCTCTGATGGGGGCCATCAATTCTGATGTTAGTGCCAGATTTCAATTTGCTATGTTAAATAGTTTCGGAGAAAATCGAGTGTGACAGACGGACAGACAGACAGATACCGAAGTGATCTTCTAAATGTCCCTTAAGGAACAGTAATAAATGATAATAAAGTTTGGGCTTTGAATATTGGCAAACTAATTTAAATTAAAAATACATCTAATAAAATCAAAATAAATTTTCTGTGTATTAAATAGTCCCTTTCCCAATCAGTACCTGCATGGCATATTATATACAAGATGAATATTTTACGTTTATTAACTTTAATAAAAACATGTTTTATTAGTTCACTCTAGTTTAATTACTTAAGATTACTTAATCTAAATATATACCCAAAAACTTAAATAATATTGGAACATTTCGAATGATTTATGAAAACTCTTTTTTTGTGAACTGAACTACAAAGAGTCAATCAGCCGTTATTCTAAATTATAGGCTAAATTATCTACTTTACCCCAGATACTAAACCGAATTACAGGCTCTCCTATTTTGAGTCTGGATTCACCCGGGTTCTTCACTGAGACCGTAACTGTGATAAAATCAACGAACATTAAATTATTGTAAAGCAACTGAAAATAGACAGAAGTCCATATTCCAGCAGCTTACTAGCTGTTCTCTTGTCTGTCAAATCCATCCTGAGACGCGTTTCGCCGTATCACGGCTCGTCAGTCAGGCTAGGATTGACGAACAAGAGAACGGTATCAAGTGGTACTTATCCCAGAAGTTACGGAGCACGATGGTAAGATACAACGAATTGTATTAAGAGAGAACAGCTAGTAAGCTGCTGGAATATGAACTTCTGTCTATTTTCACTTGCTTTACAATAATTATATATACTTGAGGAAGGATCCCTCGAAAAAGCGCTACCTGCTTTTAAAGCGCTGACTGTGTCAACCACTCTGTCGGTTCGAAAGCTGCTGTGTCAGCTTTCGATGGAGTAATAGGTATGCGTACTTAATACAATTTGTTGTATCTTACTATCGTGCTCCGTAATCAACGAACATTATTTTCATATTGCTGCCGATATGTTCAGGCATGACACTGACATACAATAGCAGCAGTAAAGGGTTCAGCACATATCCCTGAGAAAGCCCTATGCCTATATTTTTTACTTGAAATATTTGCCTATTGGTTTTGAGGCACATTCTCCGTTCAATTCACTCATAATTCTAACAAGCTAAGAATATTTTCTCTAAGAAGTTTTTTTTTGTCAGGCTAATCCTATAAATTGGCGCTTCGAATCGAGATCTCTTATAGGTTGTTATAATGTAAAGCTCCTATTATTGACTACTCCAATTTCAAGTTTTCTTGTTTGCGCAATAATGTGATTGCCACTGTTGGGCTGATTGAGTACAGAACCCTTACTGGATGCTTCAAAACTCTTCTTATTGGCAGTCAGAGAATAAAGCTCTTTTATTGACCAAGATATATTAATTTCAATTATATACGTTAAGCGAACCCGTTTTTCGTTCGATGCCAAAGTGGTACCCTGTTGGGACGCCAGTTAAAGTTTCCTCATTAAAGACCCTCAGTTTGGCGCCATAAACTAAGGACTTCTTGTTTAGTATCATAATATAAACAGCGGTGTAGACAGGTTCTAGCTGCGGTCTAAGAGCAAATGGAACTACAGATTAGGAAAGCTGCTTTTTTTTTAAAACTCATAGAAACGCAAAGAGGTGCATATGCCCTCTACCTTGCTTCCCCTTGGATACGCCATTAAATATAAAGATTCTTTGCCGAGTACCAGAGTTTACAAAATTTAAATAGCCCTTATCAGCTGCAATAGAATAAAGTACTTTTTATTGTAATTAGGTTGGTTAAAGCAGTTTTCAGAGCTATTGTTGAGTGTTCTTATTAGGCGCCAATGCAAATGCATAAAAACTTCCTTGTTAATTGTAGCTTGAAAACATCCCTTATTGGATGTTATAGGGCTTACTCGCTTATCGAGAGCCACAGTGTAAAATATTTCTCAATGGAGGTTACAGTAGCAATAGTTGTTATTGACTATTATATAGATGAGAAGATTTTTATTTGAATGCTTTGACAATTTTTTTACTGCAATACTTTATTGTTGGGCGCCAATGTAAACAACTGTTTCTCAGACGAATCTTTCAAAACTTACAAGACTGTGCTACTTTTCCAGCAAATCACCTAGTCAATGTCTAATCCAAAGGTATCGTTATGAGATATTCCTTTATTTACGGCTTCGAATATTAAAAAAATAAAAAATAGAAAGTTTTGAATACAACCAACAACACTGTTAAAGGAAAGTTTTGTATTCTGTTTTTGCTTAAAGTTAAAAAGTTTTCGTCAATTTATTTCAAACCTAAATATAAAGTATCAATTGGTGGCATAATTTTCGAGGCGGAAAGACTCAGTGTTCGCTACGGAGATGTTTCTAATGCAGAAATGGTACTTTAATTTTGAATGAATTTTTAAAAATATTGGCTTTGACTAATAAAGTCGCTATTCTGCAAAAATTCTGCCAGTCTAAATATATGTGATCAAAAAATAGTAAGACTTTGAAATTTAAATCGCCCGGACATTTCCAAATCGGATTAATTTTTTTTCGTTAGGATGGTAGGACCTTAACGGCTATCTGTGTCAAGTTTTGAGACCATAGCATCAGTAGTTAATAAGATTCGCTTGCATTCGTTCCACAACAAAAGTACATTTTTCGATTTTTAACATGAGTAAAAAAATTCAGCAAAGAAGTTGCATTATATTTTGATGATAAAAAAGTGATTTGGTGATGATGCTCTATCCAGAGCAAGTGTTTTGATTGGTACAAATTGTTTAAAGAAGGCAGAGAACGTATGGAGGACGATGAACGTCCTGGTCGTCCTTCAACATTTACCGATGAGAACCACGTCAAGCAAATCAAGGAGTTGATGCTCAAAAATCGTCGAGTGACAATTAGAGACCTTGTTCACATACCAACTTATCATTTGGGTCAATTCAATCGATTTTAAAAGCCAACTTGAGCCTCAAACGCGTCTCCTCTCGTTTGGTACCAAAAACTCTAATTTTTTTCGATAAAGAGCGTCGTGTTAATGTCTGTGAAACCATGATTTCTGGCTATCAAAACGTCATCAAGCGCATCATTACGGGAGATGAGACATGGATTTGCGCATACGATCCAGAAACTCTCGACCAATCAAGCGAATATCGTGCTATAGGTGAGCTCAGACCGAAGAAACCACGCCAAAGTAAGTCCAAAATCAAGGTGATGTTAACAGTTTTCTTCGATTATCGTGGTGTTGTTCATTATGAATTCCTCCGTGGGCCAAACTGTCAACAAGGAATATTATTTGAGTGTTATGCGTCGTTTGCGTGAAGCTAAGAGGCCGGAATTATGGGCTGATACCTCTTGGTTTTTTCATCACGATAATGTGCCTTCTCATAGAGCATTGATTCTTCGCGACTTTTTCATCAAAAATTCAACTGATACCATTCCGCAATCGCCCTATTCGCCTGATTTAGCTCCGTCGGACTTCTGGCTATTCCCTAAACTCAAAAAACCGCTTCGAGGACATCGTTTTGAATCGATTGAGGAGATTAAAACTGAATCGAAGAAGGCTTTAAAAGCCATTCCAGAAATCGGATTCAACAACTGTTTCGAAGACTGGAAAAAACGTTGGCATAAATGCATTGTATCCAAGGGGGATTACTTTGAAGGGGACGAAATAAATTTGGAAAAATAAATAACCTGTTTGCGTTTTATTTTAAAAGTCTTACTATTTTTTGGTAACAGTACGGTAAATTTTTCTGGACTACCAAAATACAAAGCTTTTTATGCAGCGCCAAAATGTAAAGCTTCTTGCTGGGTGCTAAAGTGTAAAATTCTTAGGTAAGCGCCAATGTATAATACCTTTTGTTGAGTGCCAAAGTGTAAGATCCTTTGTTGAGTGCCAGAGTGTAGAGCTCTTTATTGAGCAAAGTGTCAAGCCTTAAAAAAGGTCTCATTTTTTGTGATCAGCCGTGAAGACTTCTTATTGGGTATTATAAAGTCAGCCTTTTATTAGTGCTATTATGTAAAAATCCGTTGTCAAGTGCTATCTTGCCCTCCATGTTGGGAGTCACAGTTCGACTTTATGAGAGGTTACAAATTTAGTTTCTTTATTGTGTGTAAAAGTTTAATATTGTAATATATTGAATGCTATAGTGTAAACCATTTTTTGTTAGATGCTATAATGTGAAACCCCTTGTTGTTCACTATGACCCGTTTCTCTCGCAAGTTTTGTGCTTCTAAAAATTATTTAGGTATCGAGTAGTAGTAAGGCTAATTACATCGGGTTATCGAGTATACACCCAGTATATCGTAAACAAATAAAAAAGTCGAGTTAGAACCTCGATAAACAGTTTAAAAGGCCCAAAACGGAACGGCAACAGCGGGCGCGCGCCGTCGTCCACAACGATCTAATCCGAACGAGACAGTGTGTTCAAAATGGCAGACGGGTTGCATGCGGGAGATACAGTCGGCAATGTAATTGAAAAAACATTAGTGAAAAAATATGACATTGTTATGGAGTGTAAGACAAATGACAGTGTGAATGAAGTAACGAGTGATCAAGTGAATACCTATTACACTAAGCGTGATAGTGATACGTTATTTGAGAATTTGTGTGTTAAAAATGGATCCAAACATGAGGGACTGCTGGCTGGTTGCGAAGATGACTGCAGGAAAAAGAGATGCGTCGACCGATACGACAGCTCGGAATCTTCAGACAGGTTAGATAATTCAATATAATCCGTATGACGGTCGTATTGTTGTTTACTTAATTCAGAATTTGGCAATGTTGCTTTTAATTTGCGGTCATTGTCATGGCCAATAACTTAAGAGCACTGCTTGCTTGATCGAAAACGAGAGTCGACTATTTTATTTTTTATTTTGTTTCACTTGTTTCTTTTTTATGTGTTTCTTTAAATACAATTTCGAATTTTAATGTCAATGACATAGCCGTAAACAAGTATCAGTTATTTTTGGTGTCTGTATTCTTTGTTGTCTCCATTTTAATTCATCAAAAGTTATTTATTTTCATTCTTGGGTTTTTTGTAAACAGCTTATTTACAGACGTTCATTTGCATTTCATTGTTGTACCATCTTTAGGTCATTAATAAATATACAAGTGAAATAAATTGTAAGTTCGCTGTCTAAAATCGAGAACCGAATCATGCTTAGTGCCGTTTCGACAGCGCCTAACGTCGGCAAATCTCGGAGCAAGAACAAATCGCCGTTGTCGAAGAGTGGCCACGTGATCACTTTAGACGAATCGGATATTGTTGTAAGTTTTGGAGTTTCGTGATTTTTACTGAATTTAATGATATTTTCTACATTTTCAATATTAGCTATGATTTAAGTAAATTACTACTGTTTTTTGTGTACATTAAATAGTAAAATGTAGCAATTCATGAGGAGAAATTACTAGAGGATATTGCAGTCCTTGCTAAAGCAATGTACTGTTTTCGTGAAAAAAAATCACACTTGGAAATTTTTTGCTGTTTTATGGCCCCTAGATGATAGTTACTCATTTCCGTCGATTTGTCGGTTGGGGCAAAAACTTTTAAATGAAATGAGATATCAGTTTCAAACTTGGTACATACAGTCCCTGGCCAAATTATTAGACGCACTGCAAGATTTCATGTAAAATATTAATTACCGAGTGATATTGTACCGTTTTATTATTTTAAATTGATTTGTTTTTTATTTTTATATTATCCAATCAATTACCTATTTATTTGACATAAATAAAACAGCATTAATTTAGAAAAGCATAAGTTTATTAAGTTTTAAAGAAAAGTGAAATTAATGTTAGTAAAAGTCAATATTTAGTTGAGCCACCTTTAGCCGCTACCAAAGCTTTAATTCTGCGCGGCATGCTATCAATGCAAGATTGTACTGTCTCCTGCATTTGAGGATGATGATTCCACACATGAATAATCTTTTCTAGGAGCTGGGTTTTGTTGGTAATCACATCTTTAGCCACTTCTCTTTTCATCAGCTCCCACACATTTTCAATGGGGCCAATCCAACAGAGGGATATTTTTTTCTGCCAAAAAAGCTTTAACAGACCGAGCAGTGTGGCAGGCAGCTCCATCTTGCATGAAAGTGAATGGTTCCCCATTTGGAAACCATTCTCTGAGCTGCGGAATCAACCGATATTGTAATACTTCTTTGTACTGATCTTGCCTCATTATTCCTTTGACGACGTACAGACGTCCAGTGCCCTTGCCGCTGATGACTGACCAAATCATCACTTTGGTGGGATGTTTAACCGTCGGGATGACACAATCAGGATGAAACTTTTCTCCATGACGACGACGCACATACTGAGCTTTATTCTGCAAAATTTCGAATGTGCTTTCGTCACTAAAGCAGACCTGTCAAAAATAGGAAAAATATATAAACTTCCATGTTTATTTGCTTTATTTAACTGAAAATGATAATAATGTATCAATTATTGATTAAATTGCTGTATCTTACCGATCTCCAGAAGTCCACATCTTTGTCTTGCCATTGTTTGGCCCACTTCAGGCGCTTTGCTTTCATTGCAGCTGTTAACTTGGGCTTCCTGGCGGGGCGACAGGCCTTAAAATCTAATTCTTTCAATTTTCTTCGAACAGTGCGCTCAGAAGCATTTACGCTAGCATCCTGGAGTTGTGATTTTATTACCTTTGTGGTAGCAAATCTGTTTTCTACACAAATTTTCTTCAAACATCTCTCTGACCGTGGAGTGAAAATTGGTTTTCTACCGCATCTTTTCTTTCTTTTCGGGCTTAATTCCTTCCCTGACTCAATTTTCTTTTTTATGCGTCGTACACTAGCTTCAGAAAACCTCCAATCTTCGTGTTATTTCTCGGTTTGTAAATGTTTTCGCAATCACAAGGGCCTTCACTTCAGCTTTTTTACGTGGTGAAAGATCGCCTTTTCTACCCATAATGAAAATAGTCCAATTACTTTTTTAAAACACTGCATACAAAATAAACTAATAACTGAGTAGTATAAAACTGTTAAACAAACAATCACAGTCCATAAAGCCACAGAAACACGTCCGTACCTGACTCGATTCCGATCGCGACTGATACAGGTTTGTACTTCTTTACGTTCATGTATCACTTTGTCAACACAGTGTGGCCATATGTTAAAAAATAAATACAAATATGTAGTCTACAACAATTCTTTTAAATAAAAATCAATAATATTGTAGTTTAAATATACCATTATTGCATAAAAACTCTTAAGAAACATAAAATTACTAAAAAAAAAATACAGTGCGTCTAATAATTTGGCCAGGGACTGTAGATAAAATCTTACGAAAGGATGAAGTTAATATTTTTTGAATGATATCCCTTCAGGCCAAAGGGGTGAAACATGTGGGAGTCGGTAAATTTTATATGGTCGTAATAGTAACATGGTGATTTTTCCTGTTTTTTTTGTTGAAATAAACCCATTTTATGCGTAATAATCTATGGTAAAAAAAATAAAGGGTGAAGAAGGTGGGGGAAGGCATCAGATGGGTTGCTTCGTATATATATTGTTGGGGGTTGTTTAATATTGTATAACTTTAACATCATTTTGAAATATTTGCCGGATTTTTTGTTCATGTACTGGACAAATTTTAAGCATATTATTTATAGAAAAATATGTAAGGGGATGAGGAGTTAAAGGGGTTATGAAAGAGGTGGAATAGTGAAATATGGTATAGTTTTATCAGTATTATCGGCCTTTTTCAGGTTTCTGGTTGCGATAATGAACATTTTGTATAATTATTTATTTACTATAAATAATTATGCTACATATGTAGTGGTGAAGAAAAGAGTCAGAAGAGTGATTTCGTATTTATTGTGTTATATTCTTTTTTAGGGTCTTCGAGTCAAGGGGCCGAAAAGTTATTCTTTCGTTATTTTCAATGTTAACGGCGGATAAGGATGGAAGATATGAGGATCATTAGATATTGTTTAGTTTCAATATTATTTTTCCTGGTTTTTGGTTAGAGTATTTTATAAAATTTTAGCTAATTATAGTTAAAGCTATATGAAGTGAAAAGAATGGGATAGAGGATTAGAAGGGTGGTTGCTTATTTATCATAATATTTCAGAGTGCTTTTTCATTATGTCCAATTTTAATGGAACTAGTATATACGAGGCTGGTTTGAAAAGTCCGTGCAAAAATAAAAACTACTTATGTGTTTGGTGTAAACCTTTTTTATTTTCCGACATAGTTTCCTTTTAGGCTTATACACTTCGTCCAACGATGTTCTAGTTTGTTGATCCCTTCCGAATAATAGGATTTGTCCAAGTCTGCAAAATATCCATTAGTGTCTGCAATCACCTCCTCGTTTGAATAAAATCTTTATCCCGCCAGCCATTTCTTCAAATAGTAGTCCGAGGGAGCCAAGTCTGGAGAATAGGGGGGATGTGAAACGAGTTGGAATCCTATTTCCATTAATTTTGCGACCAGAACTGCTGAGGTGTGTGCTGGTGCGTTGTCGTGATGGAAAAGGACTTTCTTGTGGGCCAATCGCGGGCGTTTTTCTTGCAGCTCAGTTTTCAAACGGTCCAATAACGATGAATAATATTCACCTGTAATAGTTTTATCCTTTTCCAGATAGTCGATGAGGATTATCCCTTGCGAATCCCAAAAGACAGTCGCCATAACCTTTCCGGCCGAAGGAACGGTCTTCGCCTTTTTTGGTGCAGATTCCCCCTTGGTAACCCATTGTTTAGATTGTTGTTTGGTCTCAGGAGTATAGTAATGTATCCATGTTTCATCCACAGTGACGAAACGACGCTTAAAATCCTCCAGATTCTTCTGGAACAGCTGCAAACCATCCTTGCAACACTTCACATGATTCCGTTTTTGGTCAAGTGTGAGCAATCGCGGCACCCATCTTGCGGATAGCTTTCTCATGTCCAAATGTTTATGCAAAATATTATGTACCCGTTTAGTCGAGATGCCCACGGCACTAGCAGTCTCACGCACCTTAACTCTTCTGTCATCCATCACCATATCATGGATTTGATCAATGATTTCTGGAGTCGTAACCTCCACAGGCCGTTCAGAACGTTTAGCGTCACTTGTGCCCATATGGCCAGTCCGAAAATTTTGAAACCACTTATAAACTGTTCTAATCGAAGGTTCAGAGTCACCATAATGTTTATCAAGCTTCTCTTTAGTCTCCTGAGGCGTTTTGCCTTTCATAAAGTAATATTTAATCACCACACGAAATTCTTTTTCGTCCATTTCTTGAAAATCACTCGACTTCCTTGATTCACACGAATGCCAAACACAAAGAAATAGACCAATATGGCTGAAACTTGGTGTGCGTTTATTCAAGAGATGCTACTAACTAAATATGACCTCGATACGCGCCGGTGGTGCCATCTCTCGGACTTTGCACGGACAGCCTCGTAAAAGGATTTAGGTCTGGTCATTGCCATTTTATTTATTGGCTTACAAGTAAGGCAGAGCCTCTTATTCTAACTTAACCTAAGCATTTACAATAGTGTTTGTGACCTAACCTAAACTTAGGACTTATGTTAACTTAACCTAGCTTCACAATCTTCTGTCATGGTAGGTGAGCTGGGTCGTCGTCTTCATCAGAAAGCGGCTTTTAGATATTGGTGACGGGCATGCGGGTTTTTCTTTATGGGTCTACCACACGTGCTGCAGGGAAGTCTTTTAAAGCGCTCCAGGAGCGGTACGCGTGCGAAAAAAGCAATTCACGTTGTTCTTGAATCGCTGGCCACCGGTCAGTTCCGGGTCTCCAATCAGACGAACAGCTCTTCTCTGAATAGAATCCAACAAATGCAGTGTATGTTTGGGAGCGGAGCCCCAAACATGGGAGCAGTATTCCATAGTTGGTCGAAGTTGAGCTTTGTAGAGAATTAACAGTTGTTCTGGAGTATAAAGCCTTCTGGTTCGAAGTAATATTCCCAACTTTTGAGAAGCTCTCCTTGCTATGCCTGCAACGTGTTCATGCCAGGACATATTTGCTCCCAAATTAACTCCCAACAAATTGAGCGACGATGCTAGGGGAATGGAGTGCCCCGACATAACTATGTCGGGTTCAGCAACGTTAACTTTTTTAGAAAAAACTGCCGCCTGGGTTTTTGTAGCGTTAAATTCCACTTGGTTACTGTCACCCCAAGATAGAATTTCTTCCAGGTCTTTGTTAAATTGAACGACCTCCTGCTGTCTGCGGATATTCGCCTGAGCAGCCTATGTTTGAGCGTTCAAAGTGAATGAAGAGATAAGCGTACTGTCCTCTGCAAAGCTGTAGCTTGGATTTTCGGTCTTTTCCAGCAGATCGTTAATGTAAATGAGAAAGAGAGTAGGAGACAGTATGGAGCCTTGGGGCACACCGGCGTTGATAGTGAAGGTGTTAGAAAGAAATCCGTCGATCGCCACTCGTAAAAAACGCTCTCTGAGGAAACATGAGAGCCACAAACAGAACTTTTCAGACATACCATAAGAACGTAGCTTAGCCAACAGTCCATCGATCAGAAAATTGGCCAATAATTTACCTTGACGAAACATAGTTCGATACCCATGACACTGTGCAAAAAGGGTGGATTGACAGCAGTACAAAATATCAGAACAATAACCATTTGCATGCTGGATTTGAAAAGGGCTGGGTGTCAAATTGTCTAGTATTATCTGTAACAAACATAAAAGATTCTAGTTGGACCATTACGAAGACACGACCGCAGAACTTTTTGAAAATTCGTTTCAAAATTCCCTTTTGTCAAATATTCCCCAACAGAGTGTTATAGTTATGGGAAATGCAAGTTACCATAGTCGCCTACTAAATAAGGTTCCTAACGCAGCCAACACCAAATCGGAAATACAGGAATATATGTTAGAAAATGACATTTATTTTGACTTTAGTTATAAAAAAAGTGATCTTTTGGAAGTTTTGAAAGACTATAAATTGAAAAAGAAATATGTTTGTGATAATATGGCTGAGAAAATGGGACACACTGTTTTGCGGCTTCCTCCGTATTATTGTGTGTAAATCAATTGAACCTATTTGGCATCAAGTTAAATCAAAAATAAGGGCACAAAATGTTTCTCCTACTTTAATCGTGTTATTGATTAAATTAGTAAAAAAAAGTTATAAATGATATACCTTGTGAAAGCTGAAAGAATTTTATTCAGCACGTTGTTAAAGTTGAAGATTCATATATTTATGTAAATAATATAAAACCACCGATAATTTCCTGAGCTGATGACAGTGATAGTGAATTAGGCTTAAGTTAAAATATATTTTTATTATACAATATGTCCCCTCTTGTAAACCCCGTTCATTCAAACTGTATATTTGTACTTATTATCCATTTGTTTTTCATGCATCTATAAATAAACATCTCCAAAAACACTTATAATCTTAAACTTTGAATTGTTGTGGCTGTTACTTGATGGAAATTCATAACGAATGTAATGAAAGACTAATATTGTCAAATTTCCACTTTATTTAGTTTCACTGAAACTGTATGACTCGTTTCGCTATACTATAGCTTCTTCTGATACAAAATGATATAAATATCATTTTGTATCAGAAGAAGCTATAGTATAGCGAAACGCGTCATACAGTTTCAGTGAAACTAAATAAAGTGGAAATTTGACAATATTAGTCTTTCATTACATTCATTACTTATAATCTTATTTATTTGCATTAACGAATAAAATTCTTAAGTCCATCTCTGCAACCTATCATAAACAAGAGGTCAGAATTTTTATATTGCCCACTTAAGACCTCAAAAATCAGGATCTTATATTTTGGGACAGGCTATACCTCGATTTTTTCTCGTCAGTCTTTCAAAATTAGACTATTTTAGGCATATTCCAAAAAAAAAAAAACCTTGTGATTGGTTCTTTTCGTGTTATTTTCCGCAAAGAAAATTTCACAGTAAAGTTTCTTGTTGGTTGCAATTTTACTATGACTGTAAATGTAGCATAATCATCTCGGCGCATGCGCATAAACGAACTCCTCCCGAGCAGTTTCGATCAGTGATTGTCAATAGCATAGTGGACGTTCGTACGCTTACGTATCGATGTTTATATGCAAAAAAAACCGTGTAAAAATGGCCTCCCCCCGATATTTTCTCGTAAGTCTTTCAAAATTAGACCACTTTAAGCCCATTGCAAAAAAAAAACACCCTTTTTCTGAAAACTCCGCGTAACGAAGTTTTACCAAATTAAATTTAATAAATCGACAAGTTTTTGCACTAACGAGGTCATTACATGCTTTCGCTTTTCATATAAAAGCAACATATGATTAATACAATAACCGGGGGAGAATCTGCATTTTTAAAATGTGTCGTTTGAAAACAATGAATGGCCAAAGATCAAAAGGTTACTATTGTGCACGATACATTTTTTGTAAGTAAATTCGATTACGAAAGCACAATATGATATTCCTGACACGTGTTTAAGGTTTTGCGTAATGATTTTTGTTCGTTTTCTTCCTATTTTTCTTGGCGTACACAATTCATTTTGATTTTGTAGTTACCAGGTGTACAAGTATGAAATGCGGAGAGATGGGAAAGATTCAGAAGACCGGTAGATGGGTACCACATGAGTTGAACGACAGGCAAATGGAAAAGCGCAAAAGAACGTGTGACATTTTGCTCGCTTGGTACAAAAGGAAGTCGTTTTTGCATCGTCTAGTTACAGGGGATGAAAAGTGGATTTATTTTGAGAATCCCAAGCGCAAAAAATCATGGGTAGACCCAGGCGCACCATCCACATCGACCGCAAGACCGAATCGCTTTGGCAGAAAGACGATGCTCTGTGTTTGGTGGGACCGGAGGGGCGTGGTCTATTATGAGCTGTTAAAACCTGGGGGGAAACGGTTAATACTAAACGTTACCAACAACAATTGACCGATTTAAACCGTTCGCTGCTTGAAAAAAGGCCAGAATACCGAAAGAGGCAACACAAAGTCATTTTTCTTCATGACAATGTTCCATCACATACGGCAAAACCAGTTCGCGACACGTTGGAAGCACTCAGCTGGGAAGTTCTACCCCATGCGGCTTATTCACCAGACTTGGCTCCTTCCGATTACCACCTGCTTGTATCGATGGGTCACTCACTTAATGAGCAGCGCTTTGGTTCGTACGAAGATGTGAAAAAATGGCTCGATGAATGGTTCGCAGCAAAAGGGTAAGATTTTTACTGGCGTGGTATTCACAAATTACCCGAAAGATGGGAGAAATATATAACAAGCGATGGATCATACTTTGAATGAAGCACTTTTTATCATTCTTCCCAAT
The DNA here is from genome assembly GCA_019049505.1 of Pachyrhynchus sulphureomaculatus. Classification (NCBI taxonomy): domain Eukaryota; kingdom Metazoa; phylum Arthropoda; class Insecta; order Coleoptera; family Curculionidae; genus Pachyrhynchus; species Pachyrhynchus sulphureomaculatus. The sequence continues at coordinate 8,384,700 of CM032449.1, forward strand.
TTAACATGTTTTTTTAGAAAAAAAAATCCGCATTTCATACTTGTATACCTGGTACAGTTTGTCAAGTAAGAGCGTGACCGCTCGTATTCTTGAAAAAAATGTGTTTCGAGAACATTTTTTGCCATTAACGTATTTTTTGGTGTGCTAATAACGACGCAATTACCTTAGCAAGTTGTCTAATCGCCTCCTGCATCAATAATCACCTGGCATCTTCAAGGCATGCTGTCGATGAGATTTTTTTGTACAGCAGCAGGAAACCGATTTATTGGTTAGGTATTGACGGTTTTTTATTGGTCGCTTTAGTAATTTAGAACGATGTAAAAGGGAAGCTTTCACGGTCCCCATTAAGGTCCTTTTACACGGTCATATCAGTCCTCAGTTCAGTTTCAGTCGAACTGTCCGTTTTTCCTATGTGTAAAAAGGAAAAACTGAAAACAGAACTGAAACGGAGGCTGACACCTGACGAGATGGGTTAGACCTATTCGTTTCATTTCAGTTCTTAGAATTCGTGTCTGTAAACAAACGCGTCATGCCTAGGTCCGTTCGCCCACGTCAGTTCTTATGAAACTCTGGCTCAGTGTACATATGAATTGCAATTGTCGCTATGTCCAAAAAGAAACCCAAGTTTGTGGTAGAATTCATTGAAATTTATAAAATGTCTCCGGGTTTGTGGAACAAAACGGACCCAAATTATCACAGTGTAAACGTTAGGGAGGCTTGCCTACACTCACTTATTGGATTAATATCAAGAATACAACGAAAAGGCAACAAAGGCAATGGTAAAATCCAAAATTAATAGCCTACGCTCTACTTCTAACAAAGAACTTAGAAAAGTTAAATATAGTGAAAGAAATGGAGCAGGAAATTGAACAGTATACAAACCATCACTGTGGTATTATGAAGTGTCAATACTATGGGGAGTAATAACCTCCCTCATGTTGGTATTCTACTTTTGTATAATAGGTGTCACAAGGCGTAATAACACAAGATACATATCCCCATTCATCCATAAATAGTTCAGTCAATTATATGGTTCTAAGTGAAGTTCTTTTATTAAATTTACATGCGACAGTGAATTCCAGGGTGCCAAGCTTTACTCCATCGGCTTCTTTTCTTCCACCGTTGCTTCAACGCCACAGCTAAGGCTACTGCAGAGTCTTCATACATGAGCCATTTTACACATGTACAGTTTGGGACAATATGACAATACGTGACATACACACATAACACTTTGAAAGTGTAACTCGGACTGAGAACTGAACGGACGGTGTAAAAAGAAACCTCCTTCCGAACTGAAATGAAACGAAAATTGGAATTGAGACGGAACTGAGAACTGATACGACCGTGTAAAAAGGCCATTAGATGAGAAATCACGATTTTTGGAATTAAAACGCGTCAAATTAAATGTTTATTTTTATGAAAGAAGCGCGTAGAAAAGAAAAAACTCAAATAGTTAACTATTAAACTAAAGTATTTTGCCACGTTATAATTACCATGTGATGATTATCTGTTTATTACAATCGTCACATATCTTATATTGCCTAGGTTGTTTTAATGCTTCTTGTTTCGACTGACGACGTGTCTTTCATGTTAATGATTATACTTCCTTCTGTAATTCTATCTATATATTTGCTCCATTCTGTCTGTCTGTTATGGTATCTATTTTTTTATGTTTATCACTTTCCTCTTTAACCAAAAGCATCTTTTACGGTATTGCACGCCTTACTTTCATTTCTATTCTTTCTAGTATTTTTTTTTTATTTTAATTAGATCTCTGGTCAAGTTTCTGTTCTGTACGTGATCGTCATCATTCTCGAATATCAACACGTCATCGTCAACATATTATTTTTGTTTCTTAGTTGTCCATCCTATAATCTCTCAGTTTATGAACTAATTATTTCATTCCTTATTATATGGACTCAAGCAAAAATCGCGCATAGAATTAGACCGTATTAAAACCGAATTATTTTCCGACGTTTTACCTATGATTGAAGCACTAATCCCGAGTTGATAGTCTCCGAAAGTTATGCCATCTTTCAAGATGCAAATTTTCTAGTAATTATATATTTTGTATCTTACTGTGTTAAGTCTTTGTCAATGATCTCCAAATTTTTCGAATCTCTCGAGACAATTGATGCAAAGTCCTCGGAGCTTTCTCTTTACAAGGGACCACACGTTTTCAACAGGGTTGGCGTCCGGTGAATGTGAGGGCCACTCTAGTATCTTATCGTTGGTTTAAGCGAGCCGCTTCGTGATGTGATTTTCACCCAGCAAAGGTTTCTTTAACATGCATCGGAATTTGATATCATGAGCACGAAGATGTAGTCGAATGGTCTCATAGCATACATTCAAACCCGATTTCTTTAATTTTGCCGCTCGTTGACGCAGCGTCAATTTCGGGTCCCGTGGAAACAAAGACACAGCAGCAGGAAACCGATTTGTTGGTTAGGTATTGACGATTTTTTATTGGTCGCTTTAGTAATTTAGAACGATGTAAAAAGAAAGCTTTCACGGTCCCCATTAGATGAGAAATCACGATTTTTGGAATTAAAACGTGGCAGATTAAAGCAGGTTTTCGAATTTTTGCCTACGATTACACAAAGTATCTCAGTTAATGATTTAATGGTTTTTTTTTATGAAAGAAGCGCGTAAAAAAGAAAAAACTTAGATAGTTAAAAAAAATAAAGTATTTTGCCACGTTATAATCACCATGTGATGATTATCTGTTTATTACAATCGTCACATATCTTATATTGTCTAGGTCGTATTAATGCTTCTTGTTTCGATTGACGACGTGTCTTTCATGTTAATGATTATACTTCCTCCTGTAATTCTATCTATATATTTGTTCCATTCTGTTTGTCTGTAATAGTATCTATTTTTTGTTTATCACTTTCCTCTTTAACCAAAAGCATCTTTTACGGTATTGTACGCCTTATTTTCAATTCTATTCTTTCTAGTATTTTTTTTTATTTTAATTAGATCTCTGGTCAAGTTTCTGTTTTGTACGTGATCGTCGTCATTCTCGAATATCAACACGTCATCGTCAACATATTATTTTTGTTTCTTTGTCGTCCATCCTATAATCTCTCAGTTTATGAACTAATTATTTCATTCCTTATTATATGGACTCAAGCAAAAATCGCGCATAGAATTAGACCGTATTAAAACCGAATTATTTTCCGACGTTTTACCTATGATTGAAAAAGTTATCTATTAACGCACTAATCCTGAGGTGATAGTCTCCGAAAGTTATGCCATCTTTCAAGATGCACATTTGCTAGTAATTATATATTTTGTATCTTACTGTGTTAAGTTTTTGTCAATGATCTCCAAATTTTTCGAATCTCACGAGACTACTGAGTCAAAGTCCTCGGAGCTTTCTCTTTACAAGGGACCACACGTTTTCAAGAGGGTTGGCGTCGGGTGAATGTGAGGACCCCTCTAGTATCTTATCGTGGATCTAAGCGAGCCGCTTCGCGATGTGATTTTCACCCAGCAAAGGTTTCTTCAACGTTCGGAATGTTACATCATGAGCACGAAGATGTTGTCGAATGGTCTCATGGGATACATTCAAACCTGATTTCCTTAATTTTGCTGCTCGTTGATGCAGCGTCAATTTCGGGTGCCGTGAAAACAAAGACGCGATTGGTTTTTCGGAGCCGAGCTATATTTTTTGATCTCGTTAAAATGTTTTGCCCACTTGTTCACAAACGACACTGACTTTTTAATATATTTAGTGGCCGCGGAATGTGTCAAAGAAAGACTACTTCGAACCAGCGCGCAAACAAGTGACTGATTTTGGATTTTACGTGATTTCGACGAAAGTTCAAAATCGACTGATACTTTTACAAAAAAGCGTCGTAGATAAAGATTCCCTCTACCGATTTTTTGTTGAATCGCTAGAATGGCATCAACCAAAAATGAATTATTGCGGATACCTTCTTACTTGATAAACTGTAAATACGAGGATGGATTGAACACTTCGCGACCTCACCAAAAAATAATTATAATATTTTTATTATAGTAATCTCAATAAGTTCATACTTTCTTTAGTTGTCACAGGTTAAAATTTTGTTGCTGTAGAATTTGTGGTTTTTAGGTTAGAACGAGTTTAGTGAGACCAAGTGCAGCATTTTTGGTGGTGGAAAACACTGAACAACGTATGGCCATCAAGTACCTGTTTAAAAAACCGGTCAAGTGTGCAAGTTGAACTTGCACAATTAGTGTTCCGTACGTAAATTGTTTTCAAAATAAAAATTTTTGTTAGGGTGGTATAAAATGATCAGTGACTTCACAAAAAACACACCCCAAATGAGTTTTCAACAAAGTTTGTTTCCAATCTTTACTGAAAACTGGTGACCTTGAAATTTTGTTTTTTTTTATATACCATATAAATTATTAAAGGTAATGCACTCATGATAATTTTCGTTCAATCTACACCCCGTGGAAAATATTCCAGAATTTTTTCGAAATTTTTTGATCAGTACTTTTCGAGATAAGGTAGGAGACAGCGATTTTTTTAAAAGTAATACCAAGAAAAGTGTGCGCAAGTATTACATTGTATATATATTTTTTACTCGTGTTTTCACAAGCTTTCATTTGACACCACACTCGATGACCTAGTAAAAAAAAAATTTTTTCACTTCCGATTTCACCCCTCAAAACGAACCCCTTAAGTCAAAATTTATGTTACAGTGGTATAAAATGATCAGTGACTTCACAAAACACACCCCAAATCAGTTTTCAACAAAGTTTGTTTCCAATCTTTACTGAAATCTGATGACCTTGAAATTTTTGTTTTTTTTATGTACCATATAAATTATTAAAGGTAATGCACTCGTGATAATTTTCGTTCAATCTACACTCCGTGGAGAATATTCCAGAATTTTTTCGAAATTTTTTGATAAGTACTTTTCGAGATAAGGCCGGGACAGCGATTTTTTCGCGAATTTTTTAAAAATAATACAAAGAAAAGTGCGCGCAAGTATAATATTATATATATATTTTTTACTCGTGTTTTCACAAGCTTTCATTTGACACCACACTCGATGACCTAGTAAAAAAAATTTTTTTTCACTTCCGACTTCACCCCCCGAAACTAACCCCTTAAGTCAAAATTTAATTCTCAAAACTACATGGCTCTGATGAGGCCATCAATTCCTATATTACTACCAAATTTTACCTTTCTATGTCAAATAGTTTCGGAGAATATCGGGTGTGACAGACAGACAGACACCGAAGTGATCTTATAAGTGTTCCGTACGGAACACTAAAAAAGATTAACACCAAAGGCGATCCACGATGATATAACAACACTAGGGCAGTCTGCTCTGTCATATACCACTGTGAAAAAATGGGTTTCAGAATTTAAACTTGGACGAGAGAGCATCGAAGATGACCCTCACTCCGACCGGCCTACGATGTCTACGACTGAAGTAAACATCGGCAAAGGGTGTGATCTCATATGGAAAGACTGTAGATTAACTATCAGGGAGATTGCAGACACTATAGGCATCTCGTATGGACGAACACAAAACATCATTGCCAACGAACTCGGATTTTTTAAGGTGTCCGCTAGGTGGGTCCCCAGATTGCTTTCAGTTGAACAAAAACGAATTCGACTCACGATTTCTCGCAACTATTTAGAGATATTTGAGGCTGATCCGCAAGATTTTATTAACAGATTTGTGACAATGGACGAAACCTGGGCTCACCACTATATTTCAGAGTCAAAATAACAATCCAAGCAAGAAATTAAAGAGAAACGCCCAGGATTACTGAGAAAGAAAGTTTTGCTCCATCAGAACAACGCTCGCGTTTCGAAATACGAAAAATGTTATTTAAATTTTGCTAACCTTAGGAAACCTTGACACGCGACATAAGATGAACTTATATTATAGTTTCGTTTGTTACTATAATTTATATTTATGTTTCAGTATTTACATTCCTTATCAAATTTCAAACTGTTTTTTTTTTTTTTAATGATAAAGAAAAAGTTTTATTTACTTCATTTTGTCATGCGACAGTTATATGATGTTAGTAATTAATAAAAATCTATATATCCCATAATCTGTATTTTGTGTTGGTGTGTACTTCCCATTTTATTGACATTAACAAATATTTTATTGAAACATAAATCAATCGCATTTTTTCACCGATGATATCGAAACATAATAATATAGTATATACCGTCTAACAATATAGTTTTATTGATTTTGCTTTATTGCTGTAATTTTACAACATTAAAATTGTATCGAATTTTATAAAATTAGAACAGTTTTATTTTTGTAAGTTAATTGGCATGTTAGCCTACACAATTATATCACTGAAGTACCGAAAAATATGAAAATTCATATTTTTCGGTACTCACTCCTATAACCTATTATATACAGCTACTATAACAGGAAAATAAATAACTCAAAAAACAAAACAAAGACCACCTGGAATATAATTGATTTTGTAAATGGCAAAAAACCAAAATAATTCCAAAAGATACATTAACCAAATATGCACAGATAATGTCACTCTTACTAATGCAGAAGACATAGCAAGTAGCTTTAGTAATTATTTATCTACTGTTGTAAATAATAAATTAAATTCTCACTTCAGTAACGGTTTATCACAAGAATGCACTGTATCAAAAAAATGTTTTGTTGCCTTTCAATATACTAATGTAACTTCACAGGATGTTAGGTCTGCCATAAAAAAGTTACCCAATAAAAAATCAACGGGACCAGATGAGATACCTATTGCTTTGTTAAAGAGATGTTCGCCTAAAGTAATTGCTTGCCTGGTTTATTTAATAAATATGTCTGTTTATGAAGGTATTTTCCCTTCACGACTGAAAGAGGCTAACATTTTACCTGTATTTAAAAAGGGCGATCCTCTTTTAATTGAAAATTATAGGCCTATATCTTTACTTAACTGTTTTTCAAAGGTTTTCGAAAAAGTTATTTACAATAAGATAACTCCATTTCTTGATAATAACAAAGTTCTAACCTCACACCAGCACGGGTTTAGAGAAAAGCACTCTACAGAGACCGCAGCGATCGACTTTATAAAGAATATATATAAAAAACTTGATATAAATGAGAAAGTAGTAGCTCTACTATTTGATCTAACAAGGGCATTTAACACAACAGACCCAGGCCTTGTTGTTAAAAAATTTGAAGGGCTAGGTATTAGAGGACCACTAAATAAATGGTGGTAATTCATTTTTGAAGGGTAGAAACTTTAAAATAAAAATTGGTAATATTTTTTCGCAAATGACAAACTGTGACTTAGGAACCCCTCAAGGCAGTGTCCTAGGTCCTCTAATTTTCTTGCTGTTCATAAACGACTTACCTGAATACATTTCATGTGGAATCGTTTTTATGTTCGCTGATGATACGACCATAGTCATCTCAGCCAAAGATGAGAAACTTTTGGAGAAAAAAATTAAAATAATATTGACTGAGTTCTCAAACTGGTGTAAAAAGAATAACCTTATAATAAATCTATCAAAGACCGTGTCTATGGAATTTAAGACAAAAATGCGCAAGCCAATAAACCTAAATATTTAAGTATTGTATAATATGAATTTGCCTATTAGCCATAGTTCAAAGTTTTTAGGAATCATAATAGATTCTAACCTCGAATGAAGTTTGCACATAGATGACGTTTGCTCAAGACTAAATAAATGATTTTTTATGATAAAATCTTTAAAAAACTCATTAAATGTTCCCAATCTCATAACTGTTTATTAAGCTAATGCGTACCCAGCCATGTCCTATGGTCTGGCGGTTTGGGGAAGTGCGCAGGAACTGGACAGAGTGCTGGTAATGCAAAAACGAATCATGAGACTAATTTTTAATATGCCATATAACGCATCCTGTAGAGAAGTCTTTAAGAATAGAAAAATATTAACAGTTACAAGTATTTATATATATCAACTCTTAATGTATATCTATCAAAATCAAGATAGCTTCATGTCGCATAGATCTTTTCATCGTTATCCGACTCGAAACAGAAAATTTTTATATTGAAAAACACAATCATGAATATGTTAAAAAAACTAGTCATTACTTAGGTTGCAGACTATTTAACTTACTGCCGGAGAATGTAAAAAGGATTTAATCTATGGCACGTTTTAAAAAACAAATAAAAACTATACTATTAAGTAAAACTTTTTATTCTGTAACTGAATTTGAAAGTTATCTGCTGGGCAGAGTGTGAATGTTATTCTTTATAACATCCTTTCTTGATTAAAGCATCTTCAGTATGTATTTTGTTTGTTATAAATATGTATGTTATGTTTTTTGTTATATTTTGGATTGTTGTAGCTTCTACTTGATGGAAATTCATTATAAATATATCATAAAAGACTGTTTTTAGTCAGTTTCCACTGGTTTATTTAAATTGCGATGACGCGTTTCGCTGTCGATGCAGCTTCTTCAGATCTACATTTTACACTGTCACAGAAACAAGGCAATCTCAGAAATATACCCACGTTTTAAGACAGAAATACCACTTTTAAATGCTTAACCTATTTCGGCAAACCAACCGAAAAACTGGGGAAATTTTTAAATCAAAAAAACATCAACATAGCTTACAAGACTAACAATAGTATAGGGAAATATCTTAAAAACTACAAACCACAAATCAATAAAGACAATAAATCAATTAACATGTGGGTCATGTCCTAAAACATACATCGGACAAACTGGACGTACATTTAGACAAAGAATTACAGAACACGAAAAAAGTTTCATCCATAGAAAATCTAATTCAACATATGCTAATCATCTTTTAACAGAAAATCTCACATTTAACAAGAATTTCAAAATTTTACACACCCAACAAAAAGGTTTAAAACTAAACTTTTTAGAGACAATGCAAATATATCGATTAAGGACTACAGGTACTTTACTCAACGACCAGGTAGATTTAAGCAATTCACCATTATTGAATTTATTCTCCTAACTCCAAATCTGTGTGGATTTCCCAATACTATCAATGTAATTTAATTAGGTGTAATATTATAATTAAGAAATTATATAAAACTGTGAATATTAAACCTAACTTGACAGTGTAAAATGTAGATTTGAAGAAGCTGCATCGACAGCGAAACGCGTCATCGCAATTTAAATAAACCAGTGGAAATTGACTAAAAACAGTCTTTTATTATATATTTTTGTTATATCTTGTATTTACTGTGTATTAATGTAAGTTGGGAATGTGGAATCTTTGGCATAATGATACTACTCAGTATATATCACCACTACACCAAACACTTTATTTTTGCACTCGACGCGCGTTTCGCTAACCATGTTAGCTTCATCAGGAGCAATGATTGACTGTCAATCATCGGTCCTGATGAAGCTAACATGGTTAGCGAAACGCGCGTCGAGTGCAAAAATAAAGTGTTTGGTGTAGTGGTGATATACGAGTATACTGAATAGTGTATTAATGTGTTTAATAGTAAGATTTCTTTTTTTTTTCATTCTATTTATTATTTATGACATTACCTAAAATGGGATCATACATCCCTTTGATGACATGTCTTATCTACAACTTTTGTAGCTGAAAAGATGAATAAATTGTCTATTGTCTATACCTACTACATATTTCTGCGTTCACCCAGTCACAACTATTATGGTATAT
>CM032449.1:8399344-8449344 GCA_019049505.1 Pachyrhynchus sulphureomaculatus
AAAAAAAAAATGTTGCGAGAATTGGTTCCAACACACGCAAAAAACAATATTATGAATTAGGTTAGAATCATTATTGATTCGTTCCATCATGACCTCGCAAAATTCAACGTGTCTATCGTAGTCTTCAACAGATAATTCTTGCAATAGAATGGGTTTGCATGAATGCAATTTTTCTTCATTAAGTATGACTTAAGGTACCTTTACTTATGTTGTCATTTAGGCAAAGCTGACGAGTGGCTGTATGGAGATTTTCTATAATTTCCAATAAAACATCTAACTGTGTATAAATCTTAAGGGTGGACACCACTGTTAAAGTCGTAAATCGATTTTTTTTCTTGGCTTAAATGATTTTGGGTTTGAAGGTACCCCGGGACAGTGTCCCACATTTGAGAAAGGACACTTCACCATAAATAAACAAGTAGTTACATGAATATGTAAACTACAACCAGAGCTATAAAATCGAATGAGGATTAAAAATTTAAAATTTGATTCAGTCGTAATAAGAAGGGGCACCGCCGGAGCTTCGTTCAGGAACCGGCGGTGGGAGGTGGGACCCATCCTTCGATTTTTTTTGGCTTAAATGTTTATTTATGTTGTCTAGAAGTGATGCAGGCGTTTTTCCACCTTACGGGAAACATAACTTTTTTCAATCAATCGACTAAAAATTTTGTACACAGCTTTAAGAGGTCATAACTTAGGGAATGACGTACGGATTTTACGATTAATGCAATTTTTTTTATTAACAATTTAGAGCAAAATTTTTCGCCATTTTTTTTTGTTTCGTTTATTTGCCTGCCAAAATAACAAAAATCAATATTTTTTTATTTTCCTACGTCATTCCCTAGATTGTCACTTATAAGAATATTTTTGTTTTTAGTATTCCGTATGGAACACTTATAAGATCACTTCGGTGTCTGTCCCTTCGTCTGTCACACCCAATTTTCTTCGAAACTATTTGACATAGAAAATTGAAATTTGGTATTTATATAGAAATTGATGGCCTCATCAAAGCCATGTAGTTTTGAAAGATAAATTTTTGATTTAAGGGGTTAGTTTTGGGGAGTGAGACCCGAAGTGAAAAAATTTTTTTACTAAGTCATCGAATGAAAAATTATAAAAACACGAGTTCAAAAATATATATAACTAGCCGTGCCCGCCGCTCCGCTCGTGTGTACATGATTCACTATTATCGTAACTGCTCATTCCTTATGTTACCTCACGTAATAAAATATATCCTGTAACCTAGCCAGAGAACATAAGTATGTTTTAAAAAAGAAAGCACGTAAATCGGATAAGTGGTTCTCGAGTCATAAGCGCACTAACGGAAAGAAACATTCAGATGTCAGTGATTTTGAAAACATGTAACATTGTCAGGTCATTCCTTAATACACAATGGTAATGGCGTTTGTGCTGACTTGGCTTAGGCCAGTCAGCCAAACATGAACCACATTGACCAAATGTGAGAAAAAAACTCATCTATATAATATATATAAAACGTAACGTCTTTCTGTTTTTTTGTGTATGTTTGTGTTGAGCCCCAATTGGACTAAGTGAGATGTGAATGTTGTTGATTTTTATTTTATTATTATTGTTTTTGTTCTTCTTTCTCACATTTGGTCAATGTGGTTGCATATTTGGCTGACGGGCCTAATCCAAGTCAGCTTTTTATTATTTTACATTTGGTCAATATGGTTTCATGTTTCTACATTATATGGATTATTATTATTATTATTATATAACCTGGTCAGAGAATATATGTGTGAATTAGAGAAAAACACGTAAATCGGATAAGTAGTTCTCGAGTGATAAGCGCACTAACGGACAGACAGATAGACAGACAAACAGAGAGACGTTGCGTTTTATATATATTATTATATTCTTTACTATATGATATTGTTCCATATTTAATGGTTTAGGCCGCGTATTGATTTACTGTTATCGGCACTGCTTATTCCTTATGTTACCTAACGTAATAAAATATATCCTATAACCTGGCCAGAGAACATATGTATGTTTTAAAAAAGCACGTAAATCAGATAAGTGGTTCTCGAGTGATAAGCATATTAACGGACAGACAGACAGAGAGGCGTTGTATTTTATATATATTATAGATTATACAGATAACCTGGCCTATGAATTAACAAAAAACACGTAAATCGGATAAGTGGTTCTCGATCGATAAGCGTACTAACGGACAGACAGACAGACAGATATGACAGACAGAGAGACATTGTTTTTTATATATATTACACAGGGGAACAGTTGTTTTGGTGTCGAGGTTTTTTGAGCTGATTCTATATCAATTTGATGTCCTGAATTCAAATAACGTATTCATTTGTACCTAGGAGCACAAATTTTTAAGATATACAATTTTAGAGAAATATAAATTACATTATTGTAACTCAAATCCGTAAGTGTAGTAAACAAAAGTAGATACGAAATTTTTATTTTAGTTATACAAAATACAATATTATGTCGTGCTTACAAATAAAAAAAAAACATTGAAGAAATGAAATAGTCACTCAACACTTGGAAAGCTTCTTTTCCGCGACATTCTTGAATGTTTTTTTAAACAGTCCCTTTTTAAACTCCAGCAGTAATCTGCCATCATGTGCATGTCCCATCTTCCTTGGTAGCGGTCCTCCATAACTTTAATGTCTTGGTGAAATCTTTCACCTTGTTCCTCACTCATGTCTCCTAAATTTTCTGGAAAACGGTCTAAGTGGCTGTGTAAATAGTGTATTTTAATACTCATATTGCACCCTAAGGATTTGAAACTATTAAGCATCTTGTTAACCATTTTAACATAGTTTTGAGCTTTATGTTTGCCTAGAAAATTTTCTACAACTGCAACAAATGATGTCCAAGCTTCTCGTTCAACTTGATTCATTGAATTTATGAAGGCAGGATCCTTAATTAATTGTCTTATTTGTGGGCCGTCAAATATCCCTGCTTTGAGTTTTTTCTGTGCTCAACTGATGCATTTTTACCCCTATATATGCAAAACAAGACCCACTCTTATCAAGAGCCTTTACAAATTGCTTCATTAAGCCCAACTTTATATGTAACGGAGGAAGTATGATTTTTTCTCTTTCAACCAAAGCGTCGTTAATGACATTCTTTTCCCCAACGTCCATGTTTTCTCTCTGAGGCCAATCTTTTCTAACCCAGTGGTGTGTTTTGTCCCTACTATCCCAGAGGCACAAGAAACACGGATATTTCGTGTAACCACTTTGCTGCCCAAGAAGAAAGTTTACCATTTTTAAGTCTACACAAATCATCCATTGATGTTCGTAATACTTTATCTTCTGCAAGACCAAAGCTATGGTATTATATTCTTCTTTCAGTTTCGTTGAGTGAGCTAGTGGTATTGAATCATATTTATTCCCATTATGTAGAAGGACACATTTTAAACTTCGCTTTGAACTGTCAATGAATAGGCGCCAATCATCTGGAATATATTCAGAAAGTCCCATTTCTTTCATGAGTCCCCTAATTTCGTGACAAAATACAAGATTGTCTTCTTGAGAAAAGAATGGTAGCAGATCTTTTTCTTTTGTACGGTAAAAGGTAATTTTGGTTCCTTGTTCCAGTAAATTTTTGTCGTTCAACCTAGAAGCCAGTACTTCAGAAGCTTTTTTCGATAAATTGAGATCCCTGGTGAGATCATTTAATTCATTTTGATTGAAGCGTTGAGGAACTGATGACGTCCCCTCATAGTCACTGTTAGTTTCATTAGCATCAGAACTTTTATTAGCATCAGAAGAGCGATCAGAGGGAAAATATTCGTCATCAGAGATATGTGGTAGCTGATGAAATGTTGGAATCGGTATTTCATCTGAGTGCGGGATAGGGCGTATTGCCGAGTCTAAATTGGGATAAGTCCACTTACTGCGGTTATTTCGATTGATTCCATTAGTATTTACTAAACAGAAATAACAATCATTGAAGTGGTTTTTTGGTTCTCTCCAAACCATTGGTACGCCGAATTTTAGACATTTTCTTTTCCCGGTAGTCCACTGCCGTAAATGCTCTGTACAAGTTTTTACATACGAGATGCGGGGCCCACGTTTTGTCCTCATCACCAAGCTTAACTCCAAAGTATCCAAGATACGCTCGCTTTACAAAGTCAGTAATAGTTTGTCTGTTTTGTTGAAACATGTACTCTCCGCATATATAGCAAAACACATCAGGTTGATTTACACAACTTCTTCTTGAACTGGAACCTGAACTCATTTTAATTCTGTTCAATAACACAAAAACATTCTTTTCTTAACATAAAATAACACGCCGAATTCGATCTACTCTCATTAGTAAGAACGCACAAACTGACGAGATTTACCCGAGTTAGGTGATTAAAAGGGTCAGTTCAGGTACCTGATAGGCAATGGTTCCACTATTTATAGATTTACCTGGAATTTACTCAATTACAGACTGACAATAAAACCATTGTACCTACATTAATGAATATATAATAATTTTAGAACTCTCATAAATGAATATACTGAATAAAAACCACATTGGTAGATAAGTTGATATATCTAAAAAAGTAGAGCTGATAGAGAAAAATGGATTGCATGTATAGATTTAGCGTCCCAAATATAGTTAAAATCAGCTCTAAAATCCCAGGCACCAAAACAAAAATATTGTGTTATAGATAGCCTGGCCAGAGAACATAGATAAGAATGAAGAAAAAACACGTAAATCGGATAAGTGTTGAGTGATAAGTGTATTAACGGACAGACAGACAGAGAGAGAAACATTGCATTTTATAGATATTATTATTCTTTGCTACATGATATTGTTCCATATTTAATGGTTTAGGCAGTGTATTGCAAGAGAACGCGCCGACTTAATTCACTATTATCGTCACTGCTTACTTCTCATGTTACCTAACGTAATAAAATATATCCTATAACCTAGCCAGAGAACATATGTATGTTTAAAAAAAAAAACACGTAAATCGGATAAGCGATAAGCGCACTAACGGACAGACAGACAGAGAGACGTTGCATTTTATATATATTATATATGTAATACTTACGCACACTTTTCTTTGTATTATTTTTAAAAAATCGCGAAAAATCGCAGACCTTCTCCTTTATCTTGAAAAGTACTAATTAATAAATTTTGAAAAAATTCTGGAATATTCTCCACGGGATGTAGATTGAATGAAAATTATCATCTTTAATAATTTATCATTTTTTTTATGGGTCTAGCATACATGCTGCGGGGAGATCCCTAAAGCGCTACAGGAGCGACACGTGTGCGGAAAAAGCGATTCCCGTTGTTCTTGAATCACTGTAAATTGTACTCGGTGGGAAACACAGTCCTGGGCAAAACATTCCAAAGGGATGATGTTCTCCATATAAAAGACTGCTTGAAATTTATCTGGTACATAAAAAAAAATTCAAGGTCATCAGTTTTCAGTAAAGATCGGAACCAAACTTTGTTGAAAACTTATTTGGGGTGTATTTTGTGAAGTCACTGATCACTTTATAACTCCGTAACAAAATTTTTTATTTTAGAAGCAATCAACGTACGGAACACTAATTGCGCAAGTTCAACTTGCACTTGACCGGTTATTGCATTCTAGGTTCATCCCTTTGTGAGAAATCTTTCTGGTAGTATAAAAAAGGGGTTTTTTATTCACCGAGGGCTATAGCCGCCATTTCGTATTAAAAAATTCTGAAAAAAATCGTGCGTATTCTTTGATATTTCTATAATAAAAAATTTTTAATCGCAAGTCGATATCTTGTATAGCTTTTCGTAAAAAAATTCTTAAAGTTCACCTTTTTTTTTTGGCCTGTACAGTGGTATTTACCCTTAAAGGCGAATATTTTGAGAAACAATAAAACGATTTATACCAAAAAGTTTTCTTTCTTTCATTGTTTTTGTAAAAACTTAAAAGGTAGCCATCATACCAAACATCCCAATGCTTTCCGAAAAACCTTATAATAGGTTATAACTCCCTTAGGAATAATTTCACTCAATTAAAATTAAATATACCTAAGGATAAAAAAACACACGTTATCTATGAGATCTCATGTAATGACTGTAATAGCGTCAGACAGACTAATCAACGTCTATAAAATAGAATAAATGGTCACAAATACGTTAATAAAAATAAAACTCCTCTAAAGCTCCATAGCAAAGAAAACCAACACTATTTTAATTTTCAAAATGTAAAAATTCTAAAAATCGAAACCAATGCAAATGAACGAGAAGTTATGGCAATGATACAAAAAAGGAAAACATAATTAAACAAGAAACAGGGCACCCAATAACTCAGCAAAATATAATACAATATCCTACCACACCTTTTTAAATCAAATAATAAAACAATACATCATGAATTCACTTTCCAAATCTCGACAACTTTAAGAATGAATCCCTCAAATAAATAAAAGAACCAACACCAATAAAATATTTGCCTATTCTTTCCTACCAAACCAAGATGCCAACAGTTGGGTTCCGTGTCCGAATCGCTTCAGATGTTATACATCTTAAAAATGTAATCTTCAGTTTTAACTTTTACTAAAAATATGTTTGTCGCAATAAGTAAAAATATCATCTCTATGAAACAGACTCTCCAGAACTATGTTTTCCATCGAGTATAACCAGCAACGATTCAAGACTAACGTATCGTTACTTTCGCACACGTCGTTCCTGGTCTATGATTTCATCAAAAAAATCCGTTAGCTTATTGAAGTTCATTTTAAAATTGTGTATTCCTATTCTGTAACTTACGAGGTTGCATTTGGCATCATGGACTATCATAATTAACTCTGTTGTATAACCGAAGTTACTAAAACAGAATTTTTAGATCCAACTCGTGAAACGTCTTACGATACGCCGAACATATTGAGCTAAGCGTTATACACACCTTATAAAGTACCATAAAAATTCAAACAGATGTGCAATGCTCATTTTTCTATCATGATGAGATATCTTGCAATTAATTAGACTCGCGTAGGTTTCGTGAACATGAAAGTATCCATAAATTAACAACATGGTAATTGGCATATTAAGTATTTTAATGGGCTTCAAATTGCTTAACACCACAATACAATAATTAGCTGCACTACAAAAAAAAGAACATATATGTCTTGCTATACGCAGACATTTTAAATAGAACATTAACGACCTGTGTCACTAAAAGCGCTTAACATTAACATCTAATTTGACAATCACGGTTTATATATAGAGTAGAATCTCGATTATCCGAAATAATATGGACCAAAGTGATTTCAGATAATCGAAATTTCGGTTAATCCGAATTTTTTTATAAAATAGAAGTTTAGAATGAATACAACATTGCAGACTGACTTAAAAGCATTTATACGATATGCTATCACGTACATAGGTATTTATTAAAACAAAGAATAGAACAATTAGTTTACTTATTTTATGTATATGTACGGAAAATCGAAAATAAAAGTTTCATTCTTAACTTTAATGTCTTAAAAATGAGGTAATTTTTAACTGCACTCGTTTTGCGTTAGTTCTGTTGTTGGCTGCAATGTCTCTCCAACGCTCGCGACGACTGCATTTTCTTGTTGTTGTACATAAGTTAACGCTTTTTCTAGGGCCTCTAGTCCTTCTGACATTTTTACTGGAATATTGTCAGTGGCTTCTACTTCGTTATCATCATCGTCATCACTGTCTATTTTATTAGCATTTTTGCATACGCTTTTAATTAAATCTTGATCAGTCATTTCATCTTCCACACTATCACTGTTTAACCATTCACAAACATCGGTTTCCGTAACACTTTCACGTCCTGATATTCTTGTAATAAGTTGATGTAAACTTTCATTATCTTCTGTTTCTGTCTCTGAGTAATGTCTCTCCTCTTGTGGAATTAATTTTGACCAAGATTTTTCCAGAGTACTACTCTTTACTTGATTCCAGCCTGAAGCTATCCAATATATAACATTTTTCAAATTTATCTTTTTTAGACAATCAGTAAGATTGCCACCTTCATCTACTTCTAAAATATGCTCCAATAACAAACGCCTGTAATTGCGTTTTATATTTTCCAGTACACCCTGATTCATAGGCTGAATGAGAGAAATTACAGCAGGAGGCAAAAACATTGCTTTTATTTCCCCACTTTCAAGTTGCTCCGCACTTGGGTGAGTGGGGGCGTTATTTAGTAACAGAATACATTTTCTAGGATATCGATGTTCTTTTAAAAGAGTTTCACTTTGGGAACAAAATCTCCAAAAAACCAGTCTTTAAATAAAGTCGCGTTTATCCAGGCATTGTTTTTAGAAGGCTTCAACAGCTTCTTGAGGTGGTCAAAATCGCTTTCCACGCATTTTATTTGACATTCAGGAACAAAAATAAGTCATCAGGCGATAAATCAGGGGAATACGGGAAATGAGAGAGAGAGAATGTTTTTCTCCGTCAAATAACCAATTATTTGACTTGTTGTGTAAGAGTTGGCATTGTCATGATGAAGAATGATACGAGGTTTTCGGTTGTTTTTCCTGATTTCACCACACAAAACAGGAAAAGCATTGCGACGAATATTCTTAAAGGTTCGTGGATTGGCTGACTTACCAATACATAATAATGTTCGTGTCTGCCAGAAGCATTACTGTATGCAAGAACAGTAATACGTTCTTTGCTACGTTTGTAACCAGGTGCACCAGCTTCCGTTTTTGAAGCTAAGGTATTTGACGGCAACATTCTGTAGTTCAAGTCTGTTTCATCACCATTATAGATTTGGTCTAGTTGTAAACCATGCAAATTTTTTTGCAGCAGATACATCAGCCGACAATCTTTCTCCACAAACTTTCAGTTGACGTACACCATGTCTTTTTTTTACCTGTCTAGCCATCCATCACTTGCAGAAAAATTTACAGGCGCTTCAATAACCCGCAATTCTTCGCTTAAACTCACTGCCTTATGTTTTAAAAAATTCTTCCTGAAATTGGTATTCCACGTTCTCGATTCTGTGTAAACCATAAAAATAAAGAATCATCCACTTTTTGGTATTCACCGCTTTTCATACTTTTTCGTGCCTGTGTGGGCGATGACAAAACACTACACCACTTTTCAAGTGTTTCGCGATTTTTTCTCCACTCTGAAACAGTACTTACGGCTACACCTAAATCCTACGCTATATTTTTAAGAAGTTCACCATTATCTAAACGTTGCATTGCTTCAAGTTTCTGTTTTAAGGTAATAAAATGACGCTCCATTTTGTAAAATATCTGTTAAAACGAAACTATTACCTCTGCGATAATAATAGACGTAATGAGTAACTTATAACACTCGTCGACTAACCAAAACATAGACAGCGGTGAAATTCTAGACGTCGGGGAGTCTCCGACGCGTTAAGGAAACCACTCATCGCCTGTTTTGAATAATTGGGATTTTTTCGTTTAATGAGAATACAATTTGCTTTTTAACAGTTAGTTTCGGATAAGCCGGATTTCAGATAATTGCGATTCGGATAATCAGGATTGTACTGTATATATATATATATATATATATATATATATATATATATATATATATATATATATATATATATATATATGTATGTATATATAAAATCAATCAACAATAATGTGGCTGCCTGTGGCGTATTACTTGCTTGCGGTGCAGAAGGTCTCGGTTTCAATCCCGGCAAGTCGGTATACTTATTTATTAATTTATTAAAGTATATTTTGCCTGGTCATATACATAGGTAGTAGTTGTTTGTAGAAATGGAATAACGTCCGTAGCAGCACTACCAAGTTGTCTAAAAGATGCAGTGAAATACAAAAATGTGTGTTTCGGCACTTGGACAACGTTGACGGGTATTACCACATCCTCGCCGATATCTTTGGGATCTAAAAAAAGGTAAAATCGCTACTCAGGTGGTGAGCTGAACGATAAAATAAATCATCCAGTTTTTTGTGTGTTTAAAACATTTATGGAGCTCTTTCGAATTTGATGATTAGAAGTGCAAATATCTCTGACAAAATCAATCATCATCATCAGCCTCTCTCCGCCCACTGCTGGACATAGGTCTCTTTCATGTTCCTCCATCTTCTTCTGTCCTGTTTCACCTCACACCATCGCCTGCCTGCATGTTTTTTTCACATCATCCAACCAATGTTTTTACGGTCTTGGCTTCCAGTGAGATATTCTGTTGAGCCATTCTTCTAGGTTTTTCAGGCCACATATCAAGCCCACTTCCACTTGAGAAATGCTGCTCTCTCTATGACATCCGTAATCCCTGTTCTGGACCTTATATCCACGTTTCTGATTCTGTCTCTTATGCTCACCCCCAGCATTGCTCGTTCCATTCCACGTTGTGCTACTCTCAACTTTCTGATACTGTCTTCCGTTTCCATATGTTAGAACTGGCAGGATACAACTTTCAAATGCTTATCTTTTAAGGAATTTGAGATATCTTTGTTTCTCAAGATCCATGACATTTTGCCAAACACAGCCCAGCCCAATCGGATCCTTTTCTGTATTTCGACCTATTGGTTAGCTTTGCCTAGTTTAAGAAGATGCCCCAAATATACATATTCCTGTACACTGGTTAATGTTACTATATTTTAGTGGGATATAATATAAATGTGTTCAGTAATTTTAGACTTAACAGTTTCGACTCGATAATAGGAAATGGGTTATGCAATTCTTATTACAAATACGTATATGGCAAAGCGCGGAGAGGTTAGTGTGTATTAATAGTAGTCAATGGGATTTCAGTAACTATTTTATGTGACCTTTATTATTTCAGTTATATAAATCCTCAATGTGTTCATTTAGTTTTAAATAAAACTTTCGCAACATGAATGAAATTATTCCCATTATTCCCGGTATGTCTGAAACAACTACAGTTATAATTTTCTCACGTGTACCGCTAACGCCTCCCCTTCTGCAAACTTCAAACAACAAGCAACTCTTTAAAAACGAAAAAAAAAAAAAAAACGGAGCCCTTTTGATAGAGCACGTGTCCAGAAGCCATAATTTGCATTTAAATCAGGTTAGTGCTTCCGAGCATTAACTTATCGATGCATGAGTCTCGTCAGCATCAACAGGACGCCGCCCTTTTCATCGAGAAGTACAAAGAATGGAATTGATGCGGAGACGAGAATTTTTTAGTGGCATTATTTAGATGTTTTTTATGACTGTATTGAGGATTATTTTGTAAATAAAGTAAATAAATAATAAATTTTAGAAATATTCTAGAGACTCAATTATCACTGTGTTAAATTAGAAGGTATCTCAAAGAAACTTTAATTTTAAAATATTTATAGAGTGAAAATTCGTAAAACGGAACACCTCCGACCCGACTTTTTGAAAATCCAAAAACGATGATTTATTTTAATACTACCTATAGCTAGTTAACAAGCTCTGAAATATTTTCAGTTGATGTTGATTATTATAGTTGTTATAAACAATACAAGTTTTAGGTCAATTTTTTTTCAAAAATTCATAACTCTGAAATTGATTTTTTTATGAAAATTCTAGTTGACATAAAAATGCTCGAAGCTAACGTCGTCGAGTTAGCTTCAAGCGGCAGCAGCAGCAAGACCACAGTATCGAGTAGCAGCAGCAGCGGAAGCACTTGAAAATGCCAAATGAGATTTTAGTGGAACGTCGTGCAAATTCATTGTTAGACGAACGGATATATATATATATATATATATATATATATATATATATATATATATATATATATAAATTATATATATATATATATATATATATATATATATATATATATATATATATATATATATATATATATAACTGGGAAAGAATAGATAAGTTCATCTAGCCTTCATAGACATAAGAAAGGCCTGTGACTCAATACCAAGACAAAGATTATGGAACGCAATGAAAGAAATAGGCATTGACAAAGGACTAATATACGCAGTAAAACTCTCTACGAAAACAACACAGTGAACATAAAAATAGGACATAAAATAGGGAAGAGACTCCAAACATCAAAAGGCCTATTACAAGGATGCTCTACATCCCCAACACTATTCAAAATATACCGTGAACAAACATTAAAAAAATGGAAGCAAAAATGTAGTAGAATAGGAGTCCTAATACGAGAAGATTACTTATGTACTCTAAGTTTCGCAGACGACCAGTTATATGGTAAGAAAACTGAAAGAAGAATACACTAAAGCAGGATTAGCAATAAACTTTGATAAAACGGAATATCTAACAATGAAGGAGGGAAATGTGGATAATCTAGAGGTCGATAACGAAACAATAATCAAAGGAACCGATAGATTTAAATATTTAGGAGCCATCATTTCAAAAAAACGCAATATCAGAAGAAGAGATCAAAGTTAGATTAAGACAAACGCGGACATGCATAAGACAATTAAATTCGATCCTATGGGACAAACACATTACAACGAGAAACAAAACACGCATATACAAATTAATAATACAAAGCATAATGACATAAGGGTCAGAAACATGGACGATCAACAAAAGAAATAAATCTAAAATTAACACGGTAGAGAGTATTGGAGAAGATGCTGTAGAGTGACACGTATGGAGAGAATGATCGTGGAGAGACGATGTGGACGAGACTGGGAAGATAGAAACGGATGGAATCAAAAGCTGAGAGAAGGAAGACAGCGTCAGCTGTAGGAAATCCTTGATATATATATATATATATATATATATATATATATATATATATATATATATATATATATATATACTCTGTGGCAATCGCAATGAAGACTTAGATAGAAGAAGAACACAATAAGATACGAATATATGCACAAGAACATTCGAAGAACACAAACGCTACAACCAAACCATACCGAGTCTTTTATAGCTGTACTTAGCGACAGCTTATAAAGATGTAAATAGATAGCCACTGTTTAACAATGTAAAACAAGAATTTTCGAACTTAAACAAAAGAAATGATACTTTCAACCTACCAGAGGGATGAAGATGCATAACAAAACAAGACAGCAACGCGTAGCAATTAAGAGTCTACAAAATAAGGCCGAGTCTAGACATCTCAGGTCAGAAGGAGTAGAGCCGGTGCCAACCAATCACGATGACAATCTACAGTCTCGCTAAAGCATAACGACTGGGAAGATAGAAACGGATGGAATCAAAAGCTGAGAGAAGGAAGACAGCGTTAGCTGTAGAAAATCCTTGATATATATATATATATATATATATATATATATACTATATATACTATATATATATATATATATATATATATATATATATATATATATATATATATATATATATATATATATATATATATATATATATATATATATATATATATATATATATATATATATATATATATATATACTATATATACTATATATACTATATATATATATATATATATATATATATATATATATATATATATATATATATATATATATAGTATATATATATATATATACTATATATATATATATATAGTATATATAGTATATATAGTATATATATATATATATATATATATATATATATATATATATATATATATATATATATATATATAGTATATATAGTATATATAGTATATATATATATATATATATATATATATATATATATATATATACTATATATACTATATATATATATATATATATATATATATATATATATATATATATATATATATATATAGTATATATACGAGGCATGTTTTTTAAGTAAGTACCGTTTTGCGATTCCGCCGCCGCAGCGATACGGTCGGCGTTCCGCGCATGCGCGCTGGTAACCTACATCTCATGTCTACGCACTGACGCCATTACAGTCTGATTCTTCATTGTATACGTTGTTTACTGAGTGTTTAAGATGCCTCCGACAATCGTGAGTCCCGCCGATTGTGAAGTACGGGCTGTTATACGATTTCTTAGTGCTAAAGGCGTAAAACGATCGATATTCATCGTGAGATCTGTGAAGTTTACGGACAAAACATTATGAGTGATGAAATGGTAAGGAAAATGGGTGAGAGCATTTAAAGATGGCCGCACAAATGTGCATGATGAAGAACGGAGTGGGCGTCCTTCGGTCGTTAATGAAGATTTGGTGCAGAAAGTGGACGAAAAGGTGAGAGAAAACAGACGCTTTACAATTTCATCATTGTGCGACTGCTTTCCTCAATATTCTCGTAGTGTTTTGTATCGCATTTGTGATACAGTGGTTAACAAGTCAGGCGGCAGAATTTTATGAGGAGGGTATTCAAAAACTGGTGCCACGTATGACAAGTGCCTCAATATTCACGGAAATTATGTAGAAAAGTAGATTAAGGTACAGGCTTTCATGTAAAAATAAAATTATAGCGATATCTTTGCACGTCTGTTTTTAATTCCAAAACGGTACTTACTTAAAAAACATGCCTCGTATATATATATATATATATATATATATATATATATATATATATATAGTATATAGTATATATATATATATATATATATATATATATATATATATATATATATATATGTATATATATATATATGTATATATATATATATATATATATATATATATATATATATATATATATAAAGGGTGATTCATTAGTCTTGAGACTAATTCCAGGCGTGTTTATAAGTGAAACCAGGAAAAATATTTCAAATGCAGTTGCTTATATCGTATAAATTTATTCAAAATCTATCAAATAGCACGTTTACGTTGCAGCAAATGGACTATTATCTTCGATTTTTTTGCAGCTTGCTTGGAACACCATCCATTAAGCGTTAGACGACCAAACGTCGATTTATTTCAACTTCCCCTTTATTTTGCCAGTGAAATGTCGGTAGTTCTGTACTTCCCAACAATTTTCATAAGCTCTACGTGAAAGTATTACCCAAAATCTTTCAGTTGGTCATGCCTGTGGAATATATATATATATATATATATATATATATATATATATATATATAGGGTGAATCATTATTCTGGAGACTAATTTTAGGCGTTTGGGTAAATGCTGAACAATTGACAGATAGCAATGTTTTTTACGCTGAAGGTGTAACGGTACCTCTACTCTGATTTTAGAATCTGAGTATTTGATTATGCGCATTGGAAATGTCGTACAAGTTGGATTTACGAAAGTGCGTTGCTTTCTTGTTTGGACAACTGTCCACGAAGAAAACTTTCGATACGTTTGAAGATAAGCCAATATCTCGCGCCACCATATTTCGTGTTTTGCGTGATTGCCGTGAAAGCAAAGAACCAAAAAATAAGAAAAATCCGGTGGCGCGAGATATTGGCTTATCTTCAAACGTTTCGAAAGTTTGCTTCGTGGACAGTTGTCCAAACAAGAAAGCAACGCACTTTCGTAAATCCAACTTGTACGACATTTCCAATGCGCATAATCAAATACGCAGATTCTAAAATCAGAGTAGAGGTACCGTTACACCTTCAGCGTAAAAAACATTGCTATCTGTCAATTGTTCAGCATTTACCCAAACGCCTAAAATTAGTCTCAAGAATAATGATTTACCCTATATATATATATATATATATATATATATATATATATATATATATATATATATATATATATATATATATAGTGAAGTCCGTTTATAACAAACTCCAAGAAATCACTAAAAATGGTTCGCTATATCCGAAGTTCGTTACAAACAGTAAACAAAATCTAATATCATTTTTCACTACTTTTTTATTTAAATAAGGCGCTAATGCTTAGAAAAATGAATAATAATAATTATTAGATTAAAAGAAAACGTTCAAAGGAAAATAAAACAAGTCACTTTAAAGTTATTATTATGTATGTTGGTACATATACGAGTATAAACAAAAACATTAAAATACGTAGTTTATACAATAAAATCAGTAAGTAATTTTCGTTGGTACAATTTTAGTTGAAAAAGAAATGGTGTTTATATAATTGTCAAGGTCACAAAAACTACTCCATATATGTTCAGAAACTTCACGAGATTCCAAGAAATTGCGAGATTCAGTCATTTTCTTAATCATTTCTGAAATGGATGGAATATAAATATTATTTCCTTCTCCAAGCTCATCTTCGTCGTCATTATCGCTTAAAATCTTTCCAGAAGTCACTGATGTCACAATTTGATCATCAGCTAATATTTCTCTCGTCATTAATTCATTATCAGCACATACACATTCTTCAAAATTAAAGTGATTAAACAACTTTTTAATCTCGATTTCCACTGTACTTTGTTGAATGTCAGCAACGGTAGCTTATCATCTGAGTCATATCTACATTCTTTCCTTAAAAATCTGCCATGCTTAAGACAGTTTGTAATGATTTCTCTACTGACTCTTTACCAAGCCATATGGATAAAGTTTATAGCGTCCAAGAGAGTTACAGAAAAAATATTACCTTTATTGATCGTCTCTAACATTTTCATAAGTAAAATCTTTCTATATTGACAATTTAAAGAATGTATCACACCTTGATCCATAGGCAAGAGCTTTGCACTTGTGTTTGGAGGCATAAAAACCAATTTTATTTGCTGTAGATCAACTTCAGGGTGCGCTGGACGGTTGTCAATCAAAAGTAATATTTTTCTGTTTGTAAATTTTCATTCTTTGTCCCATTCGATTAGTTCGTTTTTAAAAATTTCTGATGTCATCCAGGCTTTACTATTTGATTTGTACTTTACTGGTAAATGTTTGTTTTTAAAACACCTGGGATTGGCGGACTTTCCTATCACCAACAATTTTCTTTTCTCTGTTCCAGACATATTTGCAGTTACTAACACAGTAATCCTTACTTTTATAATTTTCCACCAGCACAATTCTCTCCGACAAACTTTAATGTCTTATCAGGCGTCATTTTGTAAAACAAAACCCGTTTCATGCACATTAAAAATGTTCACAGATTCATAACTTTTTCGAATTTTCGGCCATACATTGGCCAACCACTGATCAACAACAGTCTTATCCTCTCCTGCATTTTCTCCTACTATGTTACCCCCACTATATTATGTCGCTATTTAAATCGAACTTCTAGAACAGTTACTCTTTGTTCTCTATTTTCCTTCCCAATTCACTAGCTTTTTCTTGTAAAGTATAGCCGGTAATAGGACCATGTCGTTTGATTATGTGTAGATTTTCTTATTTTTTACAACTAAAGTCGCTTTTATCATAGATTGATAAGATTTCTTGTCTCTTCTTCCATATGGTCGAAACCGTAGATTTAGTCAAATTCAACTCTTTGCAAACATCACTTTGTTTAACTCCATTTTCTATTTTCCTTATAATATGGTGTTTGTCTTTTAAAGTAAATGCTTTACGTTTTTGTGTACTCATTTTAAAATAAAAACTTAAACATTCACTTCGCTACTTTGATCAGATATGCATTAGAACCGCATAACACAACAAGTTAATTGAAAATAATGCTGCTCGAATTAGTGACGCGCAGGCAGAAACAAGTAGAATAGGGGTTCCCAGCGAGTTTCGGTGAATTCCGTCTCGCTACACCGAGCACGGGGAGTGGCAAGTTTATTATAAACGGACACAAAACATCCAAATTTGGGTCGCTTTATCCGGAAGTTCGTTATAACCGATAGAGTTTGCATTGGTTTATGGAAGTTTTTTCGTGCATTATAAAATAGTTCGTTTTAACCGGAAATTCACTATAAATGGGTTCGTTATAATCAGACTTCACTGTATATATATATATATATATATATATATATATATATATATATATATATATATATATATATATATATATATATATACACTCCTGGACAAAATTAACGCAACAATATATGAAATCATACAAATCTCTATAATGAATTAATTTTAATAATTTTTTATGAACATTGGTTACACTAAAAGTTAGAAAAACTTATTCGAATACTTTAAAAGTGAATTAGCTACCAAATTTTTCTATAAGATTCAAATTAAAATTATTCTTAAGACCTAATAACAAAATTGTTGAAATTATGTAATAATGAAAAAAATAAACTGGGACACTAGTAGCAAAATTAATGGTGTAACTGGGACACTAGTAGCGTGTGTTGCCTCCTCTACTTCGGATGACAGCGTTTATGCGCCTAGGCATGCTTCTAATTAAATTTTGGATAAAACCTTGAGGAATTTGCTCCCATTCTGTGATAAGTGCATTTTCAAGTTCCCTCAGGTTTCTAGGTGCAGATATATGACGTTTCACATTTTTCTTAAGGTGATCCCATACATGTTCTATCGGATTCAGATCCGGGCTTTTTGGTGGCCATTGCATAATCGGTATATCAACTTGATTAAGATAATCGAGTACCTCCCTAGCCACGTGAGGTCGAGCGTTGTCTTGCATAAACAGGAAATTGGGCCCCACAAAATGACCGAAAGGCATCACATGTTCTATTACAATATTCTTAAGATAGTAGTCAGCATTCATGGATTTCGTACGGACAGAAACTAACTCTGTACGAGCATCAAAGCAGATGCCACCCCAGAACATAACAGAGCCACCGCCGAATGGAATCCTTGCGGAGATATTGCAAGGAGCAAACCTCTTTCCTGGTCTTCGCCATACTCGCTCACGACCATCTGGATGTTTTAGACTAACCCTAGTTTCCTGTGTGAAGAAAACTTGTTTCCAATCATCCACAGACCAGTTTTCGTGATTTCGAGCAAAACGCAACCTGGCAACTCTGTTCTCTCTAGTAAGCAAGGGCGTAGTGGCTGGTCTCCTACTGTTTAATCCAGCTTCATTTAACCGTCTTCTAACTGTTTTAGAAGAAATTGTGACATTGCGAACGGCTTCGAGTTCATTTCTTATTATAGAACTAGTGACAGTCCTGTTTCTTAAAGCATATTGTCTTATAAAACGTTCATCTAGGTCGCTAGTGCATCGTTTTCGCCCTTGCCCTAGCCTTCTAGAATAAGTTCCTACTTCATTCAAGCATCTTACCATACGACTTATTGTGGAACGATGTTTGCCTAACAAATTGGCAACATAACTCTGACAATATCCCTCGTCCAATAAAACTGAGGCTCGCACTACCTCGTGTTCAGTTAAATTCCTTGTTCGATTCATTTTTCTAATTCTTCGGGATCAAAAATAAAACAGTCTACCACAAAAACGTATTACTTTGAAAAAGAGAACAATTTATAAGCTTACTTTTAAAGAAAATCTATCGCATTATTACAGAAAATTGTTTATTTTCTAAAAAAATTCTTTAAAACTGTAAATCTAAACGAATTGTTTTGATTTCTGTCATAAACAACGAAACAAAATATGCATAGCCTACTATTCAAATACTCGATAAACTTTAAAACTGACATAAGAAAAAGATAAATTAATTTTCAGATTGTTGCGTTAATTTTGTCCAGGAGTTTATATGTATTTATATCATATTTTAAAACGCGATTGTTTGATAATTTGTTTCTCATGTATTATTTCCAAGAAATAATGCAATTATATATTTGCGAGTATATCTGTGTATTTTTACATGTTAAATGAGATTACGTTATTAATAGTATACGTTGTTTACGTGCTTATAGCTGTCATTTCACTAGATTAAACTTATGACAACAGTGATGTTGTCATAGAAACAAATATGATATAATAATTAAGTTAAAATAATACAAGTGTACTTATATTTACCGTACTTGATTACTCATTCAAATGATTGTAGATGTTTATCTTGCACGGAGCTTAAATAAACAGAGTTAAGATAATAACAATTAATCCAAATAAAAACAGAAATTTTAGAAAAGAAAACATAACCTTGAAAATACAATTTAATTACGATGTACCATATCGTGACTAATTAGGTGTAAATTTTAAAAAAAACTAACCAAAAACTCAAAAAAAAATAAAATTTGTGATACTAGTTTGACTACTTGTATAATGAAGCTATTAATGAATTCTATGTCTCAACAGTTTACGATCATTTTAGTCACTTACATAGTTCAAATATCACTAAACTTTTTATACCACCAGTTACAGAGTTAGAACTTTTTATTGCAATAACATCTGTTCAAAAAGTCAACTTATTAGCTGAGTTCTTAGCTTTACTAACACTAAACTAAAGGATTAACACTTATTCTCCGTAAACTTTTCAAATTATCTTACAGAGAAAAAAAATTTCCTTCCTGCTGGAAATGCGCTCAATAACTACCCACCTATTACACTACTTACAATAATTATTGATTATTGAAAAACGATTCTTCTTCTTTATAAGCCACTGCTTCTCCACTACAGGAGATAGGTCTCTTGAAGTTTCTTCCATTTGTCTCTATCCTGTGCAAGATGGAGCCATCTACTACCTGCTATCAACCTAATACCATCAGTCCATCTTTTCATTGATCTTCCGACACTTCGTCTGCTCTCCCAAGGTCTCCATTTAAGTAATTTTGTTGTCCATCTACCATCATTCGTTTTAGCCACATGCCTCGTCCATTGCCTCATATCTGTAATTCTTGTTCGTCTGATATCCTCGCTTTTAATGTGTTCTCGTAAGCTAACACCTAACATAAGTGTTTCTATGACCCGTTGAGTACGTTGGAGTCGACAAAGACATTTTTTTGTATGGGTCATTGTTTTCAGATCACGTACTTATTGGAAATATGCTGACGGAATACCTGCCATAGTTCTCAAAATCTGTGCAAGGGAACTAACGCCAGTTTTCTGTAGACTTTTCAATCTATCCTACAGAAAGGGAATATTTCCTTCCTGCTGGAAATATGCCACAGTTCAGCCGATACCTAAAAAAGGCAAGTAGATCTTGCCAAATAACTACCGACCAGTCGCACTGCTTTCAATAATATCGAAAATCATGGAAAAGGTTATCAATCAGCATCTTCTAAAATATCTTGAACGATTCAATATTATTAGCGGTCGTAAACATAGATCAACAGGAGATCTTCTGAATTATGTAACACATGTTTGGAACAACGCAATTGAACACTTTGGAGAATCTCGAGCGGTTGCTCTTGACATATCCAAGGCATTCGATCGTGTTTGGCACGATGGACTGTTGGGTAAGCTACGCTCTTGTGGTGTGTCTGCAAAGTTCTGTTTGTGGCTCTCATGTTTCCTCAGAGAGCGTTCTTTACGAGTGGCGGTCGACGGATTTCTTTCTAACACCTTCACTATCAACGCCGGTGTGCCCCAAGGCTCTATAGTGTCTCCTACTCTCTTTCTCATTTACATTAACGATCTGCTGGAAAAGACCGGGAATCCAATCTACAGCTTTGCAGATGACAGTACGCTTGTCTCTTCATTCACTTTGAACGCTCGAGTGATAAGCGCACTAACGGACAGAGAGGTAGATGTTGCATTTTATGTATATTATATTCTTTGCTGCATGATATTGTTCCATATTTAATGCTTTAGGCAGTGTATTGCAAGCGAACGCGCTAGCGGCAAACTTTTCTCCGACTTGATTCACTATTATCGTCACTGCTTATTCCTTATGTCACCTAACGTAATAAAGTATATCCTATAACCTGGCCAGAGAACATACGTATGTTTAAAAAGAGAAGCACGTAAATCGGATAAGTGGTTCTCGAGTGATAAGCGCAGAAACGGACAAACAGACAGAGAGGCGTTGCATTTTATATATATTATAGATATCTTTTGCTACATGATATTTAGTAGTTTAGGCAGTGTATTGCGAGAGAACGCGCTAGTGGCAAACTTTTTCCGATTTGATTCACTATTATCGTCACTGCTTATTCCTCATGTTATCTAACGTAATAAAATATAGTCCATAACCTGGCCAGAGAACATATGTATGTTTTAAAAAAAATAACCGGTCAAGAGCAAGTTAAACTTGCGCAATTAGTGTTCCGTACGTTGATTGCTTTTAAAAAAAAAAATTTTGTTACAGAGGTATAAAATGATCAGTGACTTCACAAAATACACCCCAAAAGAGTTTTCAACAAAGTTTGTTTCCAATCTTTACTGAAATCTGATGACCTTGAAATTTTTGTTTTTTTTTATATACCATATAAATTATTAAAGGTAATGCACTCATGATAATTTTCGTTCAATCTACACCCCGTGGAAAATATTCCAGAATTTTTTTCGAAATTTTTTGATAAGTACTTTTCGAGATAAGGCCCGGGACAGCGATTTTTTCGCGAATTTTTAAAAATAAGACAAAGAAAAGTGCGCGCAAGTATAATATTATATATATATTTTTTACTCGTGTTTTCACAAGCTTTCATTTGACACCACACTCGATGACCTAGTAAAAAATTTTTTTTTTCACTTCCGACTTCACCCCCCAAAACTAACCCCTTAAGTCAAAATTTAATTCTCAAAACTACATGGCTCTGATGAGGCCATCAATTCCTATATTATTACCAAATTTCACCTTTCTATGTCAAATAATTTCGGAGAAAATCGGGTGTGACAGACAGACAGACAGACAGACACCGAAGTGATCTTATAAGTGTTCCGTACGGAACACTAAAACACGTAAATCGGATAAATGGTTCTCGCGTGATAAATGCACTAATGGACAGACAGAGAGACATTGCATTTTATATATATTATAGATTATAGATATTCTCTACTACATAATATTGTTCCATATTTAATCGTTTAGATTGTGCATTGCAAGAGAACGCGCTAGCGACAAACTTTTTTCTGACTTCATTCACTATTATCGTCACTGCTCATTCCTTATGCTATCTATCGTAATAAATTATAGCCTATAACCTGGCCGGAGAACATATGTATGTTTTAAAAAAAAGTACGAAAATCGGATAAGTGGTTCTCCAGTTCTCCAATGACTAATCTGGTTTAGTCTTAGTTAAGCGTTTGACAATGTAGTTGTACTACGAAATCGCGATAACGCAATTGTAAAATCTTTACAAATATATTTAGTGACACTTAACAAAGTAATTAAGTAATTTTATTGTTATACATAGATATATATATATATATATATAATATATATATATATATATATATATATATATATATATATATATATATATATATATATATAAATAATAATTATATATATATATATATATATATATATATATATATATATATATATATATGTATGTATGTATATATATTAGGGTTTAACTGTATATATACACAATTAATATATAACAATTATACAACTAGGTGTTATGTTCCCATTCGCCTTCTCCAAACCTCTTTATCGTCCGTCATCTGTTCGTCCATTCCTCGTGACCTCATGGCCTGTCTCATATCTTCATTCCAGGATCTACGTGGTTGTCCTTTTTTATTTCTTCGCGGTGATTTCCATGTCAAGAGCCTTTTGGGCCATCTTGTATCGTTCATTCTGAGTAGGTGTCCAAACCATTTTAATCCTCTATTTCCTATTCTTTGTATAATTGTTTCTGTTGCTGCTGTTCTGTTGCGTATTTCTTGGTTTGTTATGTGTTGGAATTTGGAGACTCCGGCGTTTCTTCCCAGGGAATCCATCTCTATCGTCGTTATTTTTCTTTTATCCTCTTCTTTCATTACCCACAATTCACTACCATAACTTAAAACCGATTCTACCATTGTTCTTCCAATTCTCTTTTGTTTTTGTGTAGTTATGTTTTGATCCCACCATATTGAGTTAAGAGCTCCTACGATCCTCCTGGCTTTTTATATTTTATTCTGTATTTCCTTTTTACCTATACCATTTTTCTTGTCAATCAGTACTCCTAGATATTTAAATTCCTTGATTTGTTTGACATGTGTGTCGTTGTTAATTAAGACATCAGATTCTATTTCCGAGTTCACAACCATACACTCCGACTTTTCAAGGCTCACCTCCAGTCCCCATTCCATGTAGTCTGTGTATAATCTCTTCAATACATATTCCATATCGAATGCATCTTGTGTCATTATTACTTGGTCGTCTGCAAAGTTTATCGATAATAGGTGTTTATCACTAATAGGGATGCCCATACTTTGGCAGTGCGGTTCCATTTCTTTAGAGCGTTGTCTACAAATATATTAAATAAGATTGGTGAAAGGCAACACCGTTGTCTTAGACCTTTTTGTAATGTGGATAGCTTCCGAGAGATAGCGTCCTTGTTTCACATATCCTATATTTTCATTATAAAGCTCTTTTATTGTTGTTATCATCGCTTCTTTTATCGCTACTGTTCTCAGGACATGCCAAAGTTTATTTCTCGGTACACTATCGTATGCTTTCTTAAGATCTATAAAGGTCATATGAATTTTCGTCATCTTTTTGGATCTTCTTTTCTATCAATTGTTGTAAAGTATACACGACCGGCCCGGAGTAAATCCGCTTTGGTTTTCGGATATCTTTCCTTTAATTGTTTCTCTTATTCTATTCTGCAATATTTACCGTACAGTCTGCTCATAGTGCTTGTAACGCATATACCTCTATAATTATTAGGGTCTTTTCTATTTCATTTCTTATAGATTGATGAAATGTAACTTTTTTTTCATTCAGTAGGTGTTCTTCCTTGCGATATACAATTATTAATTAAGCTAGTTATTGTTCTCCACATGGTTATACGTCCATTTTTAATCATTTCTACAGAGATATCACCTGGTTCGGCCGCTCTTCCATTCTTCATCGTTTTTAGATTTGCTTGTACTTCCTCCATGGTTATTTCGTACCAGTCCTTTCTCTCGGTGTCTTCTGATTCATTGTCCTCTATACTAAGGAATTCTTGTCTGTTTTCAGTTAGTAATAACTAACTAATAATTTTATTGTTAACTCTGTAAAAGTTTACGTATTGAATTAACTAGGTAGTTAAGGTAGTAAATGTAGTTTATAAATTTAATATAAAATTTTTACTATATTCTTAAACTTGGTCATATTTTTCAACCTTAATGGTTTACGTAATAAGCGGCTGATATCTGTTGATAATATTTTTTTATCTCTTTATTTTCATGAAATCAGTGTCTAGAGTTTTCAGTAATTTATACTGTATAAACTGTTTGATCTTTAAACCCGTTAATTTTTGATAAATATTATATTAAAATATAAGGTTTGTGTGACGTAAACGATAATAATAATTATATAAAATACTTTGATAGTACAGGGTGAGTCAACGATAGAGTAAAGTTCATTATCTCATTTGTTTCGGGAATGACGAAAAAATGTTAAATACAATAGTTTTAGGGAATGTTAAGGTGCATAGTTTAAAATTATTTTTGAGTATACAGGGTACTTCAAAAAAGTGTGGCCGATATAACGTTTTTTTTTTTAAATGGAACATCCTATTTTCTAATTTATTTTCAAATTCTGCGTAAAATTTTATAACTTTTTTATTATTAACGTTATATACCTAAACCTAGTAGTTTTTCTAATATATCAATTTTTTTTAAAAATACTAGTTTTCAGTTTTGTAAAAATATGCAGTAGCACCATTGTTTCTGAAGGTGGAATACTCATAATTGGTACGAGCGTTCTGTAGAGATGAAAAAAAAGATATATGTAAAGAAATTTGAGTTAGATGCTACAGGGTGTTCAAAATAAATTTATGCATTTCGACTATTTTAAATTGAAAAATCTCAAATTTTTTAAATGGCACACCCTGTATATTATTATTTTTTTCTGATAGATTTTACAAAACCCCCCAACTTTTATTGAGTATATCATATACCTATTTCTAATAGTTTTCGATTTATTTTGAATTTTTCAATTTTTACCCTTGTTTTTAATACACTTACGCTATAACATCATAGTTGCCAAGACAAAACAAAAATGTAGTAAAACAGTTTAATTTGTCGTAGAAAGTGACGTATAAAGGTAATAGTTATGGATTTTCTTAAAAATGAATTAAATGATATGGTTTATATACAAGGCTTTACAGAGCGAAGTACCCTAATAGACGTATACCATCTAGAAAATCTTTTCAGTACTTAATGGAATGGTTTGATGGTAGTGGTAGCGTTGAGTATATGAAAGTAGTAAATCAGAATGCTACCAATAAGGAAAAAGAAATGAAGATTTTACTTCATGTTGAAGATAATCCCCAGGTCAGCAGCCGTCAACTAGCTGACTTATCTGACATCCCAATCTACGGCTAATCGCACCACGAGAAAATACAAGTATAATCCTTTCATATGGAACTACACCAAGAACTTCAAGACCGTGATTTTGAACGATGAGTAAACTTTTGTACCACCATAAATGGAGCAATAGAGGCCGATCCAAATTTTTTATCCAAAATAATGTTTTCTGATCAAGCTACTTTTCGCAGTAAGGGAGCAGTTAACATGCATTATTATTCAACCGTTAATCCATTTTGGGTCCGGGAAGTTCAAAACCAAAACCATTGGTCGCTTAATATATGGTGTGGTATATTAAATTTTCGAATATTGGTTCATATTTTTTCCGAGAACCCCTTAACGGGCCTAGACATCTAAATTTTTTGCAAAAGGAATTACCCCAGCTTCTTGAAGAAGTTGATAACTTTGAAACGGAACAAATGTGGATTCAACAAGACGGAGCTCCTACTAGTGGTGGGTCGTTGACGCTTTTACAGTCAACGAAATGAGACAAGTTTATCGTCGATGATAAACTAGTTTATAAAACAGTTTAATTTTCGACTTGTTTCGACCGTCGTGTTTACTCGGACCGTCGTCGTCGTTCGTTCGCGTCGACTCGTCTGTAGTACCTGCCATAGTTCTCAAAAACTGTGCAAGGGAACTAACACCAGTTTTCTGTAGGCTTTTTAACCTATCCTACAGAAAGGGAATATTTCCGTCCTGCTGGAAATGTGCCACGGTTCAGCCGATACCAAAAAAAGGTAAGAAGACCTTGCCAAATAACTACCGACCAGTTGCACTGCTTTCAATAATATCGAAAGTCATGGAAAAGGTCATCGATGAGCATCTTCTAAAATATCTTGAACGATTCAATATTATTAGTGATCACCAATATGGTTTTTCGTAAACATAGATCAACAGGAGATCTTCTGACTTATGTAACACATGTTTGGAACAACGCAATCGAACACTTTGGAGAATCTCGAGCGGTTGCTCTTGACATATCCAAGGCATTCGACCGTGTTTGGCACGATGGACTGTTGGCTAAGTTGCGCTCTTATGGTATGTCTGAAAGGTTCTGTTTGTGGCTCTCATGTTTCCTCAGAGAGCGTTCTTTACGAGTGGCGGTCGACGGATTTCTTTCTAACACCCTCACTATCAACGCCGGTGTGCCCCAGGGCTTCATACTGTCTCCTACTCTCTTTCTCATTTACATTAACGATCTGCTGGAAAAGACCGGGAATCCAATCTATAGCTTTGCAGATGACAGTACGCTTGTCTCTTCATTCACCTTGAACGCTCGGACATCGGCTGCTCAGGCAAATATCCGTAGACAGCAGGAGGTCGTTCAACTTAACAAAGACCTGGAAGAAATTCTATCTTGGGGTGACAGTAACCAAGTGGAATTTAACGCTACAAAAACCCAAGCGGCAGTTTTTTTTTTTTTTTCTAAAAAAGTTAACGTTGCTGAACCCGACATAGTTATGTCGGGGCACTCCATTCCCCTAGCATCGTCGCTCAATTTGTTGGGCGTTAGTTTGGGAGCAAATATGTCTTGGCATGAACATGTTGCAGGTATAGCAAGGAGAGCTTCTCAAAAGCTGGGAATATTATTTAGAACCAGAAAGCTTTACACCCCACAACAACTGTTAATTCTTTACAAAGCCCAAATTCGACCAACTATGGAATACTACTCCCACGTTTGGGGCTCCGCTCCCAAACATACACTGCATTTGTTGGATTCTGTTCAGAGAAGAGCGGTCCGTCTGATTGGGGACCCGGAATTGACTTGATTCGCTGGAACATCGAAGAACGGTTGGCGACTTGAGTCTGTTCTACAAGTATTTTCATGGAAAGTGTTCGAAGGATGTAGCCCCGCTTAATTCCTCCCAAAGCGGTGCATGTTAGAAATACACGTCGCGCTGGTGCTTCGCATCCGTATGAGTTTCAGCTTGTTACTCCTCGTACAACGCTTTTCAAGCAATCTTTTATATGGAGAACGTCATCCCTTTGGAATAATTTGCCCAGCGCTGTGTTTCCCACCGAGTACAATTTACAGCGATTCAAGAACAACGTGAATCGCTTTTTCCGCACTCGTGCCGCTCCTGGAGCGCTTTAGGGACTTCCCTGCAGCACGTGAGCTAGACCCATAAAAAAAAAAGACCATAGGGCCATACAGTTTATCTCGTCGACGGTCGGGTTGTAACCGTGCACAAATGTCGTTCACGAGTGAACTAGTTTAGCGGTAGACTATAAAATAGTTTATCAGTTAATGCGAAATAAACAGTCTAAAAAAACTGTTTGTTCATTCAACGCCCACCACTAGCTCCTACTCATTAGCACCGGGAAGTTCGGGAATTTTTAAACGATCGTTACGCACAAAAATTGATCGGTAGGGATGGAGTCATTCAGTGGCCCCCTCGATCATTTGACTTACCACCTTTACACTTCTTTTTGTAGGGCTACATTAAAGATCGTGTTTATGTGAATCCCCCTACAATACCAATAGATATGGAAAATAGGATACGGCATGCATGCAGGACAGTAACGCCCTTTATGCTAAAGAAAGTAAAGGAAAATATAGTAAAACGACTAAACATGTGTATTCAAGTAGACGGGCATATTTTTGAACATTTATTACGTCATAATAATTAATCATTAGATAAGTTAAACTATATTAAAATTATTATTATTATTATATTATGTTTTCACAATAGCGTAAGTGTATTAAAAAAAAACCGGTCAAGTGCAAGTGGAACTTGCGCAATTAGTGTTCCGTACGTTGATTGCTTTTAAAATAAAAAATGTTGTAACGGAAGTATAAAATGATCAGTGACTTCACAAAACACACCCCAAATGAGTTTTCAACAAAGTTTATTTCCAATCTTTACTGAAAATTGATGACCTTGAAATTTCTGTTTTTTTTTATGCACCAGATAAATTATTACAGGTAATGCCCTCGTGATAATTTTCGTTCAATCTACACCCCGTGGAGAATATTCCAGAATTTTTTCAAAATTTTTTAATAAGTACTTTTCTAGATAAGGCGGGTGGACAGCGATTTTTCGCGATTTTTTA
Source organism: Pachyrhynchus sulphureomaculatus (assembly GCA_019049505.1). Taxonomy (NCBI): domain Eukaryota; kingdom Metazoa; phylum Arthropoda; class Insecta; order Coleoptera; family Curculionidae; genus Pachyrhynchus; species Pachyrhynchus sulphureomaculatus. The sequence continues at coordinate 8,428,371 of CM032449.1, forward strand.
AAAATAATACAAAGAAAAGTGCGCGCAAGTATAACATTAAATATACATTTTTTACTTGTGTTTTCACAAGCTTTCATTTGACACCGCACTCGATTACCTAGTAAAAAAATTTTTTTTCACTTCCGATTTCACCCCCCCCAAAACTCCTTAAGTCAAAATTTAACTTTCAAAACTACATGGCTTTGATGAGGCCATCAACTCCTATATTATTACCAAATTTCAACTTTCTACGACAAATAGTTTCGGAGAAAATCGGGTGTGACAGACAGACAGACAGACAGACACCGAAGTGATCTTATAAGTGTTCCGTACGGAACATTAACAAGGGTAAAAATTGAAAAATTCAAAATAAATCGAAAACTATTAGAAATAGGTATATGACATATTTAATAAAAGTTGGAGGGTTTTGTAAAATCTATCAGAAAAAATAATAATATACAGGGCGTGCCGTTTAAAAACTTTGAAATTTTTTAATTTCAAAATAGTCGAAATTAATAAATTTATTTTAAACACCTTGGAGTATCTAACTCAAAATTCTTTACATATATCTTTTTTCATCTCTATAGAACCTTCGTATCAATTATGAGTATTTCACCTTCAGAAATAATGGCGTTACTGGCAATTTTTTATAAAACTGAAAACTAGTATTTTTTAAAAAAAATTGAAATATTAGAAAAACTACTAGGTTTAGCTATATAACATTATTACTAAAAAAGTTTTAAAAAATTTTACGCAGAATTTAAAAATAAATTAGAAAATAGGATGTTCCATTTAAAAAAACATATGTTATATCGGCCACACCTTTTTGAAGTACCCTGTATACTCAAAAATTAAATTTAACCTCTGCACCTTAACATTCCCTAAAACTATTGCATTTGACATTTTTTCGTCATTCCCGAAACAAATGAGTTAATGAACTTTACTCTATCGTTGACTCACCCTGTACAATATGGTAATAATACAATCGAACATAATTCGAGAAGAGTTTGAAGATCCTCAATATTGTTATGGGGCTTTCCAATTTTTTATTACCCTTTCAAATTTTTTATGGCTTTGATAAATATCTGACATCAAATACATGTCGGGGATAAATTTCCGGATTAAAAAATGAAAACCGACCAAGTGCAAGTCGGACTTGCGCAATTAGTGATCCGTACGGTGATTGCTTTTAAAATTAAAATTTTTGGGTGCGGTCTACCTGCAAATCTTAATTGGTGCGTGTTGTCTACTTGCAATTTACAATTATAACTTACACATTTCTAAGCAAAGCAATAAGATAATAGGGTGTTTCGTTATTAATGACAATGATACGTTGCTAATACGTATATTGCAAAAGAAGCCATGCTTTGGCGAGATTTTTATATTAATATAATAATCTACTTATGCAGAGTGACAGAAATAACATCTGTGATAGGTGTGGTGCGGAAATGCAAAGAAAAAGGAAACGCAATCGTGAAGGAACGTTTTGTCCAGTTTTACGTTGTCCTAGAAAAGGCTGCCAAACAACAAAATCGTTTAGAAGCGAAAATGAATTCTTCCATTATACGAATTTGAACGGCAAGTTACATTGTAATCTAAGCTTATGTCATATTTTGGAATTGGTGTTTATGTTCGTGCACGACATTCCGAGTATAACATATGAAAAATGAACTGGAAGGTCGTCACATACCATAAGTGATTGGTGTGACATATGCCGCAAAGTAGGCTCCTCAATTGTGTCAGTCAGTCGGCAGCAACAACGATCCTATATAAATTGATGACGCACGGTTCGCAGGTCGACGAAAATATAATAGGGGAAGGCTCTTACAAGATGATCAACAACCTGAATCTGAAGATAGCGATGCACCGGTGTAAAACAATCGAAACCATGGTAGACGAATAGATGGACCGCGAGTTTCTGTTTGTAAAACAACCCGAAAAGTACGATATTTTATTGTAGAAACGTGAGATGAAAGGACATTAAGGCCAATTATAGAAGGAGGGGTTCAATTTCAATTTGTTATTCATTCAGACGACTGGCCAAATCTTAGCAGGCGAGGCTTTGCCTACAGCCCCACAAAAAAAAAAAGTGGGGTATACTTTTGATGCGATATATCAGATCCGTAGTATTTCTGCCCGCTGATCACGAATCTGACGTCAGAATATCGCCATCATATCTCAATTTTTTTCTAACCTCAAAAAATAGGTAAAAATTAGTAAAAATTAAGAAAAATATACTCCTAAAAAATTGATTCAAGCTTTTTCATGAATCCAAAGATGTATTAATATGTATTCGGTTAATATTCATCGGTTGGATTAAGCCATATAGTTCTGTTTTCTTTCTAACCTCAATAAATCGGACAGATATAGTGCGACCAGCAATAGTCCGCTAGCATATGGTCATCCCATCGTCCTTGATACCGATTTTCTATGATTTTCAGATCTTGGTGAAAACGTTCCCCTTGCTCCTCACTGTAGTCACCAAGATTATCTGGGAAATCATCGATGTGGGAGTCCAGGAAATGTAATTTTAGATTCATTAAACAACCTAATGTTTGAAAATTGTTTACCATTTTCTCGACTATTTCTTTGTACTTAGGACTTTTATTATTTCCCAAAAAGTTTGTTGCGACTTCTTTAAAACTAAGCCAAACAGCTTTTTCAACTTTATTCATTTTAGTAACAAATAGCGAATCTTGAAACAATTTTCTTATTTGTGGCCCGTCAAATACGCCTGCCTTAATTTTAGCTTCAGAAAATTTCGGAAATTTTTTATGCAAATATTTGCATGCATTTGCATTTGCTCTCGTGAATTGCTTCATAAGTCCAAGCTTAATGTGAAGCGGGGGGAATAAGAACTTTTCCTGGATCTACTAATGGTGGAAACAATACATTATTTTCACCAGGAGTGAACGATTCTCTTGTTGGCCAAATTTTTTTCTTATAATGACGTTCCCTGTCTCTGCTATTCCACAGATATTTATAACAGGGATAAAGTGTAAACCCTGACTGTTGGCCAAGCAATTTTGTTACAATTTTCAGATCTCCACAAATTTTCCAGTTATGATTAGCATATTTTATTTTTATCAAAAGCTGCTTCATTTTTTCATATTGCTCTTCCATAACTGTGGAATAAGCAATCGGAATGGGAGCGTAAACCTTGGTATTATGCAGCAAAACTGCCTTAATGCTCCGTTTAGAAGAATCAATGAACAGTCTCCATTCTTCAGGATCGTATGAGTTATTTTGAAATTCATCCATTAGACCTTTTACATCGGTACAATATGAAAGTGACAATTCCTCGTCCATTGCGAAATATTTTCGAAATTCTTCATCTCTGTTTCTATAATAAGAAATCGTAGCTTCTGGCTTAAGTAAATGTATTTTCTTTAAAAAAGAAGCAAGATGCTCTGAACCATCTTTGGATAAGCCTAAATCTCTGACTAGATCACTAAGTTCTGACTGTGAGACGAGTATTGGTTCTGGTTTACGGTTGTATGGTAGAAATTCTTTATCTGTGTCACTAGTATATGATAGGTTGTCACTAGAACATTCATTAGTAACAGTGTTTGAATCTTTTTCGACAGTCTCAATGTTTTCGGCATGAACTGATAAGGTGAAATCATTTGTTTCCATAACATTAGCATCAAGTGGTTCAGGAGGCGGAATTAGTTTAGTTGGTCTTGTTACTGTCGAAACATCGTTATAAGTAATAGTGCTTTTATTTTTTTGGTTATGCCTAGATACAACATTCATACAAAGGTAGCAATCATTTTCACTGTATGGTCTATTCCATATTGCTGGTCTGGAATATTTAATCGCCTTCTTATTGATGTACAACATTATTTTGCAAGAACTGCAAATGATGTGGGGAACCCAATCTGTATCCTGGTGCTGTATTTCAATGTTTAAAACAATCCTTATATAAGGTTTCAATCTTATCCGTTATCGGTGACCCCATTTTACCCAATACGTGTTGACAACAAATATAACAAAATGAATCACTGTTTTTATCGCACTTATGAAAAGTCCTTGTACCGTGAGACCGTTTTCTTGTAGCATTATACTCTACATGAACCAAGTCACCCACACATGAAGAGCTACGGTCGCTGGATGATGACGGCTGCGGGCCCGCTTTCCCACCCTGACCAACCGCCGATACTGGGTTTCCGAGTCCCTGCATCGTAATTCTCTTTCTTCTACCTGCCATGACGGCATCTAAGCCGTTATCCAGGGACTCTGCCGGCTAGTGGAGTAACACCGTTGCCCACCGTCACCACGTGGAGGTGCCCCTGGATGCAGGTAGAAGAATAAAAATCGACCGATGAATTTTCTCGGCGTTCAAAATGGCGCGAAAACATCTGCCATCTTGAATTTTGCAAATCCAACCTCAGATTCGTGATCAGCGACCCAAAAAAATCCCCGTGTACCAAATTTGGTAAGGATCGGTTGAATTTAAATTTGAATTCGTTTTTGCATTCGAGAAGCACTATATCTGTCTGATTTATTGAGGTTAGAAAGAAAACAGAACTGTATGGCTCAATCCAACCGATGAATATTAGCTTAGCGTGTCCGAATACATATTAATACATCTTTGGATTCATGAAAAAGCTTGAATCAATTTTTTAGGAGTATATTTTTCTTAATTTTTACTAATTTTTACCTATTTTTTGAGGTTAGAAAAAAATTGAGATGTGATGGCGATATTCTGACATCAGATTCGTGATCAGCGGGCAAAAATACTACGGATCTGATATATCGCATCAAAAGTATACCCCACTTTTTTTTTTGTGGGGCTATGTTATCAAACCAGCAGCAAAATTATGTTGATCCACTCGCAGGAGCTCAAGCACAAGGTCTTGAACGGTCGTGACAAGATGCCAAAATTTACATCTTAAAGAAAATGAGGGGAGCACTATTAAACCATCAAAAAGTCTCCATACGCCACTTGCTTTCTATACTATTCTTCTGTTATGTATAACTAATTAATTGGAACTATGAGAAAACATGTTTGAATTAATATTTGAAATTTAACCAACCAGGATTAGTATTAAAAAGAACTACGGAACATTTTATTTAGAAATTTCATCATTGTTATAAAAATGTAAACAAAATTAATGTCAAAAAAGTCTCCATACACTCAAGAACTGCACTGAAAAAAAGACGTTATAATCAGCCGCATTTTATCAAGCTATCTGTTGCTCGCTAAACTGAAAACAAATGAATAATTTTCGGCTATACTTAATAATCTGTCACTTGTTGCTAGTAATTTTGCAGTGGGTTCTTAAAGTAGTATTAAAAATGAGCGAGAGAAATTGTGAAACTCCATTTCAAACTCGAAAGATCATAATTGATTTGTAGAAATATAGGAAAAATTGTTAAAAAGTCGCATGCTACTGTTCAGTACATTGTAAACCAGTATAAATCAACGGGTTCCTATAAAATTCGACTGCGCTCCGGTCGTCTCAAGAAACTGACTCCACGTGAAGAGGCCAGTATTATGAGACAAATAATTATAGATCTCAAAAAAAGTGCATTAACATTAAAAGAAGTACGGGAACAATTTTCGAAAAATGTTTGTTCACAAACAGAGAGAAATTGTTTACACAGGGCAGGCTATAAGGGGTGTGCAGCCAGGAAGAAGCCGTTAATTTCGGAAGCTAATGGCAAAAAATGGTTAGCTTTTGCTAGGGAATACGTTACTAAACCTCCTGGATTTTGGGAATCCGTAATATTTAGTGATGAAACTAAAATTAGCCTTTTTGGGTCTGATGGCAGAACTAAAGTTAGGAGAAAGAAGAATACCGCATTCGATATTAAAAACATTTGTTCCACGGTAAGACAAGGGAGTGACAGTATTCTGCTTTAGGGATGCATATTCGCTGAATGGGTTGGAAATTTACATTTTATTAATGGTACCAAGGATCAGCATGTTTATCGGAACATTTTGGGAGACAATTTAAGAGAAAGTATCCAAAAATTAGCACTCGGAAAAAGATACATTTTCCAAGAGGACAATGATCCGAAACATACCGCAAACTTGGTGCGAGAATGGATGATCCATAATGTACGACAGCAGCTTCATACACCTCCGCAATCATCCGATGTTAACTAGGGATGAGCGATATTGATGAAATATCGATATAGAAATCGATATTGATATCGATAGCTTAATATCGATATTTCGATATTATCGACCACAAAATATCGATATTTTATAATTTATAATTTTAAGGCATGCTAGTGTTATGATAGGATAGGAAACAATGATCAACTATAAGTTATATGATAAAAATAATGTGAGAAATAATAGACATCATATTTTTATCAGAATTTTTTAAAAAGTACGTACAAAGAACAAAATTAAGAAAAACGGTTTAATTGAAATGTTAAGTATTGATAAAAAATAATGGGACCACTGTTACCTACGAGGCTGGTTTGAAAAGTCCGTGCAAAGTCCGAGAGATGGCACCACCGGCGCGTATCGAGGTCATGTTTAGTTAGTAGCATCTCTTGAATGAACGCACACCAAGTTTCAGCCATATTGGTCTATTTCTTTGTGTTTGGCATTCGTGTGAATCAAGGAAGTCGAGTGATTTTCAAGAAATGGACGAAAAAGAATTTCGTGTGGTGATTTAACATTACTTTATGAAAGGCAAAACGCCTCAGGAGACCAAAGAGAAGCTTGATAAACATTATGGTGACTCTGCACCTTCGATTAGAACAGTTTATAAGTGGTTTCAAAATTTTCGGACTGGCCATATGGGCACAAGTGACGCTGAACGTTCTGGACGGCCTGTGGAGGTTACGACTCCAGAAATCATTGATCAAATCCATGATATGGTGATGGATGACAGAAGAGTTAAGGTGCGTGAGATTGCTAGTGCTGTGGGCATCTCGACTGAACGGGTACATAATATTTTGCATAAACATTTGGACATGAGAAAGCTATCCGCAAGATGGGTGCCGCGATTGCTCACGCTTGACCAAAAACGGAATCGTGTGAAGTGTTGCAAGGATGGTTTGCAGCTGTTCCAGAAGAATCCGGAGGACTTTAAGCGTCGTTTCGTCACTGTGGATGAAACATGGATACATTACTATACTCCTGAGACCAAACAACTAACTAACCTAAACAATGGGTTACCAAGGGGAAATCTGCACCAAAAAAGGCGAAGACCGTTCCTTCGGCCGGAAAGGTTATGGCGACTGTCTTTTGGGATTCGCAAGGGATAATCCTCATCGACTATCTGGAAAAGGGTAAAACTATTACAGGTGAATATTATTCATCGTTATTGGACCGTTTGAAAACCGAGCTGCAAGAAAAACGCCCGCGATTGGCCCACAAGAAAGTCCTTTTCCATCACGACAACGCACCAGCACACACCTCAGCAGTTGTGGTCGCAAAATTAATGGAAATAGGATTCCAACTCGTTTCACATCCCCTCTATTCTCCAGACTTGGCTCCCTCGGACTACTATTTGTTCCCCAATTTGAAGAAATGGCTGGCGGGACAAAGATTTTATTCAAACGAGGAGGTGATTGCAGACACTAATGGATATTTTGCAGACTTGGACAAATCCTATTATTCGGAAGGGATCAACAAACTAGAACATCGTTGGACGAAGTGTATAAGCCTAAAAGGAGACTATGTCGAAAAATAAAAAAGGTTTACCCCAAACACATAAGTAGTTTTTTATTTTTGCACGGACCAAACCAGCCTCGTATGTCCTATCACCATTTGACTGTAGGTAGACTGTAGTTAACTAAAAGTCTCATAGTTTTTTGTCAATGCTTTGCAATATAAGCAACTTCGAGAGTAGTTTTCCTTTGAGCCGGTTCCGTTGCTGGTACAGAGTCTGACCAGCCTTTGAAAATAGCCTCTCCGACGATGTTGAAGTTGCTGTGCAAGTTAGATGCTTAATAGCGATCTTTTTAAGCATTGGGTAATAATTTTAATATTATCATTCTGAGATATTAAAATGAATATAATAATTTTATTGTTCTGAGATATTATAATGAATATTTTATGAACTCCGTGATACATTTCTATTTTGTAAAATATTGAATAAATAAAAAAACAAAACAATAACGATATTTTGTAAAAATATCGATATTTCGATATTTACAAGTTGTGATTATCGATATTTAAATATCGATATTTTTGACTTTAATATCAATATTTTACCAATATCGATAAATATCGCTCATCCCTAATGTTAACCCCATCGAGCATTTATAGGAGGAACTTAAACGGAATTAAAAAACAGAATATTGAACGAATGAATCACATGCCAACAGAAGTTACTAGAAAGCTGGTTGCAAGCATGACAAAAAGGTTACCGGAGATTATCAAGGCCCATGGTGGTCCCACTAAATATTAGTTTAAACCAGAGGTTCCTAAACATTTTTTTCTCGTAGACCACTTTCAAAATTTTACTGGTTTCGGTGGACCCCCTGCTGCTACATTTCTACCACATTCCCAAAACTCGTCAAAAAATGTGAAGATTAAATCTAACGATGGAAATTTGCGTCGTGGCTGAGTTCCAACCCTAAATTCGGAGTGGTAAAAATAAAAAGAAAAATAATATATTTTCTTGTGTTCTATTTATTAAAATAATGTGATTACAGACTTAATAGAATTAAAATTAAACATTAATAACGTACCGTAACTTCAACAATGCAAATCAACAATTAAAAAAAAATAGTCATAATTTTAATGGGAGGGATGTACTTGATGGATTGACAGCAAATTATCAATATTTGGCTTCAGTTTTGTAAGGAATAATCGCAAATCTCCTCGTTCTGTGATGTTCAATCTGCTCCTTTTTTAGTGTTCCGTACGGAACACTTATAAGATCACTTCGGTGTCTGTCTGTCTGTCTGTCTGTCTGTCTGTCTGTCTGTCACACCCGATTTTCTCGGAAACTGTTTGACATAGAAAGGTGAAATTTGGTAATAATATAGGAATTGATGGCCTCATCAGAGCCATGTAGTTTTGAGAATTAAATTTTGACTTAAGGGGTTAGTTTTGGGGGGTGAAGTCGGAAGTGAAAAAAAAATTTTTTTACTAGGCCATCGAGTGTGGTGTCAAATGAAAGCTTGTGAAAACACGAGTAAAAAATATATATATAATATTATACTTGCGCGCACTTTTCTTTGTATTATTTTTAAAAATTCGCGAAAAATCGCTGTCCCGGGCCTTATCTCGAAAAGTACTTATCAAAAAATTTCGAAAAAAATTCTGGAATATTCTCCACGGGGTGTGAAAAAAAATTTTTTTTACTAGGTCATCGAGTGTGGTGTCAAATGAAAGCTTGTGAAAACACGAGTAAAATATATATATATATATATATATATATATATATATATATATATATATATATATATATATATATATATATATATATATATATATATATATATATATATATATATATATATATATATAATGTAATACTTGCGCACACTTTTCTTCGTATTACTTTTAAAAAATCGCTGTCCCCTACCTTATCTCGAAAAATACTGATCAAAAAATTTTGAAAAAATTCTGGAATATTCTCCACGGGGTATAGATTGAACGAAAATTATCACGAGTGCATTACCTTTAATAATTTATTTGGTGTATAAAAAAAAACAAAATTTCAAGGTCACCAGTTTTCAGTAAAGACTGGAAACAAACTTTGTTGAAAATTCATTTGGGGTGTGTTTTGTGAAGTCACTGATCACTTTATACCACCCTAACAAAAATTTTTATTTTAAAAACAATCGACGTACGGAACACTAATTGTGCAAGTTCAACTTGCACTTGACCGGTTTTTTTGTTAATAGGTTTGTACCGACACTAAAACTTTTTTCGACAAGATATGACGAGGGAAACGCTATCTAAAGTTTTTCGCAATTTCCCACAGCCCAGGATATTTTTCGGGTATTTCTGCCTGCAGCCAAAATGTTTGATAGCCTTTTTTAAAGTTCGCCTTCAGCTCCTCATTGGTGCTAAGCTCGAGTAGCTCCTCTTGTAATACCACATTCGCCACTTCCGTTTCATCAAATGGATTTATGATCCATGGTGGTATTTCCATCGTCAGAATATCTTCAAATCTATTTTTGAAGTCATCATGCAGGGCATTTAAATGTTGAACGTATGTCTGAATATCCTCATCAAGACATTCTGCCTGTGACAAGTTTGGAAACTGGGAGAATTCGCGCCAACTAATATTTTGCTTCATAAATTTCAATTTTCCAAGAAAAGCCGAAATTACACCCTTTGTTTTTATTAAATTTAGGCTGCCTTGTAACTGCAAGTTAATGTCATTAAATTTTTTGAACAAATCTGTCAAATACGCGATGTCTGCTTTCAATTTGATCAGGTTTTCTTTTAAATCTGGATCTTTACTTTCCAGAAACTCTAAAACTGATTCAAAAAGTGAGTAAAATCTTGTTAAACATGCACCTTTCGACAACCAGCGTACTTCAGTATGTAAGAGCAATCGTTGGAAGTCTTCATGATTTTCGTCGCACAATTGTGCAAATAAACGGGTATTCAACGCATTGCTTCTTATTTTGTTAACTGCTTTAATCACAAATTGAAGTGATTGGTGCAATCTATCACTCAAATTTTTCGCTACCAGGTGTTGTTGGTGGATGACACAGTGAATTGCAGTTACTCCTGGTATAATTCTTTTAAGATGGCTTATAAACCCACGATATTGCCCGAAGATGGCAGGAGCTCCATCTGCTGCCACTGAAATAATGTTTGTAAATGGAATCGATTTTTCCTTAAAAAAATCACTCAGGACATTAAATATTGATTCGCCTTTAGTGTCCGTTTCCAAAATTTTCGCGAATAGCAGCTCTTCATGGATTTCTTCGTCCATAACAAATCGAACATATGCCAATAATAATGCTTCATTACCAGGTAAAGTTGACTCGTCCAGTTGAATAGAAAAATGAGTTGTTTGCAGATAATTACACAAGAAGCTTTCAATATCAGAGCTCATTTCATCAATACGTCTTTGTACAATGTTGTTACTCAAAGGAATTCTTTTGAGTACGTCAAATGGAGGTTTGTGCAGAACAGTTTTTAAAACCTCTTCAACAGCGGGTAAAATTAACTGTTCTCCGGTGGTGTGTGGTTTTCCAGATTTCGCTATAAGCAATGAGATATTGTAAGACGCCCGCAAGCCATCATCGTTACTTTGAGACGTTGAAGAGAGAACATACTGTGCACGGTGGGTCTCTTTTCATATTTTTCCTTCAATGTTTGAAAATATTTTAAATCTTTACCTATTTTATCAGGATGACACCTTCTTAGATGATCTTCGAGCTTCGATGGTTTCATAAAGTCATTGCTCAAAACTTTGTTGCATAAAAGGCATATGGGCAATCGTTTGTCTGCCTTTGATGGAAGAAAACCAAATTTCAAATAATCAACACTGTACTGTCGACAATTCTTCTTAGATTCAGCCATGTTTCGTGTCAGTTACCTACCTGTAAAGAAAAAAATGTTTGTTTTAGTAATCATAAGGCGACTTTAACAGGATATGGCTATTTTAACAGAATAAAATAGGATTAATTAATTATTGCAATGAAAAAACCAAAATGCCGGCGGCAAAATTATTAAAAGCAATAAACTGCTAAGACTCATATAGAGGTTTTCACAAAACGGCTGAACCTATTTTAATGTAATATAAAATATTTTCTGATTTATTATATTTTGATACATTTCTGTAAATTCGAGAGAAAATACTTTTAAAAAATATTTTGACATGAAAACTCCGCGATTTAAATGATTTATTTATTACTTTGATGTACGTTACGAGTGGTACATAAAGACACGTACAATTTATGAAAATATTTTTAGTCATTTAGCATTAGCAACTACGAGGGCACTGAAATATGTACAAACATGCAGGTCAATCATATATCTCTCTTTTAGTGAATCACCACAGCCGGGTAAATAAATAATTTTATAATAAAAAGTACTAAAAGTTCAACCTTTCTCGGCTTTTTGTTCTTTTATAGAATTATCGAATAAGGCCCTGTTTAGTATTTAATTTTTATTACGTACCTACTACACGCAACATAACAAATATAATATTATTACAATATAAAATAAAAGTATGAATAACAAATAGGCAGGTACTTACTTTTTCCGGCACTGGCAAACACTGACATCGATTCACTCACACTTTTCTTTTCAAAATTCCGGAAACAAATGAGTAACGTTTGTCCTTGGCATTCGTATTTATATTGGTGAAGAATCAAACAAGTTCATGCAAGATGGCAAGCACAGCACAAGTCGTATTTCGTCCCTTTGCACGTCTGAACGGGTTGCGTTGCGGGCGGTCGGCGCTTTGCAAGACGCGCGTTGTACTGAATATCGAATATGCAAGTTTTTACAAGTAACAGTCGCTAACCTTCTTAAAATACACTACTCAAAAAAATTAAGGGAGGTTTTAAAACAAGGAAATTAATGCTAAATAAACAGGCTATCTGATCCATATGCCGGCCTAACTGAAAAATGTTTTTCAAGCCCGTGGATCAAAAAAAAAGCAAAATATTTGCAATATTATTTTTTCGCGCTATCTGTTAGGATTGCATGAGAACCGTAGATCCTAAACAATTTTAGCTAAAAAATCTGAAAATTAGAATCTTAAAGCTTCAAAATGCTTTTTTTTAGAGTCTCAATACGACCATTTTTCACCGAAATACAGCCTGTCAAAAATCACCGAATAATTTGGAATTTTTTTGCTCCCTTAATTTTTTTGAGTAGTGTATTATTTGCCTACATTGATAGGTAAAGCCAAGCCAACATTTTTTGTCTTTACTATCGAAACCAGATAAATTTTCGTGGACCCCCACTTACAACTTGTGAACCCCCATTTTTTTTCACGCCAACGTAGACCCCCGTCGAGTCTCCCGTGGACCCCTGGGGGTCCACCTGAACCACTTTGGGAATCACTGGTTTAAACGAAGTTATTATTTTCCGGTAAACTCCATTAAACTATTATTGGTAATTGTTAAGTGTATGGAGACTGTTTTGACATTAATTTTGTTTACATTTTTATAACAATGATATAACTTCTACCATAAATAAAATGTTCCGTAGTTAAACATGTTTTCTCATAGTTCCAATTAATTAGTTGAACATAACAGAAAAATAGTATAGAAAGCAGGTGGTGCATGAAGATTTTTTGTATATTCGTAATAAAATCATTATTCACAACAAATTGTTCGTCTTATCAATTATTATTGTATAGCAGTGTTATAGTAGGATAGCTCTCAAATTTCTTGGTCGACCTTGAAATTTTTTGGTTTTTTTTATATACTAGATAAATTATCAAAGGTAATGTACTCGTGATAATTTTCGTTCAATCTACACCTTGTGGAGAATATTCCAGAACATTTTCAAAATTTTTTGATCAGTACTTTTCGAGGAGGTGACAGCGATTTTTGGCAGTTTTTTAAAAGTACTATAAAGAAAAGTGTACGTCAGTATTATATCATATATATTTTTGAATTCGTGTTTCAATTCATTTTTAAGCTTTCCTTTGACACCCCACTCGATGACCTAGTATATTTTTTTTTGACTTCCGATTTCACCCCCCAAAACTGACCTCTTAAGTCAAAATTTAACTTTCAAGACTACACGGCATCAATTCCTATATTTATGCTAAATTTCAACTTTCTATGTCAAATAGTTTCGGAGAAAATCGGGTGTGACAGACGAGTAGACACCGAAGTGATTCTATAAGTGTTCCGTACGGAGCACTAAAAACAGAAAATTGAAGTGAAGTGAGTTCACATCGTAAACTACCTGCATAATTATTTTAATTCCGCTTATACATTAGATCATGCCGTCTTTTCTAATATTGAACATACGTAGTATGTAATTACTATAAATGATACTAAAGCATTATAAGTATCTATGAATAGGGTTTACCAAATCGGTTTGACCTTTTCTTAAACAAAGACCAACCTTCCGTATTAGGGGACACACACAAATACATTAAAATTGTACATGTTTCAGTGCTATTGTTGTATTAAACTGATAATATTATTTCGTAAAAAAGGCTTCCTACCTCCTGCTGTAATATTATTAATGAATTCCCATAAAATAATAGACAAAACATAAAACAGTAGCTCGCCACAAACCAGAAAAAAAAACATCCTCCGTCTCATTTTAGTAACTCGATGGCCAGCTTGCATTATGCGGTCAGTGCATCGTTCGGGTTGCACGAACACCAAACTTGTTTTTGTTCTTTTTCTATGGTGAAACGACGTCCTCGCACAGCTGTATCTTCTGTTTTTGTCGTACGTATGCGATAAATAGGGAGGGAAGATTGTCCGCTAGCAAGCTTACGAAACAGGTTGAATTATCCACAAGCTTTTGTCTAGGCGGTCGGAGCGGTGCCGACATAAAGTTACGTGCTCCGTGCATGTTGCCAAATGGTTAATGTTCATTTTGTAATTTGGATTGTTTTGTTGTTTTACAGCCTTTTTTTTTACTGTTACATTACTATTTATTTCATTTGTTCAAAACAGATTTATACTAATTACCAGACACCGGCCATTTTTGAGACGTGACATAAATAACAACATTTTTCAAACACTGAGACCAGAGTATACTTTTTCGAAGGTTTTGCACTGCACTGAATCCAAATCCGTTTATAAAAAAAGTCTCCATTCACGGGCCGACAAAATTGGACGAAACTCCAGACCCCGATACCAGAGTGTACTTCCTTAAAGGTGCGCTCAATCCGAATCCGACCTCAAAATTGCTCCATCATATCAGGCATAGACATAGAGGATGGACTGAGCATTAACTTCATAAAATTGACCACTCTTTAGAAAGAGACAAAGCGATTGTGCGGCCAATACCTGTACCTCTTCTCTGTAGTCCTGTAATAAACAAGGCGCTGTACCCCGAGACGGAATTCAAGGCGAGAAAAGCCCCATACCCGATTTTAGTTCAAATAGAACACTTAGAAATATTATTTTTAAGAGCGTCTTAGCTTAGCGGCATTCTAAAAAGAGACAGCTACTGGCCACTCATTCGCTTTGTCTCTCTCACACTTTTGCGTCCATATTTACTTCACAGCGGGATACGGAACACTCAGTCCATCCTCTATGTCTAGGATATCAGGTTTTCGAAATATCCTAACCTAAAAATGTTAAAAACCTGGTTTTTTCGCTATATTCGAGATTATATTACACCGCGAACTAGTGTTTCTCTACAAAGCTCGTTACAACATCTGAAAGTATTGCTCTTCCCCTTCAAAATGCATCTAGAATTTTTCAGATATTTTATTTCTTCTCGGAGAAATCGTTCGTTGAAATTAATTAGTTTGGCGTTTTCGTTACAACCATACCAATTTAGTTAAGAGTTTGTTACGTTTTCCTTTCTGTTGTGTTAAATTTTGATTCTTTTAGGATTTGAGAATGTAATTTCTTTTATCACTTTTCACTCGACGCCTGAGGTTATGTTAGGTTCATTTGCCTTTATGCTTGTTTGGGAATTAAGAGTATAATATCTTTTATCAATCAAGTATTGAAGAGCTGAGTATTATTCCGAAAAATTTTTCGAACAAAGTTGTGTGTTTTTACTAGAGAAATGATGCCGTCATAAAAATATGGATTCCCATTTAAAAAATCAAAGTTAACCTTGAAATCACCTTCAAAATAATCGTCCAAGGTCATCACATTTTATTGCCCCGTCAGAACTCTTCAACTTTTATCCGAAGCTTTTTTTACTAAAAGTTGACATAAAAAAATTCAGAAGCCTGGTACATTAAAATGGGACACCATATATGATAACTAGCCGTGCCCGCGGCTCCGCTCGCGTGGACTTGATTCACTACTATCGTCACTGCTTATTCCTTACGTTACCTAACGTAATAAAATATCTGCCATTATTTTCCCTTATCTTCCATTATTTTCCTTATCTCCCATTATCTCTACATAATTTCCATTATCTAGGCTTATCTTTGCTCATCTCCCATTATTTCTCCTTATCCTCCATTATTTCTCCTTATCTCCCATTATCTCACCTTATCTCCCATTATCTAGGCTTATCTCGACTTATCTCGCAATGTTTCTCCATGTTTCTCCTTATCTCCCATTAT
The DNA here is from genome assembly GCA_019049505.1 of Pachyrhynchus sulphureomaculatus. Classification (NCBI taxonomy): domain Eukaryota; kingdom Metazoa; phylum Arthropoda; class Insecta; order Coleoptera; family Curculionidae; genus Pachyrhynchus; species Pachyrhynchus sulphureomaculatus. The sequence continues at coordinate 8,444,474 of CM032449.1, forward strand.
TTCTCTTTATCTCCCATTATCTCACCATAATTCCCATTACCTAGACTTATCTCTGCTTATCTCCCATTATTTCTCCTTATCTCCCATTATTTATACTTATCTTCCATTATCTCACCATATCTCCCATTATCTAGGCTTATCTCGACTTATCTTGCAATATTTATCCTTATCACCCATTATTTTTTCTTATCTCCCATTATCTTACCATAACTCCCATTACCTAGACTTATCTCTGCTTATCTCCCATTATTTCTCCTTATCTCCCATTATCTCACCTTATCTCCCATTATCTAGGCTAATATCGAATTATATAGAACATATATGTACAAATTTCTAAAAACACGTAAATCGGATAAGTGGTTCTCAAGTGATAAGCGCACTAACGGACAGACAGACAGATAGAGAGATGTTGCATTTTATATATATTATATTCTTTGTAACATGATATTGTTCCATATTTAATGGTTTAGGCAGTGTATTGCAAGAGAACGCGCTAACGGTAATCTTTTTTCCGACTGGATTTACTACGTGGGTAAATCAAATTATAAACGGTAATTTTGCTATTCTTCTTAGAATGCAGTTCTTAGCTAGATGATGTTGTGTGGAGTAGATGTTTGGTTTGTGCGGAGTGGGGTAACCGGATGGGTGCGCCAACTCGTCTTTGTCGTCAGTACAGCGATGACCGAGCAAGAGATACCTTCGTCTGTTGCGCAACGTATTATCATCAAGTTTTTAAACAATGAAGGCGTTAAAACCGTCAGAAATTTTAACCCGTTTGAAGGCACAGTTTGGGGACAGTACACTGTCTGAGAATCGTGTGTATACGTGGGCGAGGGAATTTAAGGGCGGACGAGAACGGGTCGGAAACGAAACTCATGATCGACGCCCTAGGTCAAGCCTTACAGATGACAACATCCGTGACATTAGACACCTTATCGAAGGTGATCGCCGATTAACCGTTGAAGAATTTCCTCAGAAGTGGGTATCAGCTATGGAAGTGTTTAATCCATAATTACTGATCGACTCGGTTTCAGAAAAATTACTGCTCGATGGGTTCCAAGGTTGTTAACTGGAAACCAAAAACAGGTCAGGTCGGAGATCGCTGAAAGGCTTCTGAATCGATTTCAGCAAGAAGGGGAGGCCTTTTTAAAGCGCACAGTGGCATGTGATGAGACGTGGGTACATCACTACACTCCCGAGTCCAAAATGGCAAGTAAGGAGTGGCGAAGAAAGAATGAAGGTTCCCCAGTGAAGGCCAAAACTCGTCTCTCTGCTGGAAAAGTCCTTGCAACGATTTTTTTTTTTACTCTAGGGGAATATTACTGATCGATTTCCTGCACGATCAACGTACAGTGAATGCGACTTACTACTGCCAGTTGTTACGGTTGGCAAAAGCCGCCTATCCAAAGAAAAGTCGGGACATGCCCATCAGAGATGTCATTCTCCTCCAGGACAACACCAGGCCTCACACTGCGGCTTTGACAAGGGATACACTGGAAGAAATGGGCTGGGAAACCATCGAGCACCCTCCTTATAGCCCTGACTTATCCCCCTGTGACTATTTTTTGTTTGCGCCTATGAAAGAATCACTGGGAGGACAGCGATTTGGAAGCAATGAAGAAGTCGAGGAACACGTGCGCAATTGGCTTACAACCCGCCCTCAAACCTTTTATGACCAGAGAATACGGAAACTTCCAAATCGGTGGCAAAAGTGTGTAGATCACGCAGGAGACTATATTGAAAAATGTTAAATCAATGATTTGTGTGTAAGGTTATTCAATAAACGTATAAAAAAAATAACCGTTTATATTTGATTTACCCACGTATTATCGTCACTGCTTATTCTTTATGTTACCTAACGCAATAAAATATATCCTATAACCTCGCCAGAGAACATATGTATGTTTTAAAAAAAAGTACGTAACGCACTAACGGACAGACAGGCAGACAGAGAGACGTTGCATTTTATATATATTATAGATATAGATTATTATTATTATTATATAACCTGGCCAAAGAACATATGTATGAATTTAAAAAAGACACGTAAATTGGATAAGTGATTCTCGCGTAATGAACTCACTAATGGACAGACAGACAGACAGAGAGACATTGCATTTTATATATATATTATAGATTATAGATATTCTCTGCTACATAATATTATTCCATAGTTAATGGTTTAGGCTGTGTATTGTAAGAGAACGCGCTAGCGGCAAACTTTTTTCCGACTTCATTCACTATTATCGTCACTGCTCATTCCTTATGCTACCTATCGTAATAAATATAGCCTATAACCTGGCCAGAGAACACATGTATGTTTTAAAAAAAAAGTACGTAAATCGGATAAGTGGTTCTCCAGTGATAAGCGCACTAACGTACAGACAGAGAGACGTTGCATTTTATATATATTATAGATAAATAAACAATGTTGCTACTAGAAGGATGATTGCTTCGAGAAGAAAAAAGACATCTGAAAAATTTAAAATGCATTTTGATGGGAATGAATGGAGGAGACTATGTTGAAAAATAAAATAAATTTTACACATAAAAATGTTTTTTTCTTGTCATGGTCAGATATTTATCATACAACCCTGGTACAATATTCTTTCCAATGTACAGTATAGTTTTCGTTCAGCGCGTTCTGTGCAGTTTTTATAAATAGGTCAATGAACGGGTTGAGAAAGGAAATTACGTAATAATTTTTGACCTTACTATGGCTCTCGACTCAGTGAATAAAACGATTCTAATGGACTATTGGGAAAGTGTGAGTTTTAGAGAAAAAGTAAAAATGTATGTGACGTCTTCTATGACTAACCGTTCACTTCTTGGAAAGTGTAACGGAAATGATTTTGGACTAGGTTTGTGAGTTCCTCAGAGCCTATTTTGGGGCCCCTTTTATTCCTCGTATACATCAATTATTTACCAGATTATATTGGAGATAGTAGCGTTACGACGTATGCGGACGACACATCCATAAGAATATCAGCTGTCTCACCACAGGAAGTTAATGAAAAAGTGGACCTAGCAATGGGTATGATGATCAGTTGGTATGAGAGAAATAAACTAATTTTAAATGAAAAAAAAACAATCTATTTGAATTTCAACCTTACCATGAAGAGTAGTTTTGGTAAATTTTAAAATTTTAACTACGAGGGCTACCTTTTAATTTCTTCGTACAAATTATTTTATTGTTTCTCAAACTATTCACCTGTAAGATTTGCATGCGTTCGAACCACTCTGAAGCGGGTACCTCAAAAACATGGTGTTGGAAGGATTCCACAGCTTCTTGAGGTGATGAAAATCGCTGTCCACACATTTTTTTGACATTCGGGAACAAAAACAACTCGTTAGGCGATAAATCAGGTGAGTACGAAGATATTAATTGGATGTTTCTCTCCGTCAAATAATCATTTGACGTGGTGTTTGAGAGCTGGCATTGTCACGATAAAGAATGATGCGACGTTTTCGGTTGTTTTTCCTGATTTCATCAATGATTTTTGACAAACCAATTGTTATATACCATTCAGCATTAACTGCTTTTCGATCCTCCAATTTTTGGAAGTGCTTCGCGAACTAACCACTTTTGTTGGATTCAGTTCATCTTGGAACACCTAAAAAGTTGATTGTTGGTGAGCTTTCGATTATATCCAAGTTTCGTCTCCTGTTACGAAGATGTATACGGATTTTGCATGTCCTCAGTGGAATTTTTTGAACATTTACGTACACCAGTTGACACGAGCCTGTTTTTGAGTTTCAGTCAAATTATGCGGGTTCCATCGGGGACATATCTTTTTCACAGCTAAATATTCATGCAAAATCGAATGTAGTGCAGTCTTTGATATGCTTAAGGACGCTTCTACCTCACGTGAAGGGACACACCGATCCTCTTCAATCGTGTTCCGCCCAGCATCGATGTTTTTTGGAACAACAACCGATTTTGGTCCACCATCACGAAACACGAACTTGACGAAATTCTGCAACCCAATTTAAAACATTACCAATAGTTGAACGAGAGACTTCGAGGCATTGTTGTTGAGTCAGGCCTTTACTAAAATCGTAAAAATTATCCAACGAAAACCTTCAGGTGAAATTTCCATTTGTTCACAAAACTTTTTTTAAACGCTCACTGTAAACCAACTCCTCGGTTAATTTCTCAGCTACCACTGTTTAAACAATAACAAATGTTAAATTTTACAATAGTAATGTCACATCTCAATAGCGCCATCTAGTGGTCGTTATAAAAACTTAAAAGGCGACATTAAATCAAGCATTAGCAAATATATCGTTTTAACAATAAATCATAACTGTCAAACCCGAGACGGGAATGTTTTAATGGTTCTGAGACACAGAATTATGATTTTTGAAAACCCATTGGAGTATAAGGCTATAATGCTATGTAACAAATTATCGATGGTATCAAAAACTTAAGCGTAAAGCATATTTAAGACTAAAATAAAATACCTTTTAGTAGCAAATACATACTATTCCATTAGGGAATCCTTAAAATAACATTGACACGAATACCTCAGGAATAGGTTAATAGGCAAAAATCCGAAGTAGATGTGGTTCACCCTTGATCTTAACTGTACTTAAGGTTTTTAAGGATAGTTTTCGTTTGTTTTTTGTCCTTTCTACTTATTTATAATTTCTCTTTTTTGTTTATCGTTTTATCCTATTTTTTTACTTTACTTTTATTTTTTTAATTATACACTTTATTAAATTGTTTTAGTTTATATTTAGTTTTAGTATAATTAATTGATAAGAGGTATAAAGAACTCTTTCTACGAAGGTCGCCTTTTAGGTTTTTACAAACGACTCTTAGATTGCGCTATTGAGATGTGACATTCCCATTGTTGTAAATTTTGATA
>CM032449.1:8454344-8514178 GCA_019049505.1 Pachyrhynchus sulphureomaculatus
TTTAGATAGTCTTCAATTTGTTTCATTGTTGTTTGTATTAAGCTTGAGCTGAGTATTTGTTTCAGATTTTGTTGTAAATGAAATTTTTTCCTGGATTGCAGTTGATGAGAAGCTTCAAAATATGTGTTAAATAGTAAGTGGAGACGGACATGAGGAACAATTAGGGATAGTTTCACTTTTAAGTAGATATGAATGAGTTAAGTGCGTGTGGCCCACTGTCAATCTTCTCCATATTGTATTTTGTCATGTATTCAATGATTGATGGTGAAAAGGAGGATATATTAGAGGTTTAACTTCCCAAAGCTTATTTGAAGATTTCTCAAGGTCCCACTCTAGTTGGAATAATTTCCTGTATATCAATTTTAGGTGGTTAATGTAATCATTTGGATGGTTTTCTCCGTGTATATATATTCCATTTCTGCAGCTTCCTTTGCATGTTGGTCAGCCTTTTCGTTGCCTTTGATCCCAATATGGCCAGGTATCCAGAGAAATGCGATGGAAATATTTCTTTGTTTAAGGATGTATAAGAGGTCAGAGATTTGTCTAGCGTACACGTATTTTAAATTTCCAGTCTTGAGCGATTCCAGGGCACTCAGTGAATCGGAAGCGATAAGATATTTGTGATTAATTCCTGCATTTGTGACGTAACGAAGGCTTTCCTTAATTGCGAGAAGCTCAGCAGAAAAAACTGAAGAGTACTGAGGCAGCTTAAAGGTTCTAATTATGTTGTTTGAAACAAAGGCAGCCCCCACTCCCAATTGAGATTTAGAGCCGTCGGTGTAAACAAATGAGTAAGTAGCCTCAGTAGGTTTTGTTTATTTTTTCCTGAAAAAGCGCATTTAGAATGGAATTTAATGTAGGTGACTTGTTGTGTTTAATTAGTGAGAGGTCAACAGTTGGTTTGGGGGAGCGCCAGGGGGGAAAGTGGTGAACATGGGGTACTCAAAGGAAGGGGGGGGGGGAGAGGTTATGGGTAGATAGAATTTGTCTAATTCTGCAAGGGATGGAATTTGGAAGGTAGAATTTAATGTTTGAGCGATGTATATTAGTAACGTTTAATGATAATCTGGTGTGTGGACGATATAGAGTAGAAATATAATGTTTCATTAGCGAGAACTGTCTGTTTAAATAAAAGGAAGGCGTGAATGAAATGCACTGCAGGCTAAATACAGGAGTGGTTCTATAGGTTCCCGTGGCATATCGGAGGGCCTGATTTTGAATGGTTGGACTAGCCGAGTCGTATATGAAGTCACCATATCCCAGTCTGGATAGAATTAAAGACTTATAAATGAGGAAGAGGGATTGAAAGTCAGAGCCCCACTTGGTGTTTGAAAGAGTGCGCAGTAGGTTCAAGTTTTGAGATGTGTGTTTTTTGAGTCGCTTTATGTGAGGCTGCCAGTTTAGTTTGTTATCAAAAGTCAATCCCAAAATGGACAGCGAGTACAAATGATTTGTACCAAAAAAAAAATTTCTTCTTTAATTGTTTTCGTAAAAACTTAAAAGATAGCCCTCGTACAAAGAACTCTTTCTATAACTAGCTTTTGGTATCTTATGTATTTATTTATTATTTATATCGATTTTTTTTTCAAATTTTACTTTACTATTACAGTAATACCCCGCTTTACGCGAGGGATACGTTCCGAAAAAAATCGCGTTAACTGAAATTCGCGTATATCGAGGTTTATGATTAAACATAGTCAAAATTTAATACAAAAAAATACAAATCATTTTAATCAATCACTTTAATTCTAAGAACACTTTATGCAATACATACTCTTATTTTTTACGGAAAAATACATCTATTGTCTTTTGGGTAACGTTTTGTTTACGTTCTTGTAAAATACGTTCATAACACCCAACACTGTTTTTTAATTGTTTGACACACGGTCAAGACACGGTCATCATTATTGTCTATACTCTGCAATATGTCCAAACCTGAATAAATTTTTGAAAGTGCATTTTGTATTTCCCCTGAAGATAAAACTTTCTCTTCTACTTGTTCTTCCTCATCGTAGATAGGATTATTCTGTAACTCGATCAGATCTTCATTGCTAATAGGATCGTCGTGCGTTGCTACAAGTTCTACGAGATCTTCTACCGTGACATCTTCAAGTTCAGACCCCTCAATCATTGCAGCAATGTCTTCAAGCACTTGTCTCTGCATCTGGACAATTCTTCTAGGTGCTTCCACTACATCTGGCCAAAGATTACGCCACACCCCATTCATACAACTCATTTTAACTTCCTTCCAAGCCTCTTCTATGTTGTGAATAGACTTCATAATGTTGTATGACTTCCACCACTCTCGCATAGACTGTCTTCCTTCCCCGTCAGTTTCATGAATTAGTTGGCTAAAAGTGCGGCGATGGTAATAAGCTTTGAAGTTTGCTATTGCTCCCTGGTCCATAGGTTGTAATATTGACGTAGTGTTTGGTGGAAGGAACTTTACGTACACTTTTAAGTCTCTGGGCGTATCAAGTGAGGTTGGATGTCCTGGGGCATTGTCTAAGAGTAATATAACTTTAGGTTCAAGCCCATTTCTGTCACAGTATGATTTGACTGATGGGCAAAAACTATTAGAATACCATTCTTGAAAAATTTCCCGTGTAACCCACGCCTTTCTGTTTGATCGCCACACAACTGGTAGACTTGTCTTGTCTGTGCCTCGCATTGCACGGGGTGTTTCTGAATGGTACACTAGTAAAGGTTTCAGTTTGAAATCACCAGTGGCATTACCACCCAGCAGAAGTGTTAGTCGATCTTTCGCAGCTTTGAAACCACTGGCTTGACGTTCTTCCTTAGAAATGAATGTTCGAGATGGCATTTTTTTCCAGTAAAGTGCGGTCTCATCAACATTGAAGATGAGACAAGCAGGAATTTTCTCTCGTCTAACGAAGTCTTGAAACTTGTCTGGAAACTCAGCTGCAGCTTGAATGTCCGCGCTGGCCGCCTCGCCTGTTATGTGGATATTGTGAAGATTAGAACGCTGCTTGAACCGATGGAACCAGCCTCTGCTGGCAGCAAAAGTCGGAGTGGCACTCCCTTCTCCTTCTTTTGTTTTTAGCATCTCATACAAAGATTTTGCTTTTGTGCATATGAGATCTTGACTTAGTGGTGTGTTCTTCTTATTCAAATCTTCGATCCAGACTGACAGTAATTTCTCCATTCTTTCTAAGATAGATGATCTCGAACGAGAAAGTTTTGTTGCACTTATAGGTGTTGAACCTTCGCTGGAGATTTTAATTTTTTCCCGATTTTTATAAATCGTTCTCACAGTCGATTCTGAGAGTCCAAAATCTCTCCCAACAATTGTTGCTTTGCCTCCATTTTCCATTCTTCTTAACACTTTCATCTTCAATTCCAAAGTGACGCTTTTACGCTCTTTTTTCTTTACAGGCGGCATTTTTAACGTAGGGTTAAATTATGTATGTATGTATCTCCAATAAATATTAAAACAAAACTGCCAGCCGACCGAACTAACATTACGGAACAAATGAACACACGAAACGAACGAGGAAATCCCCATAGAACAAAGTCGAAGGACAGGGAATTCCCAATTCTTCAAAGAGAATATTCAGAGAAAGCGGGGATCCCCCGCGACCATAGAGAAGTTAATGACTACATGAGCGCGAAATTTGAAATTCGCGTTATAGTGAAACCGCGCGTAACGGGGTCGCGCTAAGCGGGGTATTACTGTATTTTTTACTGTTATATTTTATTTATCATTTTTTTAATAATACATTGGACGTGTCACTTCTTTGCTTCATAAATTACTACGTCATGTAATTTAAATTAACATTAATTTAGCAATTAAGTTTCGTAGTAGTTATAATTACTACAATAGCAATACTCCTAAATCACGCCAGCTGACTTTTAGTCCTGCGGAAGCAAAGTTAACATAGGTATGTATGTACATATATACATACTTCTCTGTCTTATTTTAGGGCCTCCTTACACACTCAAATAATTCACTAGGTTACTTAAAAAAAGAACATTGTCAATTTGGGTTCAGAATGTAAATTCAGTCGTACCTTCGCCATCTAGTTTCGATTTAATTTATATGCGAGGTTCCAAGTTCTGTGTATTTCCGATACGGACGTAGGCTACTCTCTCACCTTTGCTTGTGGTTCGTCCTTTTTTTAAAAGTGTTCCATAAACAAAGGTAGGTTCCCTTTGTCTATGGAACACTGCCAAAGTGAGAGGACTTTACTAGGCATAGTAAGGGTAGTTTGCCATTGCGTTTTCGAGAGAGGCGACCGTTACGTTGTATTTTCTTTTAAATTTATTATTTCTCCAGCCGAGGAGCGAACTCGGGTCTTGAAGCGTAGGAGACAGACACGTTAACCTCTACGCTATCGCCGCCTTTGTATTTAGCTACGTCACATACCAGGTCATGTAGGCATCGGCATTCTCTCATTCAACATTACTATGAAGGTGCTAGAGTCGTAAAAAGCCGCTCTGAATAGAAATAAACGACGATGAAGTCATCGGAATCGTTCATAAGCAGTTGATTGACTGCCGTTGAGATGCGCTAAAAGTAGATCAAATCCATAAAACTCTGGGTTGAGAATACCATCTTCCGATCATTTGGTTCGAATCCCGCGTTAGCCTGTAGATCCTACCCGGCTGATGTCAAGCAAACATTGATAGATCAAAGTTTTGACGTTGACTCTCCTTTGGATAACTGTCCATTACACCAATAGTATGGTTGTTGAACATATGGAAAGTTAGTCCGACCAATTTGATCGTCTAAGGAGTTCTTTAGAATAGCATTCTAACAGGAAATTTTATTTTCCCAGACCTTGAATGAATCGATCAAGCGTTCCCACCATGCATCTCCTTTCAACTTGCTTTTTTTGCTGACGCTTCTGTACCGATATTTCATGAAATGGATTTTGTCTGCCTCGAGCATCTTAAATTGTCGCCATTTTTTTCGATGTTATGTAAATAATAATTCCGTATTACATTTTCCTAGTTGCTAAAATAAACCGCGTTTTTAAATGAAAGTCCAAATATGCTGCTTTTAGATTGATTAAACAGGTTTAAATTTAAAACTATAGATTTAACCCTTACGGGGCTAACCTGAACTAACCTAAACCTTATTTACCAAACAATGTTATAGCTCTCCGTACTAAACGTGGTAGAAAAACTTTATGGCAATAGATAACACTATGCAACCCTAAAAAATTCACCGACATCTCGAATAGTGATTTGTGTTAGGTACATTAGCCCACTCTTCAAGAGTTTTAGGCTCTCATTAAATGTTAACAGGCTGCATTTTGGTACACAGGTAGTTTTTTGGACTTAGAATAGGACAAGAAAAAAGTTTGCTAAAGTTTGATGTACGCTAACCCCACAAAATCTATAATATATATAAAATGTAATGTCTGTCTGTCTGTCCGTTAGTGTGCTTATCACTGGAGAACCACTTCTTCGATTTACGTGTTTTTTTTTTAAACATACATATTTTCTTTGGCCAGGTTATAGGATATATTTTATTACGTTAGGTAACATAAGGAATAAGCAGTGACGATAATAGGGAATCAAGTCGGAAAAAAGTTTCCCGCTAGCGTATTTTCTTGCAATACACTGCCTAAACCAATAAATATGGAACAATATCATGCAGCAAAGAATCAGAATAATAATACATATAAAAATGGAATGTTTCTCTGTCTGTCCGTCTGATCGATTTACGTGTTGTTTTCTTAATTTATATCTATGTTCTCTGGCCAGGTTATCTATATAATGAACCCAGAAAAATAAGAAATTATTTTCCTGGATTTGCGGTCTAACCAAAAAAAAAAAATAAATTTATTCTAAATCCTTTATATTTCGCCGATTCAGCATCATCAGGATATAGCTAAAAAGATTACCAAAGCAATGAAAAGACAAAAAACCAGAGTATACAAACATGAAAACGCAAAGCCACAAAGGACCAAAACGATCGTTAAAACTATAAAAAAATAAATAAATATACATTTATAAAACTTACAATATGGAATTAACTACACACTATCACTGACAGTTTATACATTTCGACTGCTACTGTTCGTCAAAATGATGTGATCAAGACATACAAGCAAAACTAAAAAAACTATTTTTTAAATTTTTTAAGTTTTTTTTATTTTTTTTTAGTTTTGCTTGTATGTCTCGATCACATCATTTTAACGAACAGTAGCAGTCGAAATGTGTAAACTGCCAGTGATAGTGTGTAGTTAATTCCATATTATAAGTTCTATGCATGTATATTTTTTTTTGTAATTTTAACGATTAAGTGTTTTGGTCCTTTGTGGCTTCGCATTTTGATGTTTGCATACTCCGGTTTTTCGTCTTTCCATTGCTTTGGTATTCTTTTTAGCTATTGCCTCTTGATGATGCTGAAAAATAATCGGCGTAATACAGAGGATATAAAATAAAAAAAAAATTGTTTGATTATACCGCAAACACAGGAAAATAATTTCTTTTCTATTATTAGCACGGTCGTGAAAAAATATTGCACTATATATATATATATATATATATATATATATATATATATATATATATATATATATATATATATATATGTATATATATATATATATATATATATATATATTATATATATATATATATATATATATATAGAGAGAGACGTTATATATTAGATATATTACAGATTATAGATAATCTGGCCAAAATGAATTAACAAAAAACACGTAAATCGGATAAGTGGGTCTCGACTGATAAGTGCATTAACGGACAGACAGACAGACAAGCAGACAGACACACAGATAGACATTGTATTATATATATATATATATATATATATATATATATATATATATATATATATATATAAACTCCTGGACAAAATTAACGCAACAATCTGAAAATTAATTTATCTTTTTCTTATGCCAGTTTTAAAGTTTATCGAGTATTTGAAGAGTAGGCTATGCATATTTTGTTTCGTTGTTCATGACAGAAATCAAAACAATTCGTTTAGATTTACAGTTTTAAAGAATTTTTTGGAAGATAAACAATTTTCTGTAATAATGCGATAGATTTTCTTTAAAAGTAAGCTTATAAATTGTTCCCTTTTTCAAAGTAATACGTTTTTGTGGTAGACTGTTTTATTTTTGACCCCGAAGAATTAGAAAAATGAATCGAACAAGGAATTTAACTGAACACGAGGCAGTGCGAGCCTCAGTTTTATTGGACGAGGAATATTGTCAGAGTTATGTTGCCAATTTGTTAGGCAAACATCGTTCCACAATAAGTCGTATGGTAAGACGCTTGAATGAAGTAGGAACCTATTCTAGAAGGCTAGAGCAACGGCGAAAACGATGCACTACTGACCTAGATGAACGTTTTATAAGACAATATGCTTTAAGAAACAGGACTGTCACTAGTTCTATAATAAGAAACGAACTCGAAGCTGTTCGCAATGTCACAATTTCTTCTAAAACAGTTAGAAGACGGTTAAATGAAGCTGGATTAAACAGTAGGAGACCAGCCACTGCGCCCTTGCTTACTAGAGAGAACAGAGTTGCCAGGTTATGTTTTGCTCGAAATCACGAAAACTGGTCTGTGGATGATTGGAAACAAGTTTTCTTCACAGATGAAACTAGGGTTAGTCTAAAACATCCAGATGATCGTGAGCGAATATGGCGAAGACCAGGAGAGAGGTTTGCTCCTTGCAATATCTCTGCATGGATTCCATTCGGCGGTGGCTCTGTTATGTTCTGGGGTGGCATCTGCTTTGATGCTCGCACAGAGTTAGTTCCTGTCCGTACGAGATCCATGAATGCTGACTACTATCTTGAGAATATTGTAATAGAACATGTGATGCCTTTCGGTCATTTTGTGGGGCCCAATTTCCTGTTTATGCAAGACAACGCTCGACCACACGTGGCTAGGGAGGTACTCGATTATCTTAATCAAGTTGATATACCGATTATGCAATGGCCACCAAAAAGCCCGGATCTGAATCCGATAGAACATGTATGGGACCACCTTAAGAAAAATGTGAAACGTCATATACCTGCACCTAGAAACCTGAGGGAACTTGAAAATGCAGTTATCACAGAATGGGATCAAATTCCTCAAGATTTTATCCTAAATTTAATTAGAAGCATGCCTAGGCGCATAAACGCTGTCATCCGAAGTAGAGGAGGCAACACACGCTACTAGTGTCCCAGTTACACCATTAATTTTGTTTACTAGTGTCCCAGTTTATTTTTTTCATTATTACATAATTTCAACGATTTTGTTATTAGGTCTTAAGAATAATTTTAATTCGAATCTTATAGAGAAATTTGGTAGCTAATTCACTTTTAAAGTATCCGAATAACTTTTTTCTAACTTTTAGTGTAACCAATGTTCATAAAAAATTATTAAAATTAATTCATTATAGAGATTTGTATGATTTCATATATTGTTGCGTTAATTTTGTCCAGGAGTGTATATATATATATATATATATATATATATATATATATATATATATATATATATATATATATATATATATAATACAATGTCTCTCTGTGTGTCTGTCTGCTTGTCTGTCTGTCTGTCCGTTAGTGCGCTTATCAGTCGAGACCCACTTATCCGATTTACGTGTTTTTTGTTAATTCATTCTGGCCAGATTATCTATAATCTGTAATATATTTAATATATAACGTCTCTTTGTCTGTGCGCTTATCACTTGAAGACCACTTATCCGATTTACGTGCTTTTTTTTTCAACATACATATATTCTCTGGTTAGGATATAGGATATATTTTAATAATAAGCAGTGACGATACTAGTGAATCAAGCCGGAAAAAAGTTTGCCGCTATCGCGTTCTCCTGCATTACATTGCCGAAACCATTAAATATGAAACAATATCATGTTGCAAAGAATATATAATATATATATATATATATATATATATATATATATATATATAATAAATGCAACGTTTCTGTACCTATCTGTCTGTCCGTCTCTTATCATTCGAGAACCACTTATCCGATTACGTGTTTTTTTTTTAATTCATACATGTGTTCTCTAGCCAGGTTATCTATAATCCATAATATATATAAAATACAACGTCTCTCTGTCTGTCCGGTAGTGCGCTTTTCACTCGAGAACCTCTTATCTGAATTACGTGTTTTTTTTTTTAATCTATACATATGTTCTCTGGCCAGGTTATATAATAATAATCTATATAATGTGGAAACATGGAACCACATTGACCAAATGTGAGAAAGGAGAACCAAAATAATAATAAGATGACTTGGTTTAGGCCCATCAGCCAAACATGGAACCACATTGATCAAATGTGAGAAAGAGGAATATCTATATAATATATATAAAACGTAATGTCTCTCTGTCTCTCTTTCCGTTAGTGCGCTTATCACTCGAGAACCACTTATCCGATTTACGTGTTTTTTTTTTCAAAAACATACATATGTTCTCCGGCTAGGTTATAGGATATATTTTATTACATGAGCTAATATAAGGAATGAGCAGTGATAATAATAGTGAATCAAATCCATGCGAGCGGAGCCGCGGGCACGGCTAGTCCAAAATAGAACCAAAAATTCAGTTTTTTTTTTCGGTAATATCTCGAAAACTAAAAATAGCGTGAAAAGCGGGGAAATTTTACAAAAAACTAATTTGTAGATTCCTTTTGTCAGATTTTTTTTATTAGCGTAAGAATTTATTAAAAATTCGGATAGGTAATTCAAAAAGCGTAGCGCGCCAAACAGGTTAATTTGAATTTTATTTTTGTTGCTTTATAATTTGTAAAACTTAAAACGAAATTTTATTTGCATGATTTTAATGGACATACAGTAAATTACAATATATTTAATAAAATTTAGTATTGAAAAAAAAATCCTGGTGCATATATCATTATTATACCTTAAGTTTCAATATAAGGATAATTAAAAATACCCACATTGTCTTCCCACCCGCCGTGACAGAAGACTGTCAAACTAGGTTAAGTTATCATAAATCCTAGAATAAGTTAACTTTAAGTCCTAAGTTAAGCTAGCATAAGTCCTAGGTTAAGGTAGCATAAGTCTTAGGTTAAGTTAGGATAAGAAAATGATGTTTTAAAAAACCCATCTCCTAGGTTAAGTTAATATAGGACCACTAGGTTAAGTGCTTAGGTTAAGTTAGAATAAGCACCTATGTAATTAACTGTTATAAATGTAAGTAAGAGGCCTTACTTTTAATCCAATAAAGAAAATGATAAAAAAATGGTACCCACATTGTCTGTGTCATTTATATTATATAATTTAGTGTTAAAATATGAAAATTTGTCTGCTGTAATGTGCCGCCGGCAATTTTACGTTACTTTTAAAGGTATACTTGAAATCATTAAAGACTTAAAAAACTTTCTCTTTTTTCTGTAATTTTGCTCTTAAAAAGTGTTCATGATAAACGTATTTTTTGCTTATTATTAATTATACAACTTAAACTTAAAATTAAAAAAAATATATATTTAAAGGTGGAAAATGTAAAAATAAAAGTCTAAGCTTTAAGTATAAAGTATTTGCATTACGTACTCTCTGGCCGGTCATATTGGATCCCCCATTTTGAATTTTTTAAATCTGTCATCAGATTCTTAATCAACACCCCGAGAAACCCCTTAATAGTCAATTTCAAAATATTTAGGGGTATACAGAAATGTTAAATAATCATTTTATTTGAAATAATTTTTTTAAACGGTAAAACTAAAAAAAAAATTAGCTATTTACTTTTTTTTGTAAAATTTCCCGTTCTTTCACGTGATGTTATTAGTTTTTCAATAACTTTTTATTTTTCGAGTTATTTGTGAAAAACCGAATTTTTCATTTTACTTTGAAAGGGAACAAATGTGGATTCAACAAGACGGAGCTCCTGCTCATTGCCGCCGGGAAATTCGGGAATTTTTAAACGATCGTTACCCACATATATATTTTTTTTCATCTCTATAGAACGCTCATACCAATTATAGGTATTCCACCCTCAGAAACAATGGCGCAACTGGAAATTTTTTACAAAACTGAGAACTAATATTTTTTAAAAAAAATTGAAATATTAGAAAAACTACTAGGTTTAGGTATATAACATTACAAATAAAAAAGTTATTAAATTTTACGCAAAACTTAAAAATAAATTAGAAAATAGAATGTTCCATTTAAAAAAACGTATGTTATACCGGCCACACTTTTTGAAGTACCCTGTGCACTTTAACATTCCCTAAAACTATTGTATTTAATATTTTTTCGGCATTCCTGAAACCGATGAGATAATGAACTTTACTCTATCATTGACTCACCCTGTACATACCCTAAAAAAAGTATTCACTACGACAAATTGAAAAATTGTTTTTACGGGCCACTTTCGATCAATTCGATGTTACGTCTGCCAAATTTTATTAAAAAATATTAGGAGGATTGATCAAAATTCACATTTAAGCCCAAATTTTATTATGGATTTTTCTTGTGAGCAAAAGGTCATAGGAAGATCTGGTTCATTCTCTTTATTACTATTCATCTTTTTTATTTTAAACATAACATGAAAAAGTGATTTTAAAATAAATACTACCTATTTTACAATAAAATTATGATTTAGATAACAGAAACGTATTAATTATTACTATTTTAATGCTGAAATAATAATAATAGTAATATGATATAGCAGTTTAAAAATAAAACAACAATATTAAAAAAAGAATATTTAGATTTAAAGGCATTACTTACTTATACCTAAATCTATAATATATATAAAATGCAACGTCTCTCTGTCTGTCTGTCTGTCTGTCTGTCTGTCTGTCTGTCTGTCTGTCTATCCGTCCGTTAGTGCGCTTATCACGGGAGAACCACTTATCCGATTTACGTACTTTTTTTTTTAAAACATACATATGTTCTCTGGCCAGGTTATACGCTATATTTTATTACGATAGGTGGCATAAGGAATGAGCAGTGAGGTAAAATAGTGAATGAAGTCGGAAAAAAGTTTGTCGCTGGCGCGTTCCCTTGCAATACACAGACTAAACCATTAAATATGGAACAATATTATGTAGCAGAGAATATCTATAATCTACAGTCTATAATATATAAAATGCAATGTCTCTCTGTCTATCTGTCTGTCCATTAGTGCGTTTATCACGCGAAACCACTTATCCGATTTACGTGTTTTTTTTTTAAACATACATATATTCTCTGGCCCGGTTATAGACTATATTTTATTACGTTAGGTAACATGAGGAATAAGCAGTGACGATAGTAGTGAATCAAATCGGAAAAAAGTTTGCCGCTAGCGCGTTCTCTTGCAATACACTGCCTAAACCACTAAATATGGAACAATATCATGTGGCAAAGGATATCTAAAATATATATAAAATGCAACGTCTCTCTGCCTGTTTGTCCGTTTATGCGCTTATCACTGGATAACCACTTTTCCGATTTACGTGCTTTTTTTTTTAAACATGCTAAACCATTAAATATGGACCGATATCATGTAGCAAAGAATATCTGTAATATATATATATATATATATATATATATATATATATATATATATATATATATATATAATGCAACGTGTTTCTGTCTGTCTGTCTGTCCGTTAGTGCGCTTATCACTGGAGAACCATTTATCCGATTTACGTGCTTTTTTTTTAAATATACATATGTTCTCTAGCCAGGTTATAGGATATATTTTATTACGTTAGGTGATATAAGGAATAAGCAGTGACGATAATAGTGAATCAAGTCGGAGAAAAGTTTGCCACTAGCGCGTTCTCTTGCAATACACTGCCTGAAGCATTAAATATGGTACAATATCATGTAGCAAAGAATAAAATATATATAAAATGCAACGTCCCTCTATCTGACTGTCTGTCCGTTAGGGCTTAGATAAGCCTCGATAATGGGAGATAAGGTGTGATAATGGGAGATAAGTATAAATAATGGGAGATAAAGAGAAATAATGGGAGATAAAGAGAAATAAGTAGAGATAAGTCTAGATAATGGGAGTTGTGGTGAGATAATGGGAGAGAAGGAGAAATAATGGGAGATAAGAAGAAATATTGGGACATAAGTCGAGATAAGCCTAGATAATGGGAGATAAGGTGAGATAATGGGAGATAAGGAGAAATAATGGGAGACAAGGAGAAATAATGGGAGATGAGGAGAAATAAGCCTAGATAATGGAAATTATGTAGAGATAATGGGAGATAAGGAGAAATATTGGGAGATAAGGGGATATAATGGGAGATATTTTATTACGTTGGGTAACATAAGGAATAAGCAGTGACGTTAGTAGTGAATCAAATCCACGCGAGCGGAGCCGCGGGCCCTGCTAGTATAGTATAAAGTAATTTAAAAATTATCGCATAGTGCCTCGACGCTATGCTTCGAAATAAGTTGCAAAGCTAAGAACCTTCGTAAGTATACAAATGGCACCTGTATCGTAAGCATCAAACATTTCATGTAGTTAGTCTTTTCATAGTGTACTATAGTTCGTGGACAACATTTATTTTCAGAGATATGCTAACATCTTTCTGCTTATTTTACGTATGTGTCTCGTATATTCTTTAACTCAACAACATTTTAGAATATTAGAGTTTTGCGATTTGTAATTTTTATATTTTTTGTTAATAAAATTGTATTAGTAACATGTTTAAGAAATGTATATAGGTTTAGCGTACGCTTCAGAGCAGCAAATTTTTTTTTATCGTATTCTATGTCCAAAAACTACCTGTATGCTAAAATGCAGCCTGTTAACATTTATTGAGAGCTTTTCGTCAAAATTTACCTCTGACGACTAGACTACATCTAGTATACAAAAAAAAGGTTTTATGTCGACATCATATCTCATAACCTAGAAAACTAGCAATTTGTTTTATTTACTCGTCGTAACACTTATTGGAGGTTAGTCATATAAATATTACTTTTTCGTGTATAAATGTGATCAAAACATTTAGATTAGTTCTAAATATACAAAATGCCACGCGTTTGTGTTAATTCGCCTAGTTTGTTTTGTTACGTTCGTAATAATTTACCCCTAAAAGTGAAAAATAGCCAATTTCACCGCTGCTTGAAGAGTGTTATGAAACTTATTTTAACACATAGGCTGAAAAGTTTTTGGTCTAGCTACTTAAAACACATTTTTTTCTGCAAAATTCGACATTACTCATCAACGTATTCTCCTTTAAGAGCGATACAATCAGTCCAACGCTTTTCTAACATTTCTATACCTTTATTGTAGAAGGATTTGTCTTTGCCTTCAAAATAGGTCTCAGTTTCTTCGTTGGAGCCACATCTCTTTCCCGCGAGCATTTTGTCGAGGTCGACGAATAGATAATAGTCGCTGGGGGCCAAATCTGGAGAATACGGTAGATGAGGAAGTACTTCGAACTTCAATTCATGTAATTTGGCCATTGTAACGATTGACTTGTGACACGGTGCATTGTCTTGATAAAAGAGCACTTTTTTTCTAGTTCATTTGTGACCATTTCTTTGCGATTTCTGCCTTCAAACGTACCAATAATTTTGTATAATATTTACTATTGATGGTTTTTCCCTTCTCAGCACAGTCAATGAAAATTATTCCATGCGCACCCCAAAACCTTCCCAGCCGACTGTTGCGTCTTTGGTCGCTTCGGGCGGCTTTCACCAGCTGTTGTCCACTTAGCTAACTGCCGATTTGATATATTATATATATATATATATATATATATATATATATATATATATATATATATATATATATATATATGTATATATATCAAGGATTTTCTACAGCTGACGCTGTCTTCCTTCTCTCAGCCTTTGATTCCATCCGTTTCTATCTTCCCAGTCTCCATCTGTTAGACCCCTGTCCTCCATAGCCTCGTCCACATCATCTCTCCACGATCAACTGGGTCTCCCTCTTTTTGTTCTCCCTATAGGGCTCCACTCCGTTATTTTCTTTATCCATCTATTACACAGGGCAACAAAAAATATTTTTGTTTTGGTGCCTGGGATTTTAGAGCTGATTTTAACTATATTTGGGACGCTAAATCTATACATGCAATCCGTTTTTCTCTATCAGCTCTACTTTTTTAGATACATCAACTTATCTACCAATGTGGTTTTTATTCAGTATATTTATTTATGAGAGTTTAAAATTATTATATATTCATTAATGTAGGTACAATGGTTTTATTGTCAGTCTGTAATTGAGTAAATTCCAGGTAAATCTATAAATAGTGGAACCATTGCCTATCAGGTACCTGAACTGACCTTTTAATCACCTAACTCGGGTAAGTCTCGTCAGTTTGTGCGTTCTTACTAATGAGAGTAGATCGAATTCGGCGTGTTATTTTATGTTAAGAAAAGAGTGTTTTTGTGTTATTGAACAGAATTAAAATGAGTTCAGGTTCCAGTTCAAGAAGAAGTTGTGTAAATCAACCTGATGTGTTTTGCTATATATGCGGAGAATACATGTTTCAACAAAACAGACAAACTATTACTGACTTTGTAAAGCGAGCGTATCTTGGATACTTTGGAGTTAAGCTTGGTGATCAGGACAAGACGTGGGCCCCGCATCTCGTATGTAAAACTTGTACAGAGCATTTACGGCAGTGGACTACCGGGAAAAGAAAATGTCTAAAATTCGGCGTACCAATGGTTTGGAGAGAACCAAAAAAACCACTTCAATGATTGTTATTTCTGTTTAGTAAATACTAATGGAATCAATTGAAATAACCGCAGTAAGTGGACTTATCCCAATTTAGACTCGGCAATACGCCCTATCCCGCACTCAGATGAAATACCGATTCCAACATTTCATCAGCTACCACATATCTCTGATGACGAATATTTTCCCTCTGATCGCTCTTCTGATGCTAATAAAAGTTCTGATGCTAATGAAACTAACAGTGACTATGAGGGGACGTCATCAGTTCCTCAACGCTTCAATCAAAATGAATTAAATAATCTCACCAGGGATCTCAATTTATCGAAAAAAGCTTCTGAAGTACTGGCTTCTAGGTTGAACGACTACTGAAACAAGGAACCAAAATTACCTTTTACCGTACAAGAGAAAAAGATCTACTACCATTCTTTTCTCAAGAAGACAATCTTGTATTTTGTCACGAAATTAGGGGACTCATGAAAGAAATGGGACTTTCTGAATATATTCCAGATGATTGGCGCCTATTTATTGACAGTTCAAAGCGAAGTTTAAAATGTGTCCTTCTACATAATGGGAATAAATATGGTTCAATACCACTAGCTCACTCAACGAAACTGAAAGAAGAATATAATACCATAGCTTTGGTCTTGCAGAAGATAAAGTATTACGAACATCAATGGATGATTTGTGTAGACTTAAAAATTTTAAACTTTCTTCTTGGGCAGCAAAGTGGTTACACGAAATATCCGTGTTTCTTGTGCCTCTGGGATAGTAGGGACAAAACACACCACTGGGTTAGAAAAGATTGGCCTCAGAGAGAAAACATAGACGTTGGGGAAAAGAATGTCATTAACGACGCTTTGGTTGAAAGAGAAAAAATCATACTTCCTCCGTTACATATAAAGTTGGGCTTAATGAAGCAATTTGTAAAGGCTCTTGATAAGAATGGGTCTTGTTTTGCATATATAGGGGTAAAAATGCATCAGTTGAGCACAGAAAAACTCAAAGCAGGGATATTTGACGGCCCACAAATAAGACAATTAATTAAGGATCCTGCCTTCATAAATTCAATGAATCAAGTTGAACGAGAAGCTTGGACATCATTTGTTGCAGTTGTAGAAAATTTTCTAGGCAAACATAAAGCTCAATACTATGTTGAAATGGTTAACAAGATGCTTAATAGTTTCAAATCCTTAGGGTGCAATATGAGTATTAAAATACACTATTTGCACAGCCACTTAGACCGTTTTCCAGAAAATTTAGGAGACATGAGTGAGGAACAAGGTGAAAGATTTCGCCAAGATATTAAAGTTATGGAGGACCGCTACCAAGGAAGATGGGACATGCACATGATGGCAGATTACTGCTGGAGTTTAAAAAGGGACTGTTTAAAAAAACATTCAAGAATGTCGCGGAAAAGAAGCTTTCCAAGTGTTGAGTGACTAAATATTTAAATCTATCGGTTCCTTTGATTATTGTTTCGTTATCGACTTCTAGATTCTCCACGTTTCACTCCTTTGTTGTTAGATATTCCGTTTTATCAAAGTTTATTGCTAATTCTGCTTTAATGTATTCTTCTTGCAGTTTTCTTACCATATAACTGAGGTTTTCCTCATCTTGCGCTATGATTACTTGATCGTCTGCGAAACTTAGAGTATATAAGTAATCTTCTCGTATTGGGACTCCGATTCCACTACATTTTCGCTTCCATTTTTTTAATGTTTGTTCGAGGTATATTTTGAATAGTGTTGGGGATGTAGAGCATACTTGTAATGGGCCTTTTGATGTTTGGAGTCTCTTCCCTATTTTATGTCCTATTTTTATGTTTACTGTGTTGTTTTCGTAGAGAGCTTTTACTGCGTTTATTAATTCTTTGTCAATGCCTATTTCTTTCATTGCGTTCCATGCCGATTTGATTCCGATGTATAATAGTGGATCCATGTTTCATCCATTGTCATACATTGCATGAAATAATCCTTTTTATTGCACTTAAATAGGTCCAAATAGTGCTCAGAATCATCAACACGTTGTTGTTTTTGGTCCACTATGAGCAAACGCGGTACCCATTTTGAACAGAGCTTTCTCATGCCAAAATGTTCATGTAAAATATGACCAACACGCTCTTTTGATATTTTTAGGGTGTCAGCTATCTCACGCAATTTCACTTTATGGTCATCCACAACAATTTTGTGAATTTTTTTGATGTTTTCCGGTGTAACCACTTCATTTGGACGTCCAAACCGTTTAGCATCATTTGTGTCTTTGCGAATACGTTTAAATTCAGTATACCAATAAACGATGAGTGATTTTTCAGGGGCAGAGTCCCCATAACACTTATCAAGCCATTTCTTTGCTTGAACGGTATTTTTTCCCATCAAAAGACAGTGTTTAATCAACAGACCAAATTCGATTTTTTCCATTGTTTTGAAAATATCAAAAGTAGCGTCACTAAAACCACTGCAACTTGTAAAGTAATCGTCAAAATGTCATAAAATTTTGACACGTATCGTTTGAACGTTGGTACTACTTTAAAAATGGCAACATCTATGTGTCAGACCAAAAACTTCTCAGCCTAAGTGTTAAGACCGCAAATGAAAATCAAGATAAATCGTGGGTGCCCCGAATGTGTTGTTTGAAATGTTATAAATATTTGACGGGTTGGTACAATGGTGCTATAAAAGAAATGCCTTTTTTGTCATACCAATACAGTGGCGTGAACCCAAGAACCACACAGACGATTGTTATTTCTGTTTGACAAGTGTGACATCAACTGCTCAGGCGAGTGTCCGCAGATAGCGGGAAGTTGTTCAACTTAACAAAGACCTGGAAGAAATTCTATCTTGGGGTGACAGTAACCAAGTGGAATTTAACGCTACAAAAACCCAGGCGGCAGTTTTTTTCTAAAAAAGTTAACGTTGCTGAACCCGACATAGTTATGGCGGGGCACTCCATTCTTCTAATATCATCACTCAATTTGTTGGGCGTTAAAACATACACTGCATTTGTTGGATTCTATTCATAGAAGAGCTGTTCGTCTGATTGGAGACCCGGAACTGACCGGCGGCCTTGATTCGCTGGAACATCGAAGAACGGTTGGCGACTTGAGCCTATTCTACAAGTATTTCCATGGAAAGTGCTCGGAGGATGTGGCCCGTTTAATTCCTCCCAGAGCGGTGCATGTTAGAAATACACGTCGCGCTGATACTTCACATCCGTATGAGGTTCAGCTTGTTACTCCTCGTACAACGCTTTTCAAGCAGTCTTTTATATGGAGAACATCATCCCTTGGGAATAATTTGCCCAAGAGTGTGTTTCCCACCGAGTACAATTTACAGCGATTCAAGAGCAGGGTGAATCGCTTTTTCCGCACACGTGCCGCTCCTGTAGCGCTTTAGGGACGTCCCTACAGCACGTGTGCTAGACCCATAAAAAAAACAAAAAAAAGAAGATTTTTTTCTAAAAAAACAGAGTTCCGTGAAATATGTTAATGTACCATCAGTGCCAATCCCGCTACCTCATTCTCCTGAATTTTTTGTACCGAAACGACCTTTGAACTCATCAAGTTCATCGAGTTCTATAGAAGAAAAAAGCGAACCCATCCCTTCTAGTGAAGAGCTATTTCAAGATCCAACTATTGCATCAGAACCACATTTGATTAGTCAATTGGAACTAAACGACCTTGTTGGAGATTTAGATTTGACCAAAGAAAAATCTGAAATATTAGGATCGAAATTAAAACAGTGGAATCTTTTACAGACTGACGTTAAAATTACAGCTTATCGAAATCATCGCAACTCCTTAATTACCTTCTATTCAAAAGATAATAGTTTAGCTTTTTGTACTGATATTAGTGGTTTAATGTCGGCAGTAGGTCACCATCATTCGCCAGAAGAGTGGAGGCTATTTATTGACGGATCAAAACAAAGTTTAAAGGTAGTTTCACTCCATAACAGCAACGTATTTTCATCTTCGCCTATAGCGTACGCTGCTCATTTAAAAGAAAAGTTTGACATTTTAAAATTTATTTTAGAAAAAATCAAATACACAACTTTCAAATGACAAATATGTGTAGATTTAAAAGTAGTGGCTTCGATTTTAGGATTGCAAATCGGCTATACGAAATATTGTTATTTTTTATGTGAATGGGATAGCAGAGCGCGTTCAGAATAATACGTCAAACAAAACTGACCTATAAGAAGTGGGTACTTTCTTGGTCAGAAAAATGAACCATTATTATCACCTGAGAACATCATTTTACCACCAGTGCACATCAAACTTGGTTTAGTCAAGAATTTTGTCAGAGCGTTACGTAAGGATGGACCTGGATTTCAGTTTCTAAAAAGTAAAATTCTTGAGCTCAGTGATACTAAAATAAAAGGAGGAATTTTTATAATTGATGCGCCTTCTTTTCAAAACCAGTCTAAGTTCCATAAAAAAAAGGCATGGTTGGCTTTTATTGATGTCACGAAAAATTTTCTCGGCAACCACAAATCACGAGATTTCTACTAAAAAAGAAAATTAATGCTGGATGCCTATCGTGAACAAGGATGCAATATGTCATTAAAAATCCACTTTCTACCCTCCTATTTTAGTTTCTTTCCGGAAAACGTGGGCTCAGTCAACGATGAATATGGAGAACGCTTTGATCAAGAAATAACTGAGTTTGATTATACGGATACGAAGACTGTTGTAAAGAATTTTGTGGATAGTGTCTCCTTCTCTCACGCAATTCTGATGTTATTTGTAAGTTCGTGCAATTTAACAGTCATTGTGGCGTTCTTATATATGTTCTGAATCAAGGTGGCGTTACAGCAATCAATATGACTTTCAATCATTGCTTCCATAATACTATCCATTTGAACGGTGTCGAATGCCTTGTGGAAATCGACAAATATTAGCGGTCTGTTGTATTCTACGGACTCCTCAATTAACATTTTTATGGTTATCAAGGTAAATAGGAACCAGCTATGCTTGTAGACTTCTGTTGGTGTCTTCAGAGGAATACTGCAAGGACTGACTACAAGAGAAAAGCCAATCGATCAAAAAAAAATATAAGTTTTTTAATGAAAAATTAAATTTTTTGTCACTAACTTAGCATATTTTTTGAATAAGCCAGTGTAAGCTTTTCTCTACGAAACCTGACGTGATGTGACTATTTTTTTAATCAATTTTAAATGACTTGGCGGTAAACGCAATGAAAAGAAAATATTTTTTTTGTTGCATAGTGTAATTAATATTTTTTAATGGAGTGGCGTTCACTAATTAAATCTCAATTAATTTTAAACCTGCAACTGTCATATTTATTACTACATCAAAGGTTTAAAAACTTGCATTCGAAGAATTATAACAAGCCAATTTAAAAATTAATTTAACAAGCATTTTTATGATGAAGTATTAATAAATAAAATTAAAATTAATTCGTGTTTACCAGGTGTATAAGTATGAAATGCGGATTTCAGACAACAGATGGTGCACCAATGCAGTTTGTGCTATAAAGATTTGACACTGCGCCATTTTGTTGTGTCATCAACAAGTGTCAGACGCGAACGAGTGATAAATTGGAAAAGTGTGTGCATAGTGTTGTGTTCAATATGTCGAAATTTATACCGAACAAAGAGCATTTGCGGACAGCATTAATTTTTTGTTTTCATTTGAAAAAAAAACTGCTGTTGAATCATACCGATAACTTCGAGAAGCTTATGGTGAACATGCACCATTGCAAGATGCGTGTGAACGATGGTTTTCGGCGTTTCAAAAGTGGTGACTTCGATGTTGCAGACAAGGAACGTGGAAAACCGCCAAAAAAATACGAAGATGTGGAATTGCAAGCATTGTTGGATGAAGATGATTCGCAGACACAAAAACAACTCGCCGAGCAATTGGGCGTTAGTCAACAAGCTGTTTTCAATCGGCTACGAGAGATGGGAAAGATTCAGAAGCCGGTAGATGGATACCACATGAGTTGAACGATAGGCAAATGGAAAAAGCGCAAAAACACGTGTGAGATTTTGCTCGCTCGGTACAAAAGGAAGTCGTTTTTGCATCGTCTAGTTACAGGGGATGAAAAGTGGATTTATTTTGAGAATCCCAAGCGCAAAAAATAATGGATAGACCCAGGCGCACCATCCACATCTATCGCAAGACCAAATCGCTTTGGCAGAAAGACGATGCTCTGTGTTTGGTGGGACCAGAGGGGCGTGGTCTATTATGAGCTGTTAAAACCTGGGGAAACGGTTAATACTAAACGTTACCAACAACAATTGACCGATTTGAACCGTTCGCTGCTTAAAAAAAGGCCAGAATACCGAAAGAGGCAACACAAAGTCATTTTTCTTCATAACAATGCTCCATCACATACGGCAAAACCAGTTCGCGACACGTTGGAAGCACTCAGTTGGGAAGTTCTACTCTATGCGGCTTACTCACCAGACTTGGCTCCTTCCGATTACCACTTGTTTGTATCGATGGGTCACGCACTTGCTGAGCAGCGCTTTGGTTCGTACGAAGATGTGAAAAAATGGCTCGATGAATGGTTCGTAACAAAAAGGGAAGATTTTTACTGGCGTGGTATTCACAAATTGCCCGAAAGATGGGAAAAATGTATAACAAGCGATGGAGCATACTTTGAATAAAATACTTTTTATCATTCTTCCGAATTTAACATGTTTTTTTAGAAAAAAAAATCCTCATTTCATACTTGTACACCTATATATATGCCATCGATTTTAATTCCCTTCACTTCCCACCCAAAGTCAGGGTAAACAATTTTGGTGAAATTATGTCGCCCCGCCTAACACCTTTCTGGATCTTCATAGGTTCTGTTGTAATTTTTCCCGGTTAATCGAATTGCCGAATACAAAAAAATTTTTCGTGAGCTTGTAAAATGTTTTGGCAGGTTTTTTTATATGTTTCAAAGGGCAAATACTTTACTTTTGTTTATGCTTGAGGGCATTGGCGATTGTGGAAACACAACATATCGACCATTTACAAACCATATAGAACAATAAGAGCATAACTCGAAAACCTAAAAGACAAGATAAAGTTAGAAAACTAGGGCGTATATAGCATTCAGTATGGCAATTGCAAGGAGGCTTATGTACATGTATGACAAACCAGCGGAAGAATATCTTCAAGGCTCGATGAACACAAATTTAGTATCCGTAAGAAAAACACTACAGTCCGTCAAATAAGAACGAACGAGTCCGCGATAACTCACATGGTAGATGCCATTCTAGCGACTCAACAAAAAATCGGTAGAGGGAACCTTTGTCTACAACGCATTTTAGTAAAACTATCGGTCGATTCTGAATTTTCGTTGAAATTATGTAAAATTCAAAATGAGTCACTTATTTGCGCGTCGGTTCGAGGCAGTCATTCCACGGCCGCTAAATATATTAAAAAGTTGGTGTGATATGTGAAGAAGTGGGTAAATCATTTTAACGAGACGAAAAATGTCGACGACTTGCCAAAACGTGACTCGGTAGGTAAAGTCACTTCAAAAGTGTCTTTGTTTTCACATCTTCTTCTTCTTCCGACTTATAGCTAGGCACTATTTCCTGTTTTTTTTTGTTCCCTGCTTTATAGATCGTCGCTCCATCTCTTTCTTGGACGCTCCATTGATCTTCCTTGGACGTTCCATTGATCTTCCTTGGACGTTCCATTGATCTTCTTCCATTCGATGACTTGTCTCTTGCTATCGGTACTATCCTGTTTGCCATTCTTCCTATGTGTTGATCCCATTCCACTTTTCTTTGTCTTATCCAGTGGTTGATATTTTCTATATTACATGTGCGTCTTATGTCTTCACTCCTTTCTCTGTCCCTCAGTTTGATTCCCGTATCCTGCTCTTCTTTCAGTTGTATTCTCGCATTTATTTTTATTGTAATAATCGTTGTTAATTTCATTGTACAGTTGAGTAGGTTTATGCCTCTCTAATTATTTGGATTTTTTTTTCTTCCTTCTTGTGCATTAGTATAACTGTCGGTGTTCTCCATTCATCTGGGATTCTACTTGATCTTATAATGCTTTGTATAAGTGTCTGGAGTTGCTTAAGCAGAGAGTGCCCCAATATTTTAGTAGTGCATTAGCTATTTAATCTTCGCCGGGAGATTTGCGGTTTTTAATTTTTCGAGTGCTTCTATTACATTTTCTTCCGTTATATATGTTTCTTCGTTTATCGTTATCTCTGGTGTTTGTGGCAGTGTGATACTCTGTTCCCTTTTATATAATTGTGTAAAATATGTTACCCACGTTCCTTTCTTCACGTGTGTATACTCTATTAGTTCTCTGCTGTCTTATGAATCTCCAAATTTGTTTTTGTGAACCATAGAAGTCTGATTCTAATTTTTTTGTGTAACTCTCCCAGTATTCCGTTTTTGTTCTTTTTACTAATTCGTGGGTTTCTGTGCGTATTCTTTTATATCTTTGGTAGGCTTCATCTGTCCTGATTGACCTGTACCTTATATAGCTTTCTTTCTTTTCAGGGCATTTCTCTTTGATTTCTGCACTGAACCATGGTGTTTTTGTTCTTCATTTTTTATTTCTATTGACAGTTTTAGTCCCTATAATATACAGCTTCTAATACATTTGTTAGTGTTCCGTACGGAACACTTATAAGACCACTTCGGTGTCTGTCTGTCTGCCAGATTTTCTCCGAAACTATTTGTCATAGAAAGTTGAAATTTAGTAATAATATAGGAATTGATCGCCTCATTGAGTGTGGTGTCAAATGAAAGTTTGTGAAAACACGAGTAATATATATATATATATATATATATATATATATATATATATATATATATATATATAATACATATATATATATATATATATATATATATATATATATATATATATATATATATATATAATATATATATATATATATATATATATATATATATATATATATATATATATATATATATATATATACAGTGACTCACAGCTTAAATGATGCAGTCGCTATAAGAAAAGACTATCTGGTCTCAGTGCCTCTTTATTTATTTGGAAAAAACAACTCATTGAAATTAAATTACTAAAGAGTCTTCTAAAAAAGTATGATTTACTTTTTGTCTTAAATATGCCTTACTTAATTAACAATAAATAATTAATTAAATTATATGCGATTTTAACGTCACAGCTTAAATGATGCAAAATTCAATATACCAAAATTATTAGAGAAAACAAACTGTAAAAATTTGAAATAATCCTGCTAATATTTGGTCGGGCCTCCCTCATTATCAATAACGGCTTGTAATCTTCTGGACATTGATTCAACTAACTTTCTAGTATACTCCGGGAAAATAGTGTTCCATGCTTCAGTAATTTTTACTTTTAATTCAGTGTTATTTGATATTGGGGCACTATTTACTTTATTTTTTAATGTCAGCCACAAATTTTCAATTACATTTAAGTCTGGCGACTGGGCTGGTGTTTTAATAACATTTGGACAGTTATAAAGCAACCAACTGCGGACTCGAAATGACGTGTGCTTTGGATCATTGTCGAGATAGAACTGATAATTGTTTTCAATATCTAATTTTTGGGCACGAGATGCTGCCTTAGTATATCCAAGTACACATATTGGTTCATATTCCCTTCGACGAAATGCATGTTACCTACTCCTGCAGATGACATACAGCCCCATAACATCACTCTACCTCCACCGTGCTTTACCGTAGCTTTCATATTTTTCAATTTTAATTCTTCGTTAGGCTTTCTCCACACTGATATTTTTCCATCGGACCCAAATAAGTTTATTTTGGTCTCATCAGCAAATATTACTGAATTCCAGAAGTTCAAGTCTTTATTGATATGCTCTCTGGCAAATTCCAATCTCACGCGTCTATTTCTTTGGCTAATGAAAGGCTTATTTCTAGCAGTTCGACCATGTAAATTATTATTTCGCAAGATCCGTCGAACTGTTTCGGGGTTACACCTTTTTCCAAACTGTCTTTCCACCTCGGCGCACAACTTTGGCGCACTTTTTTTTGGATTTTTTGATACCTCTCTTAAAATCCATCTTTCTTCACGTTCATTGAAAATCTTATTTGGAGCCAACCTTGACTTATTCTCGACTCTATTTTCATTCCAATAACGTTCAATGATATGCTGAACAGTTGACGGACATTTATTTACCATTTTGGCTATGTCTCTTTGACTGTATCCATTCCTGTAATTCCAGAAATTGTAGTTCGACGACCCATTGTTAAACAATTTCGTTTTGTTGAATGAAAAAATGTCAAACTAAACCAAAAACAATTGCACTAAGAAATCAAAGCAACGCCGCCTTCGTAAATTTCAAAATGCGATAAGTTTTGACCCCTGTTGTTATTTTGCATCATTTAAGCTGTGACGTTAAAATTGCATTTGATTAATTATTTATTATTAATTAAGTAAGGCATATTTAAGACAAAAAGTAATTCATACTTTTTTAGAAGACTCTTTACTAATTTAATTTCAATAAGTTGTTTTTTTTTTCCAAATAAATAAAGAGGCACTGAGACCAGTTAGTCTTTTCTTATAGCGACTGCATCATTTAAGCTATGAGTCACTGTATATATATATATATATATATATATATATATATATATATATATATATATATATATATATATATATATATATATAATGTAATACTTGCGCACACTTTTCTTTGTATTATTTTTTAAAAAATACTAACAATCGCGCCCATCTTATCTCGAAAAGTACTGACCAAAAAAATTTTGAAAAAATTCTGGAATATTCTCCAGGGGATGTAGATTGAACGAAAATTATCACGAGTGCATTACCTTTAATAATTTATCTGGTATATAAAAAAAAAAAAAATTCAAGGTTATCAATTTTCAGTAAAGATTGGAGACAAACTTTGTTGAAAACTCATTTGGGGTGTGTTTTGTGAAGTCACTGATCATTTTATACCACCGTAACAACATTTTTAATTTTAAAAGCAATCAACGTACGGAACACTAATTGGGCAAGTTCATCTTGCACTTGACCGGTTTTTTTTTATTTTTAACCAACCATCATTTATGTTATCATGGTCATTTATTTAATTTATTCTGATTTTTTCTTTCAGTTTTCTCTGGTACAGACCTCTCGTTGATTCCTCTTGTAGATTTTCTATTCTTATCTTTATTTCCAGTTCCTTATTTTGGTGTTGCTTCGTGTTTCTTATATTCCACACATAACTAAATTGTGATCACTAAGTTTGGTGATGTTTTCACGGATCCCGAAATTGACGCCTCAAATATACCAGGTTGGCGATTGGACAACTTACTGAGGCAATTGCGCCGTTATTAGCACACCAAAGAATACAATGATGTCAAAAAATGTTCTCGAAACACATTTTTTCAAGAATACGAGCGCACAGTGATTCGGCAAGAACATGCTAGCGGGACAATATTCATGACGTAATTTCCAGGAACCACTGATAACGACTTGTAAACAACCCCCCCCCCCCATTTAACGAATTCCAAGAATTAATTTGTTTATCACCTCATAAAGGTATCTTATCAGGAGGTCAAAGTAACCCTTATAAGAGAGGTCATTTTCATTTGCAAATCAGTTGCATTTTATGCACACATATTTTAAAATTGGTAGCAAAGTGAAACGAGTTTTTTGTGATGGAATATTCTGTTGAAGGTATGTACTCTATTATGACTTACATTTTTTATAAAAAATATGTATACTTTTGGTGTAATATCAATTTGTAAATGTATAGATAAATCCAGCAAATTTTACATTAATTGTAAACTTTAAAAGTAGCAACTTTTCCACCTAGATTTTTCTATATGTAATACCTACAACATTCAGGCACAGATTCATATATATTATAGACCCCGAAAAGGCCCGAAAGTAAAATTATTTTATTTTTTTCAGAACGAGTCGTGACTATGACGAAAATGGAGTTTTTTTGAAGAATGGCTAAAACATGACAAAACTGAACGAAACAGTGGCATTTTTTATTATATAAGTGAAAAATTCAATATGTCTGATGTTTCTGACGATTCTCTAAAATGACTCAAAATGAAAATATCAAGCCTTTCAGCAAAATTCAATCAAAAGTGGACTTCTTTAAAGTGTAACAAAGAAATGTTTCTAATCAAACATAAAGATTGGTTAGAGGGATCCGGAATCGAAATAAAGATGTGTGTTAACCAGCCGTGCACTTCAACATCATCAGCGGCTCTTTCCGTAGGGCGACCCAGAAAATCATTTGAAGACTCATCAACAAAAACGAAGAGACGGAGAGTAGAAGATCTTTTGGAATCGCGAAGTGCAAGTGAGCTTATTACAGCAGCTGAGTTAGCTACTCGAAAAGAAGGGCATCGAAGTATTGCTAAACAGATCCATAACGTCGCGGTCAGTGAAACTAGAGAAAAGAATAAGTGTTCTGAACAAAGTCGGCAGTTAATACCAGACGAAGCTTTAGCTTATTATGTGGACTCGAAATCGACTTCTCGCTCATATAACCAAACAAGAAAATGGTCAATGAAAGCGGGACATTAAGTGTATCCATCGTTTTATAGTTTAGGTAAGTCCAAAGCTTCTTGTTGTCCTTCTGACGAATATATTTCTGTGACTGAATCTCGAGCTGAAATTAAACTTCACGCGATTTTGGATAAAACGGCTGATCGATTAGTTAAAGCTCAGACGGAAGTCATTAGAAGTGTGTTACCTCGTTCATATTATACGTTGGTAAGCAAATGGGGCTGTGATGGGAGTTCGAGGCATAGCACGTATAAGCAGAAATTTGAGAACACTAACGCTACAGACGAATTTTTGTTCGTATACTCATTTGTCCCTTTGAGACTGCTTGATGGCGAAACTGTGATCTGGCAAAATCCAAGACCTTCCTCTACTTTATATTGCCGTCCTATTAAGTTTATTTTTGCCAAGGAGACAAAAGAGTTTACGAAAGAAGAAACTTCTAAAATTTTAGATGAAGTAAGTCAGCTTCTTCCAACATTATGTAACGTTGCTGGATCTCAAATCTCTGTTAAACACGATTTGTTGTTGATAATGACTGATGGCAAAGTGTGCAATGCCTTAACAGACACAAGTTCAACACAAAAGTGTTATATTTGCGGTGCCACTCCGTCTACTATGAACGAGGAGTCAAAGAAATATCCCAGCAACGAAGAACGTCTTGCATTTGGTTTATCTACTTTACATGCATGGATCCGCACGTTTGAATGTTTGCTTCACATCAGCTATCGTTTAGAAATAAAAAAGTGGCAATTCAGGTGAGATAACGACAAAGCTATTGTGAAGCAACGCTCACAAGAGATACAAAAAGTGTTTAAAGATCGTATGGGTCTCATTGTAGATAAGCCAAAACCTGGGTATGGTAACACAAACGATGGAAACACAGCACGTAGATTTTTTTTCCAAAGCTGAATTGAGCAGCGAAATTACAGGATTAGACGTAAACCTTATTCGTAGATTTCATGTAATTTTAAGAACTTTGTCATCGGGATATGACATAAATTATATAGAATTCGAAAAGTTTTGTGTTGATACTAGAAAATTATACCATGATCTGTATTCGTGGTATTCCATGCCCGTTACTGTGCATAAAATTCTTGTACACAGCGCGGAAGTTATAAAGTCTTTTCTTCTTCCCATTGGACAACTCTCCGAAGAAGCCCAAGAGGCAAGAAGTAAAGACTGTCGTAGATTCCGTGAACGGCACACCAGGAAGCGGTCACGTATTGCCACAAATACAGATCTTTTGAGAATGCTTTTAATTACGTCTGATCCTGTTATCAACTCGTATAGAGAATTATCGCGAAGAAAATTTACTTCTTTGCCATCGGAGGTTCTGCAGTTGATTATCCCAACTTCATTGCCATCCGAAACACCATCGGTAAGTCATCATCACGAATTAAATGAGGAGGATTATTTACTCTCTGAATATTCTACTGAATGGGAGAGCGGTGATGACGACTCATCTGATGGTGATTAGTAGGTTTAAGTATTTTTTTATTGCAATTATTATTCTTATTTTATTGCGTGTTGTAGTTGCTTATAATTCATGCCTTAGTATATAAGTTATTTAATATTATATTTCTTTTACTTATACACCTTGTTATTGTAAATAATTGATATATAGATACTGTTATTGTACTAATTTATTTTAAAAGAAATAATATTTTGTAAATTAATAAATGTGGGTACTATCATTATGATTTTTATTTTTTTCCTAGAAATTTCTTTGTAAACAAACATGATTGTGCTTTTCACACATAATGAGTAGATAGACGTATGTGGCTAATTAAAGAACAATTAGCGACAATAGTGAACAAATGAGACACATTAGTAAACCACTTCCGTGTTGCAGCTACATATTTCGATTAATACACATACAGTACACATTTTTCAATTTTTTTGTTCTTAAAATAGCTTAAGATACCTGGAATATACATAAACAATTGAAATAAGTGAAGAAATAATATTGTCCCGCTAGCTTGTACTAGTCGAGACACTGTGAGCGGTCACGTTCTAACTTGACAGACTGTATTTCACCGTTATCTGTAATTATCTTTTCGCAAACTTGTAATGGTAATAGATAGTCAATCTAAGAGCATCCTGGTACAGAACCGCCTTGATCATCACCATACATAAAACGTTACTGTAATTTCCATTACCTTTTAGTACGTGACATGCTTACATAAAATAAAAACACCTACACATAAAACAACAATAATATGCCATAGCATTTTATACGCGACCCTTTCATGTACCCTAGTTAATGAACAACAACTTGTTATCATGTGCTAATGAAACTTTATTGTTCTTTTTACACCCTTTTCCTATTTAATAAACCAGGCGATAATAAAATGCAAAACAAACAACTTTTAAGTCGAGTTTTCTTGACTACATGCCAGAAATATATGCAAGGGGAATAATCGGATAGTTTAATCTAACTTAGAAGAACATAAAAAAATGCTCACGTACGGTATATTTAAAATATGGTATAGTGAAAATGAAGTGAACAAAGTATAATGTATTTAGATTTAGACCTAGCACGTAGAGGAAAGTCCGGAACTGTTGCGCACTAAAAACTAAAGTATATTTTTTAGATCAATAATAAATCAGTAGACTTGGTGGTAAAGAAAATACGTAATTTTCAAGGGAAATTCATTTTTTATTTATTCAAAATATTGGCCATTGGCTTCTATACACTTCGCCCATCTTTCAGGTAAATTATGAATACCATGCCAGAAAAACTGCTTGTCTTTTGCGGCAACCCATTCGTCGAACCATTTTCCAATTTCCTCGAAATTGCTGAAGCGCCAGGTCGGGATAGTACGGCGGGTGCGGAAGGATGTCCCATCCAAGCCATTTCAAGGTGTCTTTCACTGGTTTTGCTGTGTGAGACGGCACATCGTCGTGTAATAAAATCACTTTGCCATGTCTTCTGGCCCATTCCGGTCGTCTTTCGATCAATGCGTGATTTAAATTAATCATTTGTTGGCGATAGTGTTGTGCATTAACGGTTTCGCCGGGCTTTAAGAGTTCATAATACACAATACCGCTCTGGTCCCACCAGACACAAAGCATGGTCTTCTTGCCGAAGCGATTTGGCCTTGGTATTGAAGTACCGGCTTCGCCAGGTGACAGCCACGGGTTTTCAAAATAAATCCATTTTTCGTCACCCGTCACAATTCGGTGCTGAAATGATTTTCTTTCGTGGCGTTGAAGCAGCATTTCACAAGTGACTTTACGATTTTCCATTTGCCATTCATTCAAATCGTGTGGGACCCATTTACCGAGTTTATTTATCTCCCCCATTGTTCGTAAACGTCTGCTGATTGTTTCTTGTGACACATTTAACGCGTTTGCCAATTGCTGTTGTGTTTGAGTTGGGTCATCATCCAGTAACGCCTGCAATTCCTCGTCTTTGTACTTTTGTAGTCTACCAGAGCGCGTACTGACTTTCACATTGAAATCACCACGTTTAAATTGTCGAAACCATGTCTCACATGATCTAATCGATGGAGCGTGTTCATCATATGTTTCTACCAGCAAACGATGACTTTCCGCAGCATTTTTCTTTTGATTAAATACGAAAAGCAATGCGTGCAAATGTTCTTTTTCAGGCACAAAAGTCGACATGATCACTGAACGATACAATAGAGACGCTAATTTTTGGCGGACTCAACATGTATGTGTTGGTTAGGTTAATGTCAGACGAACAAACTGACGTGACGTATCTATCAAATTCATACACTGCGTACTGTTCGCTGGTGCCATCTCTTAGTGAAACCGACAAAAACTTATGCATGGTAATGTTAGAGAGATTTTACAACTCTTATTTTTCACATGCCTTTGTCATTATCGTTATCCCATGCATGTGCAGTATTGACGCAAAGGAGTTGCAAGGTTAGGTTGGTAGTCATCAAAGTTAAGAAGGCATCAATTCCGATTTCTTGAAGTCTTTCCTGTAGGGCAACATGTTTGACGTTATCAAAAGCCGTCAGATAGTCAATAAAGTAGATAAACATAACACGTTTACTGAAAAGTTTTTGACCTGACACATAGATGTCGCCCTTGTCATAAAAATCCATATGATTTTTAGAAAGTACCAACCTTCAAACGATACATGTCAAATTTTCATGACATTTTGACTATCAGTTTACAAGTTACAGTGGTTTTTAATGACGCTACTTTTGATACTTTCAAAGCAGTGGAAAAATTCGAATTTCGTTTGTTGATTAAACACTGTTTTTTGAGAGAAAAAAATACAGTTTAACCAAACCAATGACTTGATAAGTGTTACGGAGACTTAGCCCCTGGAAAATTGCTCATCATTTACTGCTATGCTAAAGTTAAACGCGGTCGTAAAGATACAAATGATGATAAAAGCTCTGGACGCCCAAATGAGGTGGTTACACCGGAAAACATCAAATAAATCCACAAAATTCTTTTGGGTGACCATAAAGTGAAATTGCGTGAGATAGCTGACATTCTAAAGATATCAAAATAACGTGTTGGTCATATTTTACATGAACATTTGAGCATGAGAAATCTCTGTTCGAAATGGGTACCGCGTTTGCTCACAGTGGACCAAAAACAACAACGTATTGATTCTGAGCACTATTTGGACCTGTTTTAAGCGCAATAAAAAGGATTTCTTCATGCGGTATGTGACAGTGGATGAAACATGGTTACACCACTACACATCAGAATCAAATCGGTAGTCAGCTGAGTGGATAGCAGCCGGTGAAAATCGCCCGAAGCCACCAAAGACACAACAGTCGGCTGGGAAGGTTTTGGCCTCTGTATTTTGGGATGCGCATGGAATAATTTTCATTGACTATGCTGAGAAGGGAAAAACCATCAATAACGAATACTATATAAAGTTATTGGTGAGTTTGAAAGTATAAATCGCAGAAAAAGGGCCCCAAATGAACAAGGAAAAAATGCTTTTTTCATCAAGACAATATACCATGTCACAAGTCAATGCAGAATTGCATGAATTAAAGTTCAAATTGCCTCCTCATTCACCGTATTCTCCGGATTTGGCCTTCAGCGACTATTATCTACTGGTAGACCTCAAAAAAATGCTCGCGGGAATGAGATTTGGCTCCAGTGAAAAAATTATCGCCGAAACCGAGGTCTATTTTGAAAGCGAAGACAAATCCTTCTACAAGAAAGGTATATAAATGTTAGAAAAGCGTTAGACTGAGTGTATCACTCTTAAAGGAAAGTATATTGATGAATAAAGTCACATTTTGTAAAAAAATGTGTTTTAAGTAGCTTGACCTAAAACTTTTCAGCCGACGTGTTATCTTGCTTTTAATCGTGGCGCCTGGGGTCGTTCATAACATTAACTTTATTCGAGTACTCCAGTAACTTTTTCTGGAACCTTCCATATCACTGAAATAATTCAGTGCCTCAAATAAAAACATAGAACTAAAGTTAGTTCATATGAAAAGACTGTCTCTTAATACCTTGGGTATAATACAAATTTATTCAAAACGTCGGAATGGGAACACAGTATGCAATTATTGCGACATTGCACCATAGAATAGCAAACAGTACTCTCGTATAGAACAACTTTATGCACAAGAGAAAACAAAGTAACAATGCAGCAGAAAGTAACAAATGCACCGCCGCGTTTGTTAGAATAGGTTAAGGTCGTTAGTAAAAGCGTTAAGGTTTTGCAATTCGGCAGCGTTAGTTAACAGTGCAATTGGCAATATCATTTAGTTGTTGTTATTTATTGCCAATGGCGTAACAGATACTAGACCCTATGGAGAAAAGGGTAATGAAAACGCATACACTAACTATGACCCCAAATTTAAAGCGATATTCAGTTTGAAAATTTACGTCTAGAGGTGTCTGTGTTAAAGTCATCATTTAAATACCCGGATTATTACGAACGTGATGATTTATTGAATTAACGCTACAAAAACCCGGGTAGCAGCTTTTTCTAAAAAAGTTGGAGTCGTAAAATCCGGCATTGTGTCGTTTTCTCCTAGAAAATTGTAAACTCTGTGATAGTTTCTTCTTTTCAAAAACCCAAATTTGATCATCGATCGAATACTGTTGCCATATTTGGAATTCTGTACTTGTTGATTCCACCCAAAAGAACCTACCTAGAGCACAGACATGAATGCATGGATGAGGGACCTGAAGCTAACTGAAAATTTTGGTTTCCCTAAAAGATGGTAGAAAGGTTGGAGATATCAACCTCTCAGAGCAAGCGAGGAATACCCGACGCACATAGGGGTATTTGAAAGATCTACGAGGCCAAAATTATTTTTCGGTTCTATTGTATGCTAAATTATATTACCAAGTTAAATTAATCAGTTACTTTGCATAAAATTACTTAATTTGTAATAAAAAATAAAAAGACGAAACTTAATTTTACACAAAAAATTATTTTAAATGGAAACATTTATTTACTCACTTTTTACAATATATTAATTCTTTACATAGAAATATCAGTTTTACAATGGAAGAAGAAGTCGAAGGGAAAATCAATTTCCTAGACTTAACAATCAGTAAAGCCATGAAAAAACATGAATTTGCAATATATCACAAAGCTTGTCATACAGATACCACCATTCACAATAGTTCTCACCACCTTAACCATCATAAACTTGCCGCTTATCATAGTTTTATACATAGACTAACTAATATCCCCTTATCAGAAGAAAATTTTACTAAAGAATTAAACTACATAAAACAAGTAGCCGTTAACAACGGTTATTCGGTTACTTTAATCAATAATATCGTTAAGAGAAAACTTAGAAACAAGGCAATCTCAGAAATATACCCACGTTTTAAGGACAAAAATACCACTTTTAAATGCTTAACCTATTTAGGCAAACCAACGGAAAAACTGGGGAAATTTTTAAATCAAAAAAACATCAACATAGCTTACAAGACTAACAATACTATAGGGAAATATCTTAAAAACTACAAACCACAAATCAATAAAGACAATAAATCAGGGGTTTATCAATTAACATGTGGGTCATGTCCTAAAACATACATCGGACAAACTGGACGTACATTTAGACAAAGAATTACAGAACACGAAAAAAGTTTAATCCATAGAAAATCTAATTCAACATATGCTAATCATCTTTTAACAGAAAATCACACATTTAACAAGAATTTCAAAATTTTACACACCCAACAAAAGGTTTAAAACTAAACCTTTTAGAGACAATGTAAATAAATCGATTAAGGACTACAGGTACTTTACTCAACGAACAGGTAGATTTAAAGAAATTCACCATTATTGAATTTATTCTCCTAACTCCAAATCTGTGTGGATTTCCCAATACTATCATTGTAATTTAATTAGGTGTAATATTATAATTACGAAATTATATAAAACTGTGAATATTAAACCTAACTTGACAGTGTAAAATGTAGATCTGAAGAAGCTGCATCGACAGCGAAACGCGTCATCGCAATTTAAATAAACCAGTGGAAATTGACTAAAAACAGTCTTTTATTATATATTTATAATGAATTTCCATCAAGTAGAAGCTACAACAATCCAAAATTTGAGAAAGTGTTTGTCAGATTTTTTCCCATTCGTTCTGAGACTACCGAGGCATTAAAATATCCAATTTCATGAGAAAAAATCTTCTACTAGCTCTATAAGCTCTGCTAGCTAAGCACCTAGTGAACATATAATAACAAGTCAATCATCGCTCCTGATGAAGCTAACATGGTTAGCGAAACGCGCGTCGAGTGCAAAAATAAAGTGTTTAGTGTAGTGGTGATATATACTGAGTAGTGTCATTGTGCCAAAGATTCCACATTCCCAACTTAGATATAATAACAAGTTAAAAATAAGGCTGTAAGGGGCATATCTTGATAAGAGTTCTGAACGCACGCTGCAGCATTTTATGCAATATTTAAGCGAGAGCACATAATACTTAGGTTGTTAACTAGAAAATCAGTAGCATGAAAATGTTTTTATCTAAGTAAAGTCAAAATTTTCTTTTTTCATTTTGGCAAGTCTATTAAAATTTTTTGTACAAGCAATTTGATCATGATATCCCTATGTAGTTTTCGACGCTGAAACCGAATCTACCTCAAAAAATATGTAAAAAAATAACGAAAATCTTTTTAAATTAAAATGAAAACTTCATATACCCATCCTTAGCCTAATTGCCAGGGGTTTTGAGCTCTCATTAAATGTTAACAGGCTGTATGTTGGTACACAGGTAGTTTTTTGGACGTAGAACATGACAAAAAAAGTTTGCTAAAATTTGATGTACCTAAACCCGCAAAAGCCAAAACATAATCAAAAATTCGGTTTTTCGGTAATATCTCGAAAAACAAAAAAGATATTGAAAAATTAATAGCACCACCTGAAAGAGCGGGAAATGTTACAAAAAAAATGGTATATAGATTTTTCCAGTTTTTTTTTATTAGCGTGAGAATTTATTAAAAATTCGGATAGGCGATTCAAATGTGTAGCGGGCCAAACAGGTTAATTTGAGAGTCTACGCGCATCGCTCGAAGGTTAATCGATATTATGTATTTGTTTTCAAAAGTGTAAAAAAAAATTGAAAGATATCTTTTTGAAGAGGAGACTTTCAGCTTTCCGATAATACTAATAGTTATTATTGCTTTATAATTTGTAAAACTTAAAAGGAAATTTTTGTTTGCATGATT
This sequence comes from Pachyrhynchus sulphureomaculatus, assembly GCA_019049505.1. Classification (NCBI taxonomy): domain Eukaryota; kingdom Metazoa; phylum Arthropoda; class Insecta; order Coleoptera; family Curculionidae; genus Pachyrhynchus; species Pachyrhynchus sulphureomaculatus. Next base: position 8,491,146 of record CM032449.1, read on the forward strand.
TTAACGGGCATGCAGTAAATTACAAATTTTTAATAAAATATAGTAATGAAAAAAAAATCCTCTGCATATATCATTACTAGATCTTAAGTTTCAATATAAGAATAATTAAAAATGCCTTCATTGTCTGTTTTATTTAAAAACTAGCTGTGCCTGCGGCTCCGCCTGCGTGGACTGGATTAACTATTATCGTCACTGCTTATTCCTTATATTACCTGGGTTCCCCCATTTCATCAGTCATTGCTCAACTAGTAATGGAATACCTGGAAGAACAAGTCATTAAAAAAGTAAAAGGTAACATTTTGTTTTTCAAGAGGTTCGTAGATGATTGTTTATTAGCAGCCCAAAATGATAAAATTACCGAAATTCTATACAAATTTAATAGCTTCCACAAAAAATTACAATTTACATCAGAAATTGAAAAGGATGGTAAAATAAATTTTCTAGACCTGACTCTTATCAGAAAGCAAGATAAAATCCTTACAGAGTGGTACACAAAACTTTCTTGGTCAGAGAGATATTTGAATTTTCACTCTAATCATGTAATGTCCCAGAAAATCAGCGTTATAGTGGGCCTAACAGAACGAGCAATAAAATTGACTTCCCCTAAAGTAAGACCAGACACGCTAAATAAAGTAAAAACGGTCTTAATACAACTTTAAAGAGAATGACATCAATTGAACAATAAAAAAGAGAATATACAAGTTTTATAATAACTCAAAAAACAACACCAAAAATAGTAAACAAAACTGTGATAAATTTTTACCACTTCCTTATATAAAAAAAGAACTTTCTAAGAAGCTGAAATGGGTCTTGAAAAAATATAACATTATAGTTTGCCATAAAACTCAAAATAAACTAAGTTCATTATTTACAAACTTAAAAAGCCATATCCCCACAATGAATGAATCTAATGTTGTGTATGCAATACCGTGTGCGGATTGTCCGAAGAAATATATTGGAATGACTTCTCAGTTACTAAAAAACAGACTGAACGGGCACAAATATACTAGGAATGCTAGGAACTGACCTTAGTAAACACGAAGCAGAAGAAAAACATGACTTTAAATTTAATGACACCAAGGTCCTCTGCAAAGAGCGGAATTATGCCAAACTACAGATCAAAGAGATGATTGAAATAAAAAAAGATGAAAATACTGTGAATGATAGGATTGACATAAGAGGAATCGTCATATCTACACAAATTTAATTAAAAAATAAACATGCTGGCATGCATATCCTCTTAATAATACAAAATGGTATATATACTTAACATCAATAATAGTTTTTTTAGTTAAGACACCCATTATAGATAATAAAATTTTAAAAAAATCATTAAAAAATACGAGACACGATATGCTGAAAGAAATATAGAATTTGAAATTCACAAACACACGAATAGTTGACTTTCAAGGTATATACACGTTAGTAAATTGTTTTATATTTTTGTTATGGTGTAAATATTTTAAATGTCCGAGTGTGCGTAAAAATGCTATAGGTTTTTAAATGTGTAATTTGACTTAAAAGATTTTAACCTTGTGTTTTTCTAATTTTAGAATGAATATTAAAAAATAAAGAATTTTTGAAAATGCCTAAAAAAAATAAGGCGAAACGTCAAATAAACTTGTTTGTATTTTCCAAAAGAACCTAAGTACCCAAGAAAAACCAATCAAGTTTATATATATATATATATATATATATATATATATATATATATATATATATATATATATATATATATATATATATATATATATATATATATATATATATATATATATATTTATATACATATATATATATATATATATATATATATATATATATATATATATATATATATATATATATATATATATATATATATATATATATATATATATATATATATATATATATATATATATATATATTATATATATATATATATATATATATATATATATATATATATATATATATATTACAGATTGAATTTTAAAATATGAAAATTTGCTTGTTGTAGTGCGCCGCCGGCAATTTTACGTTCAAAGCTGTCGGAAATTTTTCGTAATTTGGCTCTTAAAAAAGTGTTCATGATACACGTACTTTTTATTTATTATTAATCATACAACTTAAACTTAAAATAAAAAAAAAATATTTAAAAGTGAGAAATGAAAGATACAAATCTTTAAGTATAAAGTATTTATATTTCATTCAAACATCCAGGTACAAAGAAAACAAAAAAAATTCTAAATTACTCGAAGAAATTAAATTAATTACGTACTCTTTTCTTTCTTAATTAGCACCCCGAGACACCTCTTAATAGCCAATTTCAAAATATTTAACGGTATACAAAAATATTAATTTAATCATAAATGAGGTTGGAAGCATGATTCTTACTACAACTAAGGGGTTAAACTAGCCATTTTATTTTAAATATTTTTTTTTAATTACGGTAAAACTAAAAAAAATCTATATACTATTTTTTGTAAAATTTCCCGTTCTTTTACGTGGCGATATTAGTTTTTTGATATCTTTTTAGTGTTCCGTGTTAACGGAACACTTATAAGATCACTTCGGTGTCTGTCTGTCTATCTGCCTGTCTGTCACACACACCCGATTTTCTCCGAAACTATTTGACATAGAAAGTTGAAATTTGGTAATAATATAGGAAATGATGGCCTCATCAGAGCCATGTAGTTTTGAGAGTTAAATTTTGACTTAAGGGGTTAGTTTTGTGGGGTGAAATCGGAAGTGAAAAAAAAAATTTTTTTCTAGGTCGTCGAGTGTGGTGTCAAATGAAAGCTTGTGAAAACACGAGTAAAAAATATATATATGTTGTAATACTTGCGCGCACTTTTCTTTGTATTATTTTTAAAAAATCGCGAAAAATCGCTGTCCCCCGCCTTATCTCGAAAAGTACTTATCAAAAAATTTTGAAAAAACTCTGGAATATTCTCTACGAGGTGTAGATTGAACGAAAATTATCACGAGTGCATTACCTTTAATAATTTTTCTGGTATTTAAAAAAAAAAAAAAAAACAATTTCAAGGCCATCAGATTTCAGTAAAGATTGGAAACAAACTTTGTTGAAAACTCATTTGGGGTGAGTTTTTGTGAAATCACTGATCATTTTATACATCTGTAACAAATTTTTTTATTTTAAAAGCAATCAACGTACCGAACACTAATTGCGCAAGTTCAACTTGCACTTGACCGGTTATTTATTTTTTAGAGATATTTGCGAAAAATCGAATTTGACATTTTATTTCGATTTTGTAGACTAAGCGTACACTTTAGAACAGCAAACTTTTTTTTTATTCTACGTCCAAAAAACCACCTGTATGCCAAAATGGAGCATGTTAACATTTATTGAGAGCTTTTGGTTAAAATTTGCCTATGACCAATGGGCTGTCCTGTCGAGATGGGGTAATAAAATAATAAAAAAAAACCGATGCTTATATGCAGTCTATCGGTTACCGGCTTGAATCCCATTGTTTATTTCTTCTGTTCTATTTGTGTTTTCGGTTAGTGTCGTTCTTAAGTATTTAAATTGTTTTCCCCCATCTCTATTTTGGTTGTTTCTGGGGTTATACATATATTTTGATTTTTCTTCGTTGATGAGTAGTCCCACGGTTTGACCTTAATGAATGTCTCCTTGACTTTTAGTGGATTTGCCAATCAGATCCACGTCATCGGCAAAAGCTAGTAGCAGGTTGTGTCGATCATTACGAAACATACTTATGGGGACCTGGAGGTCAGCATTTCTAATGACATATTCAAGGGCAATGTTGAATATCTTCGGCATCAGCGCATTTTATTTTAGACCGTTATTAATTACAAAGAGATCTGATAGCTGCTGGCTAACACTAATTTTACTTTGTGACACCTTATCACATATCTGCGTCATTTTTATCAGCTTTCGCTGAAATCTAAGTTCCTCCATTGCTTCCCATAACTTGACTCTTCTGATCGAATCGTAATTGGTACCGGTCTCGGTTGAACTCCTAGTCCCTATAAGCATGTTTCGTAATGATTTTCCATAACTTGTTTTATAGTAAGTATTTAATCGATAGTTGATCTGTCTCGTATAAACCCACACGGGTAGTCTCCCACCATTTCCTGTGCATACGGCTTAAATCTGTCGAGAAGTATAATAATAATAATAACTTTATAGGCGGTGTTTAAAAGTGCAATACCCCGATAATTGCAACATTTCCTCTTGTCCTCTACTTCCATTCCTTCGGTACGACTTCTTTACGCTACCATATATGACGCAATTAGGTTGAATACAGCTTTGTATGCTGCCTCGCCTCCATATTTTAAGCACTCCGCATCATTGCTTCCGCTGGTGCCTTATTGTTCTCAAGTGTCTTTATTGCTAAGCATACTTCTCGGTAGGATGGGCTTATCTAAATCTATTGCTGTCTGTCCGTTTGTAGCTGCAGTAGAAAAAGGGTTCTCGTTGGCCTCTCAATTTATTAAATCATGAAAGTAGTAACACCAATTTCCGTAAGATTAGTTATTATTTAACCATCGGCTCGTTTTAGAAGGCAGGTCGTTCTAGGTTAGGAGCCTTTTCTGGAGTCCGTAATGCCCTGGAAAAAAGCTCTTGTATTATTACCATGTCTATGTTCCTTAATCTGGCCAATTTTATTACTCTGGAATTCCCTCTGTATTCTGCTGTGCTTCTTTCTGTTGTATTCTGTAGCATTTTTATTTCGGGCATAATTTTTGCTGGTTATCATTTTTCCACATTCCTCATTAAACCATGGTTTTCTTGTGTGATTTTGGTCGAAAACCTAATGTTTTTTCATTAGCACTGTTTATATATATATATATATATATATATATATATATATATATATATATATATAAGTTGGTAATGGGTTTTAATCAGTTATAATGTAATATTGATTTTTTAAATTTATTGCTCACTAATCTAATAAATTGTTAACAACGTAATCGTAATGGTTATTTAATTGATGACTTCAGTATTTTATAACACCCGAGACATTTCATTAATAGTTGTATGTACCATTGTTTTCCTGTCGCATTATTCTCTGAAAGCGACGTAACTTTGCAATTCAATTACAATTAAGATCTCTATAGTGTGATAAATGCAGATACGGGGGTCATTTTATATTTAACCGTTATTATTATTATTATTACAAAAAAGTTATTCTTTCTCACATTTGGTCAATGTGGTTTCATGTTTGGCTGACGGGCGCAAACCAAGTCAGCACAAACGCATTACCATTGTGTATTAAGGAATGACCTGACAATGTTACATGTTTTCAAAATCACTGACTTCTGAATATTTTTGTGTATGTTTGTGTTGAGTTCTAATTGTACCAAGTGTGGTGTGAATGTTGTTGGTGTAAGGCGTGTGGCTGATATAATGAGGGGGACAATGATGACTTTTTCTTGTTTCCATAGCCTTTTTATTTCCGTTGCAAGGTCTGTGTATTTGGAAATTTTTTCTGTGTATTTCGTTTGGATATTTGTGTCGTTGGGGACAGCTATGTCAATTAGATAGGTGACTTTTTCTTTTTTGCACTGAAAAGTAATATCGGGTCTATTGGCGGAGACTGTTTTATCTGTATGGATACTGATGTCCCAGTAGAGTTTGTAATCTTTATTTTCAAGTACGGATGTTGGTGTGTATTAGTAGTAGGGATCTGTGTTTTCTATGAGCTTGTTTATTGTGGCTAGTGCTTGGTGAACTACTTTTGCCGCTGAGTCATGTCTGGCTGTGTATTCCGTTCCGGCTAATATTTTACATCCGCTTGTTATGTGTTCGATCGTTTCTTTCTGCTGGTGGCATTTTCTGCATCTGTCTTCTGTAATAGTTGGGTCTTTGATGATATGCTTTTGGTAGTTTCTGGTTAATATGACTTTATCCTGGATGGCAAGTAAGAAGCCTTCTGTTTCCGGGAATAGCTGCCCATCCCGCAACCAGGTGTATGATTGTTTTTTATTTACGTGGTCTTGTTCTATGTGGTATCTGTGTTTTCCGTGGAGTGTTTTTTCTGACCACGTTTTCATCTTTTCCTGTTGTAATTGGGTGTGACTGTGTGTATCTGCTGGGTGGTCTACCCGGGATAAGTCGAGTGGGGTATAGTTTTTGTCTGCTTTGACTGTTGCTGTTTGGAGGCTGGTTTGCTTGGTGTGAAAGAATTTCCTAAGTGCTTGTATTTGTTTTGTGTGTAATGATCTGATGTCTATAATTCCTCTTCATCCTGCCTTCCTCTCGATGGTAAGTCTTTCTTTGCATGCGTTGGGGTGTAATTTCCTGTATTTGGTGAATCGAGATCGTATAAGGATGTGAATATTTTCTATGTCTGTTTGTGACCATTTGATGATACCAAATGAATATGTGAGTATAGGTATACCGAACATGTTGATGGCTTTAGTGAGATTCTTAGAGTTGAGTTTTGTTTGTAAAAGTTTCGTCAGTCTGTTTTGGAATTCGGTTCTGAGCTCTGTTTTGATGTGAGTGTGGTTGAGTTTGGTGCTTTGTTGGAAGCCTAGATATTTGTATGTTTCTTTGTCGAACATGTTATCGAGTGTTTCATTGTTGATGGTTTCTGTCTCATGGTGGCTCTTCCACTGGCCCTTGTTGATATGGAGCACTTTGCATTTACTTATACCAAATTCCATATTGACATCTAAGGTGAATATTTCTGTGATTTTTGAGGAGTTCTTTCAGCTGTGTTTTTGTGGCAGCGTAGAGTTTTATGTCGTCCATATATAAGAGGTGGTTTATTTTATGTTGATTCACTTTTTGGTGTCTGATGTTGAAGCCATGCTCTGTTCTGTTTAGTATATTTGAGAGTGGATTGAGACAGAGGCAAAACCATAGAGCGCTGAGCGAGTCTCCCTTATTATTATTATTATTATTTTGATTTAGCCATACGGGTTTTGCACTCCTTCTACGGAGCACATTGACTCATCTGTGAGGGAGCCTTTTCCATGTTATCAAGCCCTGGGTGACGTTCCACATTTCCCTTGGATTTCCGGACAATCGGTTTGATTTTAAGTATTTTTTTTTTATTGTTCACCTCCCCGGCTGAGTAAAGATTTTACCCTTTTTTACATCCTGGGGATATCGGCGGGGATGTCATAATACCTGTCAATGGGTATTACGACAAGTTGTTCAAGAGCTAAAACATACATTTGTGTACTTCACAGCACCTTTTAGGCAACGCGGTAGTGCTTCCACGGACGTTATTGCATTTCTGCAAACAGCTACTATCCATGTACGTGGCCAGGCCAAATATACTTAAATAAATTGATAAATAAAGTATAGCGACCTGCCGGGATTGAACCAGAGACCTTCCGCACCGCAAACAAATTACTACGCCATGGAGGTACGGGCCGCCACCCGTAGCAGCTTCTGCTTTACCTTGTACAAATATTTTGTAAGAATGATAATATAATACCAATTGTTGACAAGATTAAAGGAATTGTTTAGGCTCTTAAAATCTTTATATTTATCCGTCCAAAATTCTGTATTTGGTAATATTTCCCCCATTAGTAATTATGGTTTGGGACAGCAACATCAATCAACGTTATGTATACACACTTCATGATTAAAATTTTTATCTGCCAATACAATTTTGGTCTATTGTGAGTAAGAACTGTTTAATGTGATGCGGCAGTTCTGTCCATAATGGGACTCTAATGAACTTGTAGCTGGTTTTGTCAATGTCTGGCTCCGGATCGTATTTGTAATACAGCTTATTGCTTATTCGTAGCAATTTCAGTTTGTCTGCTAATTCTTGGTGGCGTATCTTAGCAACTGTGTAACTATGGCGTAGATTACCTCCTGTCGTCATTCAGCTAGTTTTTGGCCGAAATAACCTAGCTGGTAAGAAGCATTCCCTCTCTGAAAACATCTATCTCGATATCAGCCAGTAATTCGATCCAACTTTATCAACATTTGGATTTGTCACCTTATTTAGATGTCGTCGGTAGGGAAACTTTGCTTATTACGCTTGTAGCTTTGTAGAATGCAGTATAATGCTTTCCTGATTCCGAGGGAACGTTGTTCTTTCAACATCTCTTCAAGGACGTGTGTTTCTGTGCCTTAAAGTTCTCTCGCCACCACATATTTCATTGTGTATTGCTAATATATAGATATGTTACGTGTTATTTACACATTACACATGGTTAAACATATACATAAGGTACATTGAATTAATTAAAGAATATAATAATAATAAAATAGCTAAAAGAATAACAAAATTAATTACAATACAAAATATAACAGATAGAAGACTAACATAAAAACGTGTAAATATGTAATCAAATGGAATAAGGAAGATACTAACATTCACTGTAGGTAATTACTACAGGTAAATCTTTAAAAAGTAAAAAGCCAATTAAAAATTAAATATCCTGTTCCCATACATGCAGTCACTGATATACGAGGCATGTTTTTTAAGTAAGTACCGTTTTGCGATTCCGCCGCCGCAGCGATACGGTCGGCGTTCCGCGCATGCGCGCTGGTAACCTACATCTCATGTCTACGCACTGACGCCATTACAGTCTGATTCTTCATTGTATACGTTGTTTACTGAGTGTTTAAGATGCCTCCGACAATCGTGAGTCCCGCCGATTGTGAAGTACGGGCTGTTATACGATTTCTTTTTTTTTTTTTTTTTTTTTTTTATGGGTCTAGCACACGTGCTACAGGGAAATCCCTAAAGCGCTACAGGAGCGACACGTGTGCGGCGGAGAAAACGATTCATGTTGTTCTTGAATCGCTGTAGATTGTACTCGATGGGAAACACAGTCCTGGGCAAACTATTCCAAAGGTATGATGTTCTCCATATAAAAGACTGCTTGAAAAGCGTTGTACGAGGAGTAACAAGCTGAACCTCATACGAATGTGAAATATTAGCGCGACGTGTACTCCTAACATGCACCGCTCTGGGAGGAATTAAGCGGGCCACATCCTTCCAACACTTGCCATGAAAGTACTTGTAGAATAGGCTCAAGTCGCCAACCGTTCTTCGATGTTCCAGCGAATCAAGGCCGTCGGTCAGTTCCGGGTGTCCAATCAGACGAACAGCTCTTCCTGGATAGAATCCAACAAATGCAGTGTATGTTTGGGAGCGGAGCTCCAAACATGGGAGCAGTATTCCATAGTTGGTCGAATTTGAGCTTTGTAAAGAATTAACAGTTGTTGTGGAGTGTAAAGCTTTCTGGTTCGAAACAATATTCCCAACTTTTGAGAAGCTCTCCTTGCTATGCCTGCAACATGTTCATGCCAGGACATATTTGCTCCCAAATTAACGCCTAACAGATTGAGTGACGATGTTATAGGGATGGAGTGCCCCGACATAACTATGTCGGGTTCTGCAACGTTAACTTTTTTAGAAAAAACTGTCGCCTGGGTTTTTGTAGCGTTAAATTCCACTTGGTTACTGTCACCCCAAGATAGAATTTCTTCCAGGTCTTTGTTAAGTTGAATGACTTCCTGCTGTCTGCGGATATTTGTCTGAGTAGTCGATGTCCGAGCATTCAAACTGAATGAAGAGATAAGTGTACTGTCATCTGCAAAGCTGTAGATTGGATTCTCGGTCTTTTCCAGCAGATCGTTAATATAAATAAGGAAGAGAGTAGGAGATAGTATGGAACCTTGGGGCACACCGGCGTTGATAGTAAAGGTGTTAGAAAGAAATCCGTCGAGTGCCACTCATAAAGAACGCTCTCTGAGGAAACATGAGAGCCACAAACAGAATGTTTCAGACATACCATAAGAACGTAACTTAGCCAACAGCCCATCGTGCCAAACACGGTCAAATGCCTTGGATATGTCAAGCTCGAGATTCGCCAAAGTGTTCAATTGCGTTGTTCCAAACATGTGTTACATAAGTCAGAAGATCTCCTGTTGATCTATTTTTACGAAAGCCATATTGGTGATCACTAATAATGTTGAATCCTTCAAGATATTTTAGAAGATGCTGATTGATAGCCTTTTCCACGACTTTCGATATTATTGAGAGTAGTGCGATTGGTCGGTAGTTATTTGGCAAGGTCTTCTTGCCTTTTTTAGGTATCGGCTGAACTGTGGCACATTTCCAGCAGGAAGGAAATATTCCCTTTCTGTAGGATAGGTTGAAAAGTCTACAGAAAACTGGTGTTAGTTCCCTTGCACAGTTCTTGAGAACTATGGCAAGTATTCCGTCAGCACCAGAAGCCTTTTTGGTGTCTAGCTTCATCAAAATACGTTTTATGATACGCTGTCTGAAGACAATATCGGGCATCCTTGACTGCACTATGGGAATAGTAGGTGGTGTTTTTCCTTGGAAATCGACAGTAGAATGTGAAGCAAAGAGTTCAGCCAACAAGTTCGCTTTCTCAACAGGTGTCGTTGCAATAGAATTATCTGGCCGTGTGAGTGGTGGTATGGTGGATTTGGTGAAATTTTGACAAACTGCCTGACCAAAAGGACCTGGAATTGCCGGGACAAGCGAGAAGTTTGTTTCTAATCCGTTGATTGTGTACCTCCTTGGTTTCGTCGATAATTTCTTTGCATCTGTTCCTGGCACAAACAAAGATGTTACGATTTATGGTGTTAGGATCTTCACGCCACTGTCGGTATGCAAGATGTTTAGAAGCAACAGCTTCTTTGCATTTTAGGTCAAACCAAGGCTTACCGTTGGAAGGGCATTTCTTCGAAAAAGGGATGTAAGCCTCCCTCCCCTTTTAGTGCTAAAGGCGTAAAACCGATCGATATTCATCGTGAGATCTGTGAAGTTTACGGACAAAACATTATGAGTGATGGAATGGTAAGGAAATGGGTGAGAGCATTTAAAGATGGCCGCACAAATGTGCATGATGAAGAACGGAGTGGGCGTCCTTCGGTCGTTAATGAAGATTTGGTGCGGAAAATGGACGAAAAGGTGAGAGAAAACAGACGCTTTACAATTTCATCATTGTGCGACTGCTTTCCTTAATATTCTCGTAGTGTCTTGTATCGCATTTGTGATACAGTGGTTAACAAGTCAGGCGGCAGAATTTTATGAGGAGGGTATTCAAAAACTGGTGCCACGTTATGACAAGTGCCTCAATATTCACGGAAATTATGTAGAAAAGTAGATTAAGGTACAGGCTTTCATGTAAAAATAAAATTATAGCGATATCTTTGCACGTCTTTTTTTAATTCCAAAACGGTACTTACTTAAAAAAACATGCCTCGTATTTTACTTTTTGATTTTGTCTATTAATTTCTGGTCGTGATAGCAATGATGCTGATGAAGGGAGAATCTTCTTTTTAAGGCGAAAATATATTTTTTTTTTTTCATAAATCTATAGAAAAACTATTAAAAAATAATGTTTCGAAGTTATAAAGAAAAATTTGTGTACATTTAGCGTAAGAGCGCAGAGCAGGTACAGTCTGTCAAGTAAAAACGTGACTGGTCGTATTCTTGAAACAAAAATGTGTTTCGAGAACATTTTTTGCCATCAATGTATTATTTGGTGTGCTAACAACGGCGCAATTACCTTAATACGTAGACTAAAAAGTTTTTGGTCTGACACATAGATGTCGCCCTTTTCAAAAAATCCATATGATTTTTAGGAAGTACCAACCTACAAACGATACATGTCAAAATTTCATAACATTTCGACAATTAGTTTACAAATTACAGTGGTTTTAGTGACGCTACTTTTGATATTTCTAAAACAATGGAAAACATTGAATTTCATGTGTTGTTTAAACACTGTTTTGTGATGGGAGAAAATACCGTTCAAGCAAAAAAATGACTTGATAAGTATTATGGGGACTCTGACCCTGGAAAATCACTCATCATTTATTGGTATGCAGAATTTAAACGCGGTCGTACAGCTACAAATGATGCTGAATGCTCTGGACGCCCAAGTGAGGTAGTTACACCGGAAAACACAAAAAAATCCATAAAATTGTTTTGAATGACCGTAAGGTGAAATTGCGTGAGATAGCTGATACGTTAACGATATCAAATCATATTTTGCGTGAACATTTGAGCATGAGAAATCTCCGTTCGAAATGGGTGCTGTTTGGACCTGTCTACGTTCAATTAAAAAGAATTTTTTTTTCGTACAATATGTGACAATGGATGAAATATGGATCCACCGCTACACACCCGAATCAAATCGGCAGTCAGCTGAGTGGACAGCAGCCGGTGAAAGCCGCCCGAAGCGACCAAAGACACAATAGTCGGATGGGAAGGTTTTGGCCTCTGTATTTTGGGATGCGCATGGAATAATTTTCATCGACTATGCTGAGAAGGGAAAATCATCAATAGCGAATATTATATAAAGTTATGGGTGCGTTTGAAGGCAAAAATCTCAAAGAAACGCACAGTGCGAAATTTCTTGAGTTTACCGGAACTTAATTATTTAAACCAGTAAAACAGTTCTATTTGTTGGTTTTTTAAAATTTTTAATAAAAATTAATGTGTTTTAATTAAAGTTTTTCAGTTTATTTGTGTTTTTTATTATAGAACGATTAAAAAAAACATACATTTTGTAACAACATTTTGAACATCTATTCAGAACGAGACTCATTGCAATCGTTTGAAGACTCGCAATCATTACGTGGGTCTGCAAATCTTTCTAACAACTCTAAAACTTCTGGCGTAACTTCACTATGCTTGGTTTTGGGTGCTTTACGAAGACTAGCGATGTACGGATCCGATGAAATAAGCAGTCGATTAAATAAATCCGTATTTGTGTCAATTCGGGATGTTTTTCTAGTAAAAAGTTCGCGATATTTTCTGCAGTCTTTATTTCTTGCCTCCTGAGCTTCTTCAGAAAAATTGTCCGATCGGAAGAATGCAAGAGGCTATAATATCCTTTCTATGACAAAGGACTTTATGCACACTTACGGGCATTGAGTACCAGAAATATTCTTTCAAATACAATTCCAAAGTTTCTCTTGCATATTCGTCGAACTTTTCTGAATCAATTTTAAGACCACAATTTAGGCACTCTAACAGCACATGAAAACACTTGATCAAATCTAAATTAACGCCAGTTATTTCGGCATTCCTAAAGAATTTCCTCGAGGTATTACCATCGTTTGTGTTTCCGGTCTGCTGTTTTGGCATATCTATAAGCAAGCCAAGCTCCTCTTTGAATTTTTGTTGAATGTATTTTTTCTTCTCTGCAACTTTTTTTCTATTTTCTGCTCTACGAGCTTGCCATGCCTTAATATCCAGTTTGTACGATATATGTAAAATACATTCCAAAAACTTATCCATGCATGGAGGAGTGATAGTCCAAGGGATAAAAAGGATTTATTTATATTTTTTTGAGGTATATCGCAGATGTTGTTCATTTCACTAGGTTTAGCCCCACATAAGTAGCATGTTTATGATGATGCGCAGGATGATACAGCATTGCATACTTTACCGTCAATCATACAAAAGATCATATTTGCTGTAACCTGAAATTGCTTGCCATCTACAAGTATACTGGTTAGAGTAAGTTGAGATATTTGTTCTTTCACTTTGTTTACTTCTGAGGTAATTACACTGACTGTTTCTTTGGCAAAAAACGAACTTAATGGGGCGACAGTACCGTGTGGAAGAAGAAGCAGGGTTTTTCCAAATTACTGACTGATTATCACCATTATCATTTACGGAGCACATTTAGATTGGTACCATGGATACACTAAACATACTATCATCAGAGCTATGTTTGTCCATATACTTTTGTCGATAATTAACTTGTTCCGCCTCATCACAACCCCACTTTACGATAATATTTAGTGTTTTAACGTTTGATAAAGTTCTAAGAATCCCTTCTAGCCCTGTACAAAGTCTTGCTACGGTATGATTTATAAGCGACTGAACTGATACTTCAGATGAAACTTCAGTTATTATTATGTCCTTTGGATAGCACAACATCTTTGCTTCTTTTACAACATAATAAGGTGGATACAAAGTGCAACGGTGATTTTTTGCTTGATCTCGAACAATGTTGTACTGATTTGACGATAAGTTTGCATCAATAATTAGCGCCAGGGCCTGGTCTGGAGTTAATTTTCGTGGGCTGTTTGACGAAGACATGCGAGCCTTCTTGATTTTGCTACCCCTTTCTGGAGAACCAGATGCCAGTTCCTTGACAATCGCTGCAGAGTTTCGTTTTCCAGATTGGTATAGCTTTGTTGCAGTTGCTTTGGCTAACTCGTCTTGACTACCGGACTTCAAAAGATGATGCACTTTTCTGTTTTGCACTTTAGGATGACAATCCCTAAATTCTTTTTTAGGTCTGCCTGCATTGGTCCTCGATCCACTAGGCAATGCATCCCTTACAGCATTGGAAAATTTTACATTATTTTCAAGCCAGCTAGCATTTTTATTCAGAAATGATGCTAAATTTCGACTGGATTCCCTCCACCTTTTTTGTATTTTACAAACCAGCGCACGAAGAGTTGCCTTTAAACTGCAAAGAGCGTCAGATGTTAGCATTGGTGAGCCTATTTTTTCCAAAACAAAACCAATGATGGCGTCCGATGTCGGTTCTTCCTTCCACTTTTGGAATATGCAGTTATATGGAATTTGCAAAGTCATTCTGGAAAATGTTTAATTTAAAAGAAGATCGCAAAATATCGCAAAAGATCTTTTGTGTTTCCAACAGAGGAAAAAAAACCTTTCAAGTTTTGTGCGTTTCAAGCTGGTATTATGTAGTATCACTTTTTAAAGTCTCCACTGAAGTTAAAAATGTAAATTTTACTTACTTCTTAAAAATCACTTTTTTCACGAACAAATCACACACGAGTAAGAAAAGATTTTGCAATTATTTAAATGCCAATAATTGACAATTCTCTTATAAAATAAATGAAGAAAAAATCATGGCCTACTGACTTGCCGTTTGTATGTACCACCCTATTAACTTAAACAAATCGAATAGCTTTCTGTAGGCAAAAAGTATGATTGAATAAGTAATGCAACTTTCAGGTGCATTTTGCAGTTGTTTCGCAGGGTTAATCCCCAAACTGAGTATGAGGTTTTAGAGGTGGGATATTAACCTACCAAAATAATGAATAATCTTATGCATTTTACGTATTTCAAAAACTGAATAAAGTTCCGCTAAACTTCCTAAATTTCGCACTGTGAAACGGCCCCAAATGAACAAGAAAAAAGTGCTCTTTCATCAAAACAATTCACCGTATCACAAATCAGAATGAATTGAAGTTCGAATTGCTTCCTCATCCACCGTATTCTCCAGATTTGACCCCCCAGCGACTATTACCTATACGCAGACTTCAAAAAAATTCTCTCGGGGAAGAGATTTGGCTTCAACGAAGAAGTTATCGCCGAAACTGAGCCCTATTTTGAAGGCAAAGACAATTCCTTCTACAAGAAAGGTATAGAAATGTTAGAAAAGCGTTGGTCTGATTGTATCGCTCTTGAAGGAGACTATATTTATGAATAAAGTCGTTTGTTGCAAAAAAATGTGTTTTAAGTAGTTGGACTAAAAACTTTTCAGCCTACGTGTTATGTTTATAGAAGGGTTCTACGGACATCATGGGTAGATAGAGTAACAAATGCTGAAAGTATGTACTTAGGCGAATGAGCAAATCCACAGAACTGTTTTTGACTATAAAAAGAAAAAAAAAACTAGTTTATATCGGTCATTTAATGAGGGGAGCAAAGTATGACTTACTGAGACTGGTCATTGAAGGCATTGTTAAAAGACATCCGAAGATGGTTTAATTGCTCATAAATAGATAATTTTAGAGTTGCAGTTTCCACGGCTATGTTAGTCATTTGAATTGATTTAACGAATTTCTAAGGTGTTGTACGCCTCTAAGTAGGCACCATACTGTGCGCACTACCATTATAAACTCTTTTTTAACTGCCCAGTGACATAAAAACCGGTACTTTTAGTATAATTTAAAAACAGTTTAAGGGCAATATCGCCTGCTGATTACTGTATATAGTATAGCAGGACGGACGGTCGGCAAGCAGATTGCGCAAAAGACTGCTATCCGGTTGTTCGAAATAACAGCTGATTAAAAAACCTTGCGGTTATTTATATTTCTGTGGTGAACTTCAATATGTTGTATTTACAAGGTGGAAACAGATTTACACAAGGTTTTTTGGTTGGGAAAATAATATTTGTAAATAATTTTTAGTCCTTCCTTGATTGTACCGACAAGCGGGCAAATGAAAATTCTTAGTGAAAATCCTTTTTTTGTTCCAAAGCTCCGACTATACAAATCTTCTACTTTAATTTATAGAAATATGTTGATAAGATTCTGATAATCTAATAATTTAGAACATTTTAATGTTTGTTAGAATAAATTCTCCAATGCTTGTATTTCCAACATAATAAATGTAAAGAGTTGATTGATTGGTCCGTTACTTTGTGACAGTACATCTATAATATATATAAAATGCAACGTCTCTCTCTCTCCGTCTGTCTGTCCGTTAGTGTACTTATCACTGGAGAACCACTTATCCGATTTACGTACTTTTTTTTTAAAAACATACATATGTTCTCTGGCCAGGTTATAGGATATATTTTATTACGTTAGGTGACATAAGGAATAAGCAGTGACGATAATAGTGAATCAAGTCGAAAAAAAGTTTACCATTAGCGCGTTCCCTTGCAATACGCAGCCTAAACCATTAAATATGGAACAATATTATGTGGCAGATAATATCTATCATCTATAATCTATAGTATATATAAAATAAAACGTCTCTCTGTCTGTCTGTCTGTCTGTCCATTAGTGCGCTTATCACTCGAGAACTACTTATCAGATTTACGTAATTTTTTTCATTCATACATATGTTCTCTGGCTAGATTAAATATATATATATATATATATATATATATATATATATATATATATATATATATATATATGTTAGGTAACATCTATAATATATATAAAATGCAACGTCTGTCTGTCTGTCTGTCCGTCAGTGTGCTTATCACTGGAGAACCACTTATCCAATTTACGTACTTTTTTTTTAAAAACTTACATATGTTCTCTGGCCAGATTATAAGCTATATTTTATTACGTTAGGTAGCATAAGAAATGAGCAGTGACGATAATAGTGATTCAAGTCGAAAAAAGTTTACTGTTAACGCGTTCCCTTGCAATACACAGCCTAAACCAATAAATATGGAACAATATTATGTAGCAGAGAATATCTATAATCTATAATATATATAAAAAAAGTCTCTCTGTCTGTCTGTCTGTGCGTTAGTGCGCTTATCACTGGAGAACCACTCATCCGATTTAAGTACCTTTTTTTTAAACATACGTTATATTCTCTGGCCTGGTTTTAGGCTATATTTTTTCACGTTAGGTAGTATACGGAATGAGCAGTGACGATAATAGTGAATCAAGCCGGAAATAGTTTGCCGCTAGCGCGTTCTCTTGCAATACACAGCCGAAAACAATACTATGTAGCAGAGAATATCTATAATCTATAATCTATAATATATATATATATATATATATATATATATATATATATATATATATAAAATGTAACGTCTCTCTGTCTGTCTGCCTGTCCGTTAGTGCGCTTATCACTCGAGAACCACTTATCTGATTTACGTGATTGTTTTTCATTCATACATATATGCTTTGGCCAGGTTATAAGATATATATTATTATGTTAGGTAACATAAGAAATAAGTAGTGACGATAATAGTGAATCAAGTCGGAAAAAAGTTTGCCGCTAGCGTGCTCTCTTGCAATACGCTGCCTAAACTGTTAAATATGGAACAATATTATGTAGCAAAAAATATAATATATATAAAATGCAACGTGTCTCTGTCTGTCTGTCTGTCTGTCTGTTAGTGCGCTTATCACTCGAGAACCACTTATTCGGTTTACATGTCTTTTTTTAAATTCATACATATGTTCTTTGGCCAGTTTACATAATAATAATAATAATAATAATATATATCTATACACAAATACACAATGGTAATAGTGTCTGTGCTGACTTAGGTTGGGCCCGTTAGCGAAACATGGAACCACATTGACCAATGTGTGAAAGAAGACCTTTTTTTGTGATCTATATCTATAATATATATAAAATACAACGTCTCTCTATCTGTCTGTCTGTCTGTCCGTTAGTGCGCTGAACCCGCGAGAACCTCTTATCCGATATACGTGACTATTTTTTTAATTCATGCATATGTTCTCTAACCAGATTATAGATTATCAGATATATTTTATTACATTAGGTAACATAAGAAATAAGTAGTGATGATAATAGTGAATCAAGTCGGAAAAAAGTTTGTCGCTAGCGCGCTCTCTTGCAGTACGCTGCCTAAACCGTTAAATATGGAACAATACCATGTAGCAAAGAATATAATATATATATATATATATATATATATATATATATATATATATATATAAAATGCAACATCTCTCTGTCTGTCTGTCTGTCTGTCTCTCTGTCCGTTAGTGTGTTTATTACGCGAGAACCACTTTACCCGATTTACGTGTTTTTTTTTTTTTTAAATTCATACATATGTTCTTTGACCAGGTATATTATAATAATAATAATATATATAATACATATAAAGAGCAACGTCTATCTATCTGTCTGTCCGTTACTGCGGTTATTATTTGAGAACCACTTATTGGATTTACGTGTTTTTTTTTATTAGTACATAGGTAACATAAGGAATAAGCAGTGGCGGTAATAGTGAATCAGCTCCCGTACGGGGAGCCACGGGCACAGCTAGTTTTAACAATAAAATTACTTTGTTAACTGTCACTAAATATATTTGTAAAGATTTTACAATTAAGTTATCGCGATTTCGTAGTATAACTATATTGTCAAACGCTTAACTAAGACTAAACCCGATTTTTGGTATTTATGTTTATACTAGCCGTGCCCGCGGCTCCGCTCGCATTGACACATACACTCCTGGACAAAATTAACGCAACAATATATTAAATCATACAAATCTCTATAATGAATTAATTTTAATAATTTTTTATGAACATTGGTTACACTAAAAGTTAGAAAAAAACTTATTCGGATACTTTAAAAGTGAATTAGCTACCAAATTTCTCTGTAAGATTCGAATTAAAATTATTCTTAAGACCTAATAACAAAATCGTTAAAATTATGTAATAATGAAAAAAATAAACTGGGACACTAGTAGCAAAATTAATGGTGTAACTGGGACACTAGTAGCGTGTGTTGCCCCCTCTACTTCGGATGACAGCGTTTATGCGCCTAGGCATGCTTCTAATTAAATTTTGGATAAAATCTTGAGGAATTTGCTCCCATTCTGTGATAACTGCATTTTCAAGTTCCCTCAGGTTTCTAGGTGCAGGTATATGACGTTTCACATTTTTCTTAAGGTGGTCCCATACATGTTCTATCGGATTCAGATCCGGGCTTTTTGGTGGCCATTGCGTAATCGATATATAAACTTGATTAAGATAATCGAGTACCTCCCTAGCCACGTGAGGTCGAGCGTTGTCTTGCAAAAACAGGAAATTAGGCCCCACAAAATGACCGAAAGGCATCACATGTTCTATTACAATATTCTCAAGATAGTAGTCAGCATTCTTGGATCTCGTACGGACAGGAACTAACTCTGTGCGAGCATCAAAGCATATGCCACCCCAGAACATAACAGAGCCACCGCCGAATGGAATCCTTGCAGAGATATTGCAAGGAGCAAACCTCTCTCCTGGTATTCGCCATACTCGCTCACGACCATCTGGATGTTTTAGACTAACCCTAGTTTCATCTGTGAAGAAAACTTGTTTCCAATCATCCACAGACCAGTTTTCGTGATTTCGAGCAAAATGTAACCTGGCAACCCTGTTCTCTCTAATAAGCAAGGGCGCAGTGGCTAGTCTCCTACTGTTTAATCCAGTTTCATTTAACCGTCTTCTAACTGTTTTAGAAGAAATTGTGACATTGCGAACAGCTTCGAGTTCGTTTCTTATTATAGAACTAGTGACAGTCCTGTTTCTTAAAGCATATTGTCTTATAAAACGTTCATCTAGGTCGCTAGTGCATCGTTTTCGCCCTTGCCCTAGCCTTCTAGAATAAGTTCCTACTTTATTCAAGCGTCTTACCATACGACTTATTGTGGAACGATGTTGGCCTAACAAATTGGCAACATAACTCTGACAATATCCCTCGTCCAATAAAACTGAGGCTCGCACTACCTCGTGTTCAGTTAAATTCCTTGATCGATTATTTTTTCTAATTCTTCGGAGTCAAAAATAAAACAGTCTACCACAAAAACGTATTACTTTGAAAAAGGGAACAATTTATAAGCTTACTTTTAAAGAAAATCTATCGCATTATTACAGAAAATTGTTTATCTTCTAAAAAAATTCTTTAAAACTGTAAATCTAAACGAATTGTTTTGATTTCTGTCATGAACAATGAAACAAAATATGCATAGCCTACTATTCAAATACTCGATAAACTTTATAACTGACATAAGAAAAAGATAAATTAATTTTCGGATTGTTGCGTTAATTTTGTCCAGGACTTTATATATATATATATATATATATATATATATATATATATATATATATATATATATATATATATATATATATATATATATATTATATATATATATATATATATATATATATATATATATATATATATATATATATATTATATATATATATATATACATATATATATATATATATATATATATATATATATATATATATATATATATATTTAATGAATATTAAGTTAGGAATTAAAAAAAAACACGTAAATCGGATAAGGGTTCTCGAATGATAAGCGCACTAACGGACATAGAGATTTTGTGTCATATATATATTATATAGATTAATATTATTATTATATAACCTGGCCAGAGAACACATGCATGAATTAAAATTTTAAAAAAAAAACGAAAATAGGATAAGTGGTTCTCGAGTGACAAGCTCAGTAACGGACAGACAGACAGACAGAGAGACGTTCCATTTTATATATATTGCGTTCTTTGTTACATGACATTGTTCCATATTTAATGGTTTAGGCAGCATTTAGCAAGAGAGTGCGCTGGCAAATTTTTTTTTCCGACTTGATTCACTATTATCGTCACTGCTTATTACTTATATTACTTAATGTAATAATGTGGTTCTCGAATGATGAGCGCACTAACGAACAGACAGACAGACAGAGAGATGTTGCATTTTATGTATTCTTTGCTACATGACATTGTTCCATATTTAATGGTTTAGGCAGTGTATTATTGCAAGAGAAGGCGCTAGCAATAAAACCCTTTTTCCAACTTGATTCGCTGTTATCGTCACTGCTTATTTCTTATATTACCTAACGTAATAAAATATAACCTATAATCTGACCAGGGAACATATGTATATCTTAAAAAAAAGCACGTAAATCGGATAAGTGGCTCTCGAGTGATAAGCGCACTAACGGACAAACAAACAGACAGACAGACCGAGAGACGTTGCATTTTATATATATTATAGAAGATTATAGATAACCTGGCCAGAGAACAAATAGATGAATTAAAAAAGAAAAACACGTAAATCGGATAAATGGTTCTCGAGTGATAAGCTCACTAACAGAGAAACGTTGCATTTTATATATTATAGACGATTATAGATAACCTGGCCAGAGAACAAATGTATGAATTAAAAAAAAAAAACATGTAAATCGGATGTGGTTCTCATGTCATCAGCTCACTAACGGATAGACAGACAGAGAGATGTTGCATTTTATATATATTATATTCTTTGCTACATGATATTGTTCCATATTTAATGGTTTAGGCAGTGTATTACAAGAGAGAGTGCGCTAGCGGCAAACTTTTTCCCGACTTGATTCAATATCGTCACTGCTGATTCCTTATGTTACCTACCCTGGCCAGAGAACATATGTATGTTTTAAAAAAAAGCATGTAAATCGGATAAGTGGTTCTCGAGTGACAAGCGCACTAATGGACAGACACACATACAGACAGAGAGACGTTGCGTTTTATATATAATATAGATGATGAACAGATGTGGGTCTAGTAGGTACTAAAACTGTGGGTACAGGCCGGAAGTTGCTACGTCTAATTGACTATTCGGTAAATTTATATTATGGTCCTTTGAATGTCTGTAAATTTCTATGTTTCTAGTTTCTAGACATTCAAAGGACCATAATTTAAATTTACCGAATAATCAATTAGACGTAGCAAATTCCGTCCTCTTCCAACTGTTTTAGTATCTAATAGACCCACATCTGTTCATCATATAAACATAAATACCAAAAATCTGGTTTAGTCTTAGTTAAACGTTTGACAATATAATTGTACTACGAAATGGCGATAACGCAATTGTAAAATCTTTACAAATATATTTAGTGACAGTCAACAAAGTAATTAAGTAATTTTATTGATAATAAATCTATTAAATTTGGATAAAAAAAATCGAGGTCTACTTCTTCGGGCGAAAGTACATTCAGACTTAATAGGTAATGGTATAGGTAACCAAATTGCACAAACACTACCAAACACCTTCTGCAACCCTGTAATACGAGGGCCACCGTTTAAGTTTTTACAAAAGACCACTAGATGGCGCTATTGAGATGTGACATTACCATTGTTGTAAAATTTTAAATTTGTTATTGTTAAAACAGTGGCAGCTCAGAAATTGGCCGAGTAGTTCGTTTTAAATAAAACAGTTTTGTGAACAAACTGAAATTTCACGTGAAAGTTTTTGTTGGATGAATTTTTACGATTTTAGCAAAAGCCTAACTCAACAACAATGCCTTGAATTGCTTCGTTCACTTTTGGTAATGAATCTTTAACAGAAAAGATTGTTTACAATTGGTTTGCATAATTTTGTCATGCTCGTGTTTCCGTCAGCGATGAATTTCGTGAACGTAGACCAAAATCGGTTGTTGTTCCAAAAAACATTGATACTGTGCGTAACATGATTAAAGAGGATCGGCATGAGACTTACCGTGAGATAGAGGCATCCTTAAACATATCGAAGACTGCATTAAATTCGATTTTACATGAACATTTAGCTTTGAAAAAGATCTGTTCCCGATGGA